>JAUIMM010000304.1:9772500-10102500 GCA_031769625.1 Taudactylus pleione
GCGATGCTGAATTAGCCCCTAGTCCTAGATGCGATCTGCGCTTTTTCTGCCTGTCTGTGCCTTGCTAGTTTCGCCTGCTGGGTTTTGTCAGCATTAGATGTAGAAGTCAGCAAAGTGTCTGCACCTCGTCAAGGCACTTTCTACTTCTGTGACCAGAATGCTCTAATTAGTGAAACACGATCGTTTTTTTAGTAGACTAAAGAAGTTGTTAAATGAGCTGTGTCATTGAAAAATATTTATCTTTTTGGTTGGTTTTAATGGATGCTTAATTGTAATAGGGCTGTCATTGCAAGATCATTTTTGTAAAAGATGTAAATTAATTTGCAAATCCACTTGCCTTGTCTGTGACATCACCTAGCAATTATTCTTATGTAATGTTTGGAGCTATGCTAGGGTTGCTTTACAGGAGTTCGTTTTTTTTTCATTTGGTTATTCTGTGATTGACGAATTCTGAAAAGCCTCTCTGAAAGAAGAGGCTTCTGGAAAATGCCTGTTATAAGGCACCCAATGGGATTTTAGAGCTTTCTGCTGACACAGGACACCAGCATTTAAAATCCCTGCATTGTACTTTTGAGGATTGTGTGATACGTGCAAGCGTCCACAAGGTGGCGGCAGAGCCTAATGCACAAGCCATCAAACATTAGTCTCCTAGCAACTTTATTTGACATTACAACCTGACACTGGGGTAATGTTAGACCTCAAGTATTTGACCGTAACTAGTCACTGGACTGTGGTGAGCCGTGGAAAAATGTGCTGAACTAGTGAGAAAAGCTTAGTTTTTATAGCCGTGCTATGTAATGGATTCTACATTTGTGGTTTAAAGTGTCTCCTGATTTAGAATCTATTGCTCATAGATTCTTGCAAGATCTGTCAAATGTGTCTTACCAGAAACTCAAGTACTTTTTAAATGACCTTCGGTGACTTTCAACAAGTGTCAACATAGCCTCTCTCAATGGTATCTCACTAGGAGAGCTGCGGAGAATGGTGTTGGAGCATATTCATCATCTACCATAACGTATTCCGGTTTCCTCTTGTTTGCGCAAATATTATTCTGTGGTCATCCGGGGTCAGTAATTGTATTATGTGGATGGAAGATTTGACTCTTGTGGGTGACGTCCAGCACTGTCCAGCTTTCATTTCCCAACATATCTGATTACAAGCTGGTCAATTCTCAATGAGATCACAAATGTTGGGCCAAATGTTCGATGACAGTAACAATATAGTGGCGTGTGGCCAGCATTACATTATATAGTAGATTGGATGTCACCCGTCCTGTAAGTGATGTTGTGTATAACTCCCAGTGTGCAGAAGGGGGTAATCTGTACCACTGTTTTATATTTGGCGGCCCTATGAACAACAAGGGTCGTCTGAAGGGGCATGGCATGTTACGAAATCGCCAAACGTGCCACTTTGTTTCACCCTTATACGGGAAGCCAAATAATGCTGGGTACACACTAGAACCATATCTGCACAATGTCGTTTCCAGGCAAACTGGAACAACATATTGTGCGGATGGCTCAGTGTATATGCCCTATTGCACGCTCCCGCGGGTCGTGTACGGCAGATAAGAAAATATAGTGTACAACCCCATGCTTCTGTATGCGGCAACTGAACGATATATCGCGCGGTCGCATATCGTTCAGTGTGTATGGTTGACCGCAGTGTCATTCCAACAGTTGACACGTCGACCCGGAAACACATCATTCTAATGTGTACCCAACCTTAGAGTAGCAAGGTGTATTGTCCCATCTAGTCACTGACTGTTCGTGGGTGGTAATGGGGGGGGGGTGACACAAATGCATGCATTTCAGGACATCTCAGCCTGCGACTACGATCCCGTGCGCAGTTGCGGAGGCTCCGGATTTCCGTTCCGATGGCCATTCTGAGGGATCATATTGTTACTCAGAACTTCGATCATCGACTGATCTGTGTCCGATGTTGGGTCTCTGTACGCAAGTGATTTGGATTTGTGAAGTCGCCGTTGGGGGGGTTTCAATGCTTATCCGTATTTTTGGCACAGCCGCTGCGTACAAAGACTCAGCTGTGCCGTGGTTTGTGTCCATCTCTGAGTCAGGCCCTTAGTGCGGATCTGTGTAAATTCCGGCTACTTGTTATGTAAAATGTGGGAGTGATGTCTCTCCGTCTAGCCAGTGTTGGGCTAAATGTGAGCAGCATGGAGACGTTAGGCATCGTGTGATATGAATCAGAGAGGGAAAGGGACATGCATGCCTGTTTTTGGGCATAATTCCTTATGAGAGTTAGTGGGAAGAAAATGAAGGGTGTTTTTACTTCTGTTTAAATGCTGATTATCAGCAGACCTGTAGAAATGCAGACACAGAAGCAGAGGTGCCCAGGGCTGCCTAGCATTTATATATATATTTGTGTCAGCAGGGCGGGAGATCTTCCCCAGTCCATCCTAATCTCTGTAAGCTAACGTCACAGTCCTGGGCATTTTATGGTTTTTATAATGTGTTTTTTTTTTTGTTTGTTTGTTTGTTTGTTTTTTTCCTTCCTTTAGTACGAAACTGGTTTCAGCCATTGCAAAGCCAAATTTCACAATCCTAATGTAAGGTATAGATTATAAGCATGCAAGCAGGGCCCTCATACCTCTCTGGTGAAAGATAAAGTACCAACCAATCAGCTCTCAACTGTCACTTTACAGGCTGTGTTTGAAAAATAACAGGACCTGATTGGTTTGTACTTTGTCTCTCCACTTTCTCTCTGTCCAAGGCTTAGTAGATCTGCCCCTCTGCAGTGGCGTCCCTCCCTGCGGTGTCACCTGGTGCGGGGGGGAACGCTGTGCTGCTGGAAGGGGGCGTGGTCATGTGGCCCGAACCCCTCGTGCCTATTGCTTGGAGTGGATGGGGGGGTTCAGGAGGTCCCTGTGTGGAGTGCTGGTCGGCTACCTCAGTGACAGGAGCCAAGTGCTGCACTTAAAGCTCCTGTCAGTGAGGGGGAGTCTTCACCTTGGCGTCACCCCTTGGCGGGTGACTCCCGGGTGCGGGCTGCAACACCCTTGTGACGCCACTGCCCCTCTGTCTGCTAATACCTGCAGTCTTCACAAGTTCCTGGCGAGTCTGCCAAATATTTTTTTTAAAGGGGCAATCATTTAAAAGGCACAATTATCTTGGTTTTGCCTTTTAAATGATTGCCCCTTTAAACCATTGGGCACACTCCCTGGGAACTCGCCGATGCCTGCATCTCGCAGGCTATTACGTTTACCCCCAGTCTTGTTTTATTAGGTATGCAGTCATATTATCGATGGCCACTTGACACCAGATTGCCGGCATTTATGTTGACATGGTTCAAATGTTGACACTTGGCAAATGTCAACATATTGTGGGCATGACCGTTAGGCTTGGATTCAGGGGTTAGGGTTACAGTTTCCTCAAGTAGACATTTTCGACATTATGACCATGTTGGCGTTCTCATGCAGACATTATGAATATCAACATGTTCACTATCGACATGATATATCTAATCTGTTTTATTACTACGTTCCCATTTGTAAAGCGCAACAGAATATGCCAGCGCTCTATAAATAAATGTTAAGAAATAGAGAAATGGGGTGTATACCTGGGTGTATGTCGGCAAGTGGCTGTAACTGGCTGTAGCTATTATCTAGCAACGGGCCGTACGCTGCAGCGCAGATTGGGAAACGCCAGCTGACCTCTCATCTACAGACAGTGGCTACGAAAAGGTCAAAGGTGGTTACATACTGGTGCGAGCGGAAATCGTACAGATGACCAGGGACACCGCGGACATCGCATGATTGTCTATACATGCTGCAGCGACTAATGAAGGACAGAGCGATCACTTGTTCTGTCCGTCATTAACATGCATGGTGCCGCATGCGATATAGTCAGATTTGATGTGTCGGCACATGAAACCTGACGACATCACATGTAGCCGCAGGGGCACCGCATATTGCACATACACACGGCATGACATGCACGATTTGGCCAAATTGGAACAACATCGCTCCAGTGCGTACCCGCAGTTAATAGAATAAAAGGCAAGCCTACTAATCCAGTCTAGTATAATAATATAATAGTTAGGGGTGTGCACCGGCCACTTTTCGTGTTTTGGTTCTGGATCTTTCTTCGTGTTTTGGATCTGGATTGGTTTTGCCAAAACCACCCTTCCGTGTTTTGTGTTTTGGATCTGTATTTTTTTGGAAAAAAGCATAAAAACAGCTAAAATCACAGAATTTGTGGGATTTTCTGCTCCTATGCTACTATTAACCTCAATAACCTTAATTTCCACTCGTTTCCTGTCTATTCTGAACACCTCACACCTCACAATAGTGTTTTCATGTCCAAAAGGTTGCACCGAGGCAGCTGGATGACTATGCTAAGCGATACGAGTGGGCGACACAAACACGTGGCCCATCTAGGAGTGACACTGCAGTGGCAGACAGGATGGCAGTTTGAAAAACTAGGTCCCAAACAGTACATAATGCAAAGAAAAAAAAGAGGTGCAAGATGGAATTGTCCTTCGGCCCTCCCACCCACCCTTATGTTGTATAAACAGGACATGCACACTTTAACAAACCAATCATTTCAGCACCAGGGTCTGCCACACAACTGTGGCTGAAATGATTGGTACGTTTGGGCCCCCACAAAACAAGCTGACAATTTATCTGTCCTTGCACAAACTGGCTCTACAGAGGCAAGATGTCGTCTTCACCGATTCCTCACCCTCTTCAGTGTTGTGTACATCCTCATCCTCACAGAGTATTAATTTGTCCCCGCTGGAATCCACCACCACATGTCCCTCTGTACGTTCTGGAGGCTGGTCTTCCCGGAAGAATTGATCATTCATTTTGATGAACATCATCTTCTCCACATTTTGTGGAAGCAACCTCCTATGCCTTTCGCTGACAAGGTTTCCGGCTGCACTAAAAACTCTTTCGGAGTACACCCTGGAGGGGGGGCAACTCATGTAAAATAGAGCCAGTTTGTACAGGGGCCTCCAAATTGCCTCTTTTTCCTGCCAGTACAGGTATGGACTGTCTGACATGCCTACTTGGATGCTGTCACCAATGTAATCCTCCACCATTCTGTCAATGTTGACAGCATCATATGCAGTGACAGTAGACATGTCAGAAATTGTTGGCAGGTCCTTCAGTCCGGACCAGATGTCCTAACTTGGTCCTGCCTGTCCTGCATGACCGCCAGCGGGTTGTTTAGGATACCTAAGTTTTTTCCTGGCAGCCCCAGTTGCAAGAGAAAATGAAGAAGGAGCTGTTGCCGTGTCACGTTCCGCTTCATCTGACAGTGTTTTCACCAGCAGGTCTTTGCACCTCTGCAGGCTTGTGTCCGCCGGAAAGAGAGACACAACGTAGGCTTTAAACCTAGGATCGAGCCCGGTGACCAAAATGTAGTGGTCTGATTTCAACAGATTGACCACCCTGGAATCCTGGCAAAGCGAATGAAGGGCTTCATCCACAAGTCCCACATGCCGAGCGGAATCGCTCGGTTTTAGCTCCTCCTTCACTTTCTCCAGCTGCTTCTGCAAAAGCCTGATGAGGGGAATGACCTGACTCAAGCTGGCAGTGTCTGAACTGACTTCTCGTGTGGCAAGTTCGAAGGGCTGGAGAACCTTGCACAACATGGAAATCATTCTCCACTGCGCTTGAGTCAGGTGCATACCCCCTCCTTTGCCTATGTCATAGGTGTATAGGCTTGAATGGCCTTTTGCTGCTCCTCCATCCTCTGAAGCATATAGAGGGTTGAGTTCCACCGCGTCACAACCTCTTGCTTCAGGTGATGGCAGGGCAGGTTCAAGAGTACAAAAATCAAAATCAGGTGGATAAATAAATATAAATAATCTTTGTTAAATTCAATATATAAGTAAACTGATGTACAAAGAGCGCTAAATAAAGATATAGATTTATTCCATAGAGGTATCACACTTGTTAGAAAATTCATAATAAAATACAATTACAATAAATAGTATATAATAAAATAGAACAAGACAGGCTATCGATAGTATCTATCCATACACAAACTATTGACCACATATACAGATGGATTTATTCTCTTTAATGTTGGATTCTTCTCCTTCTGCAGTAGGTGTCCATACATAAATTTATTATAAATGTAGTGAGGAACTGGATATCTGCTCGCAAATAATGGTCTTTTTAGGTTCAAGAGTGTTTGCTGACGCTCCAGTCTGCGGCACGCAGTCGCTGAATGGCGAAAGTGGCCCAAAATGTTTCGGGCCACCCAAAGCGTCTCCTGCACGCCCCTGTCGTTTTTCAAAAATTTCTGCACCACCAAATTCATTGTGTGAGCAAAACATGGGATGTGCTGGAAGATGTAATGCCCGCACAATATTGGTGGCGTCTTAAGTGGGGTAAGCCATTGGGCAATGGTTTTCCTCAGTTTCTCTAAGAGGTTGTCGGCGGTGTGCCTCTTACTGAAACCGGTGATACACAGCGTAGCCTGCCTTGGAACGAGCTGGCGTTTCTGAGATGCTGCTACTGGTGACGCTGCTGTTGTTGCTGCGTAAGGTGATACATCTACCCAGTGGGCTGTCACAGTCATATAGTCCTTAGTCTGCCCTGTTCCACTTGTCCACATGTCCGTGGTTAAGTGGACATTGGGTACAACCGCATTTTTTAGGACACTGAGGACACTTTTTCTGACGTCTCTGTACATTGTCGGTATCGCTTGCCTAGTGAAGTGGAATCTAGACGGGATTTGGTACCGGGGACACACTACCTCCATTAATTGTCTAAATCCCACTGCACTAATGGCGGATACCGGACGCACGTCTAACACCAACATAGCTGTCAAGGCCTCAGTTATGCGCTTTGCAACAGGATGACTTCTGTCGTACTTCACCCTCCTCGCTAAGGACTGTTGGACGGCCAACTGCTTAGTAAAAGAAGTAGTGGTGTCCCTACTTCCTCTCTGGGATGATGAACGACACCCAGCAGCAACAGATTCCTTTGGAGGAATCCCGGATAGGAGAGGAGTCAGTCATGCCAGTGACATGGCCTGCAGGACTACTTCCGATCATCATAAAATTTAAGTGTTCAGATTTGAATCAGGTACTGTGTGTATATAGTAATAGGATCGGGGTAGATGGAACCCTCCTAACACAGTAGCCAGAAAACAGCACACCAGTCCAGGGTTTTTTATAATTGTTAGCTACTTTTCATGGTACGCGAGGGAATGCTGTGCCAATAATTAAATAAATCTACGTAGCAGAATGATTAACTTTATAGTCTATCTGCCTGGATCACACCAGGATACAAATCGGTATTTGTGCTGTATATAAAATAAAGAAATATATCTAAAAAATGCAATATCTTATGATGAAAACAGTTATTCCACACACATAATAGTAAAAACATACAAGAAAAAAAATCTGGGCTTATTTGTATGATGATCTGGTACAAGCCTGTACTGTAGTATCCTCTATGCGCATCAGTCCAATGGCTTTACGTCCAGTTGTAGCTCCAGAACAGTATAAAAGTACTTTCAGAATATAGTATACATTGAATTATAGAGGTGGTGTGTGTGTGTCTGTATATGTAATGTATATGTAATGTATATATTCTCTGTAAAGAGCTGCAGAATATGTTTGTGCTATATATAATAGTAACCATTTTAAATATACATTATACTCACAGTTTAATCATTTAGATAACAACAATTTCGGTGACGCCTTTTTGAAAACATCATTCACTACGCAGCATAGCGTGGTTCATTGCCCGCCATTTTTTATTGCTTGAGAACACACCTTTGAGAGGTCTGCCATGGAGTATTGAAAAGGCATATAATGTATTATACCCAACGCTTTAATTCCTTTTCTTCAGAATACTCCATGGCCGCCCAGGTTTCTCACCCAGTTGCCTCTGATATTAATGTTTGGGAAGTCACTGGAAGACAGTGGGGAGAGGTCTAGCTCCCTATTTACGCCACAGGGGTCTTTACTGCCTGTATCTAACTCTCTAGAATGGAGTAAGGGCTACCATGGAGTATTTAGAAGGAAAGGAATTATCGGTGAGTATAATCCGTTATATTATTGGTTTCTATTGGATTTGTAGTTTGGCAATAGGTGAAGAGCCTAACTGCTGTATTCAGCCTAGTATAGGACTTTAGTTCCACAATATAAGACTTGATGGGGTAGGAGTGGAGTCATCCATCTCTCCCCATGCTGTCAGACAGGAACCGCATGTGTTTCTATACAGCATTACTAGGCTTTTCTCGCACCGGTGCTGTGAGTCAGTTCTGTACAACTGATACGGTTTGGGGAAGTTTTTAATCATTTATGTAGAATGTTCTGTATTTTTATAGATGTCATGGGCACATTGTCATATGATGGATTTATTCATATTCTGAGGCAATTTGTATCGTGTTATACTTCAGGAGATTTAGGAACTTATCCTTTAAGTTACTGGTGTCGCCATCACCCGTCATTGGAAAATAACCAGCAATAAAGCCTTTATTTGTTCATTTAAAATGTAATAATTGTACGTCCATTGCGCAGTTAACGGTAAACGGTTACTATCTAGTTTCTTTGGAATATTACTTGTGGAAGAGGAGTACCATCTAGATTGTCAAAAAGTATAAGTAGCAATTTTGGGGCTCGTTTTCCAGTTGACCGGTCATGAAACTGTGAACATCAAGCATTTCTCCTGATCAGATGTGGACGACGTTGGCTGGAAGATGTTGTGTTTCTTTTTCCTCCATAGGGGACACAGAGGCCGATTCAGACCCGGACGCTAAGCCGCGGATGCACGCTATTGGCGATTGTCTCCCGTCTGCGCATGTGTAAACCAGTCATTGCGATCGGGAATCGTGCGCTCTTAACACAAAGACTGAGCGCTACTTTGAGTGACAGCGCTGTTTGTGGGTGGAAACAGGACAAGGTGCTTGTGAACGGGGGAGTGGTGCTGCAAGCACAGGCGTGTCTGGGCGTCAAAACTGAGTTTTATGGGTGTGCATAATTAGCATGGAAGCTTCATTGTACACGCCACTTGGTTGTATTTCAGCCTGCAGTGATCGCAGTGCTTGCGGCGGGGTAGGGTCTACCTCAAGCGCTGCGTGCAGCTCCGATGGTTCTGATTAATCATACACTTCCTGGAGAAGACGTGTGCTAACAAAGCAACGGCGTACACTCACTTTGCCATCGCTCTCTAAGATATAGAGGGTGTCCTTACACCAGACAGTGCGATCGTGGAATTTGCATACCTGGCCCCTTTTGGCAGCAAGAGAGCGCAGTCTGGGTCTGAATTGCCCCCACAGACTTTACTCTGGGTATAGGTTGGTGGAATGGAGCCTGGGCACCAAACAGTTAATACATGAAATTCCTCTGCCCAGGTTCCATCCCCCCCCCCTATACCCCGCCACAGCCACAGGCACCTCAGTTTAGTGTTGGTGCCTGCAACAGCGGCACACGCTGAAAGACTTCTTTATGCTTTTTTTACTTTGTTTTATTATTTTATATTTTGCTGAGTAAGCAGCGCTAGACATCCTAAAGGACATCTGCGCTGCTGCTCCATCACCCCAACACGGGTGGCCGCAGCACTGGCGACTGAGCTAGTGTCCTTGGCTGGAACTTCAATCACAGGAAGAAACTGGAAGCCGCAGCAGGGGGAAAGGCAAGAGTGGCTCCACGCTTGTAGGGAGCCGCGTGATCGTGGCTTCTCACCTCCGGTCTGGGAGACACCGGCGGTACTGGCAGTGGGGACCCAGGTCCTCTCCGCATCCCCACTAGACCACCAGGGCAGCTGGGCAACGGGGCGCCGCGGTGTAGGCAGCCATATTGCCTTGGGGTCCATGCCAGAAGGGGGAGGTAGGCTCTCCCCATTAGCAGGAGGAGCTATCTCTTAAGATGCATTCCATCCCAGGGTGTCAGCTCCTCCCTTTCCTCCTTCAGAGATGCTGGGCAGCCATTTTCAGAGTGTCTGCTTGTGCAGTTGGTCTCCAGAGAGTGCAGGTTCCTGATCTCTCATAGCCCCACTTATTTTTCTATTTGTGGTGCATTTACATTCATTGCTCTACCCCCTATTGGCACATTACAGTATATTACTCTAGTGTGTGGGGACTTCCCTGGAATTCTGGGCCTGATTCAGACCCGCTCGCGAGCGCTATGCGCTCACAAGCGGGTCGATGGTGGCCCAGTGCGCATGCGCGAGACCCGGATATCGACAGGCAAACCGTCTCTCCGGGTCTCGCTACAAAGGGGGCATGCTGTCGATGTTGAGTGACAGCACGCCCCCTTTTGTGGGCGGGCCGGGGGAGTGGCTGCCCAAACGGAGGTGTTCCCATGTGAACGCCTCCGTTTGGGGGCGGCCCCACTGACATCACAAGTGATGTCAGTGGGAGACATTCCGGCTCTGTGAGAGCCGAAATCTCTCTGGGGCTTGCGGCCGCGAGACCCTACCACAAGGGTCTCCTCGCAAGCCCGATGGTCGCAAAGGTCTTGACCATCGCGACCATCTTCCTGGCTGCTTGCTATAGCTCTGGGTGGTCATCCACAGCTATGCGAGCGGCCAGGAGGCCGCTCTAAAAAAACAAGAAGGCCGGCCCTGATTCAGAGCGAGCGCTCTGTCAGAGCGTCCGGCTCTGAATCGGGCCCTCTGTACTATGTCTTCCGGGGGAAAAGCTCCAAGGTGGGATGGGGGTGCTTCTGTGCTGCATAATTGTAGGACTTGTGCTGCTGTGTTTTCTTCCATGTTCCAAAACTTCAGGCCCAGCTTTGGACTTGACGTGTGACGCTAGAACATCTAATCTTGCGGCTGATTCAGAGAGAGTACTACGCCAGTTTGCGCACTGTATCTTGTGTAATTTCACTCTACGTGTCCTTAGAGAATGCACGCGTATTAAACATATCAAACTTTATGATCTGAGAGATGGAACTTGGGGGTAAGGAGCATTCTCACTTAGGCAAGGTTCATGCAGATCAGCAATTATGCACATAAAGGCCTTGTAGGAGGCGTATCACCCCAAGTTTTATAGGCACTTTTCTATCTTAAAGAGCAATTGTGTTTAAAAGTCCTAGCGCTCATCACACTTAATCGTTCTCATGCTTCAGGTTGAAGTGAAGGCGGTAAACCCCTCCCTGGTCACGTGGGCTGAGTGTGAGCCAGACTGACCTCTGTGCATGGGCGCAAACAGCGAGTTTTGTCATATAGCGCATGCACAGAAGCGAGTTTGCATCCGTCTGTCCTTTTTCTGAGTCGGAATGAACTTATCACAGAAAGACAGGATCTTGCTATTTGATATTTCAGGGAGGAAGCGTCCAGTTCCATGTGTAAGGAACTTCCCTGACCTGTGGGAGTGTACTGAGCGTGTATCAAAAACTCTGTGAGAGTCTGAGTTCTAAGTATGGGGAAGGGAAGCCGGTTTCTGATGGATCTCCCGCACCAAGCATGGGACTAGTACAAGTGGCAATACTAATGATGACGGTTGTGGTGACTAGCATGAAATCAATGGGCAACGGAATCTCGTATAAGGTAGTAAATCTGACTTCCACGTCTACAGCCATTTGACTCCCGAGGCATCCCCATGATGTCTGGATTCCCCTCTCAGAGTGTTGAAATTCAAGACAAGGCATCAGATCCAGAATGTATTGAGATATGGCACTACTTTAACACACCCACTGTGCACATCGCGCACATCCCCAGTGTAACCTACTTGAATTCCTTTGCTGGCTTAGGTCTCCTTCCAGAAGCCTATTGTCCTCCTCAATCTACCGTCTTATCCAGTTGGCTAATGCCCCCGTTAAGGACCTTCAGTAGACGGCCTGGAGATTGATTTCAGGGAGTCCTTCCTGCCCGAATCCTGATCCCGTATCTGATTGAATATTGCAACTGCCTTCTCCTTATATTCGTATATATATTAAAATACCACCATAGTGTTCCTTCGTTGGTACCTGGTTCCTGCTCAAATATATATATATATAAAAACATATTTACCTGAATCCACGCTGCTGCTCCGGTCCGCGACGCCGCCACCGCCCGCCAGTCCTCCCGGGCTGGCGCGCTCAGCATTATGGGACAGACCTCATGACGTCTGTCCCATTACCCACTAAAGGAGCCGGACGGAAGTCCGGCTCTTGCAGTGGGTGCTGCTGCAGTCAATGAGAGTCTGACTCTCATTGTCTGCTGTTTAACACGCGCATCGTCGCCAGCGCTGGCGGCAATGCGCGTGTTATGCACAGCCTGAGCCCGCCTCCTGGTGCTATTGGGCAAGCGCTCAGGGGGAGGGAACGGGCTCAGGTGTGCAGCACAGGACCGGCGCAGGGAAGCCTAGCGCCGGTCCAACGGCGCCCAGGGCACGCACCCCGCTCGCCCTGCCCTAGTTACGCCACTGCTTGGATTCAAAAATAGTCTGTGTTCCCTGGGAGGCAGCTGAGATACAGAGAGGGGATGCTTTAGTTACGGGTTGGGACTGTCTAAGGGGTGCACACTCCTATAACTCTCCTCTTCCTTCCTTTCTCTATGTGCTCCCTATTTCACTTTTGAAGCATTCTATTACATTTTCACCATCCAATTTTATCCTTTGCATCTTTTTCCTAAAATGATGCTGATTTATTACAATATTATTTAGTCACCTTATAAAGTACTTTTCTTGCAAGGAAGAAAAAACAACAACAGATGTTGCATGCAGCTTAATTGTACCCATGTGCTGGGGGGGGGGGGGGGGCATTGCCCATAGCAACCAATCATATTTAGCTATCTTTTTCCAGAATGCACTAGATCAGTGGTTCCCAAACTCGGTCCTCAGGACCCCACACAGGTCACCCAGCAAGTGCACAGGTGTATTCATTACTCACGGACACATAAAATATGCACAGGTGGAGCTAATTATTTCACTTGTGATTCTGTGAGGATACCTGGAAAACATGCACTGTTTGGGGTCCTGAGTACCAAGTTTGAGATCCTGTGGACTAGATAAATGACAGCTAGCATCTGATTGATTTCAACGGGCAAAACTTCTCAATCAGGACCAGTTTGTTCCCTGGATTGGAGGCATGTTAATCTTGGCAATTGTGACTTGTGAGGTCCATTAAATGTCCCCATTATTAGACTTGGGACCCTACAGAGTACAGAAAACCATGTCCTACAAGGTTTAATATTGAGTGAGGTGAGGGATGTAACTATGTCAGCAGTGTAGGTATGCCATCTGTTACTAGGACTGTCAGTTTTTGATGATTCCTGTTAATTAGATGACCAGACGTCTGGCTCCCATGTATTCTTCCCCCTCCATCTCCACAGTCAAAGTTGATGACTGATAGAGATGCTGTAACTCCCCCAACCATTGTCCAAATGTCTGCATTTATGAAGTGGGTGCAGGTAACATGACACATTTATTTAGTATTATCCATTTATATAGAGCCAACATAATATGCAAGCGTGCACACACTTATTATTATTATCATTTATTATTATCATTTATTTATATGGCGCCACAAGTGTTCCGCAGCGCCTTACAAAGTACAAAAACAAATTGTATACAAGTGACTTACAGAACAATACAATACAGGACATGGATAATATATATTGCTACATTAGTGACCATATCACCCAGATAAGCAACAGAGCATAAGCAACCAAGTGTTAAGGTGCCCTAGTGGTGAGTAAGCAGTAAATGACACTATAGTAAGGAGAAGCACAAGAGGGTAGATGGCCCTGCTCGTGAGAGCTTACATTCTAAAAAGGTGGGGGAAGACAAACTGGGTTGACACAGATGGGGACGAAGGAGCATGTAGCAAGGAGTTAGAATGATAGCTGGAAGGCTTTGATGAAGTAGTGGGTCTTGAGAGCCCGTTTGACGGATTGCAAACAGGTGGAGAGTCTGATGCGGAGTGGGAGAGAGTTCCAGAGGTGGGGAGGAGTGCGGGCAAAATCTTGGAGGCGGGAGTGGGAGGAAGTAATCAGCTGGCATGAAAGCCGGCGTGCATTAGTTGAGCGAAGAGGGCGGAGAGGAGCGTGAAGGGAGATGAGATCAGAGATGTATATGGGAGAAGATTGGGTGAGGGCTTTGTGAGCGAGCGTGAGAACCTTTAAATTGGACTCTGAAAGGGAAGGGGAGCCAGTGTAGGGCTTGTAGGAGAGGGGAGGCAGATGCAGAATGTTTGGAGAGGAAGATGAGCCGAGCAGCAGCATTAAGGATAGACTGGAGAGGAGAGAGATGAGATTTGGGGAGGCCAGATAGGAGGAGGTTACAATAGTCCAATCTGGAGATGACCAGTGAGTGTATGAGGGTTTTAGTAGCATCCTGGGTGAAATAGGGTCTGATCTTAGAAATATTTTTGAGATGGAAACGACAGGACTGTGAAAGGTTCTGGATATGTGGTTTGAAGGAGAGGGATGAGTCCAGGATAACTCCAAGACAGCGCACCTTGGGACTAGATGAGATAGTTATTCCATCAATTGATAAAGAAATTGTGGGAAGTGAGGTGATGTGGGAGGGTGGGAAGATGATTAGCTCTGTCTTAGACATATTAAGTTTAAGAAATCGCTGGGACATCCAGGAAGAGACAGCAGAGAGACAGTTGGAGATACGAATCAGAAGAGAGGGGGAGAGATCAGGGGAGGAAAGGTAGATTTGAGTATCATCAGCATAGAGATGATAATGGAGGTCAAAAGAGCTGATGAGTTCACCTAGAGAGGAAGTATAGAGGGAGAATAGGAGAGAACCAAGAACAGAACCTTGGGGAACACCTACTGTAAGAGGCTGTGGGGGGGAAGAGGAGTCGTGAGAGGAAACTGAAAAAGATCGGTCAGAGAGGTAGGATGACAGCCAGGCGAGGGCAGTTTCACGTAGACCAAGGGAGTGAAGGATATTCAGCAGGAGAGGGTGGTCCACAGTGTCAAAAGCAGCAGAGAGATGAATGAGAAGAGAGTAGTGGCCTTGGGATTTGGCAGCAAGGAGGTCATTGCTGACTTTTGTGAGGGCAGTTTCAGTCGAGTGGAGAGAACAGAAGCCAGACTGAAAAGGGTCAAGGAGGGAGTGGGAGGAAAGAAAGGTGGTAAGGCGGTTGTAGACAATCCGCTCAAGGAGTTTGGAGGCAAAGGGGAGGAGAGAGATGGGATGGTAGTTAGAAAGAAGGTTAGGATCAAGGGTAGGTTTTTTAAGAATGGGGGAGACAAGGGCATGTTTGAATGCAGAAGGAACAGTGCCTGATGAGAGGGAGAGGTTAATGAGGTGGGCAAGATGGGAGCAGGCTGAGAGAGAGAGGAAGCGGAGGAGGCGGGAGGGGATGGGATCAAGGGGGGAGGTGGAAGGGGGGGAGGACCGGATGAGGGCCATGACTTCCTCTCCAGATACAGGGGAGAAGGATGTTAGAGTTGGTAAAGTTGATGGGGAGCGGTGACTAGGGAAAGGAGGAGGTGGAGAGCTGGGGGACTGGTTGGATATGATGTCCTGATGTATGGAATCAATTTTAGATGTAAAGTAGGTAGCAAAGTCAAGAGCAGTGAGTAAGGAGGGGAGACGAGGAGGGGGTGGGCGAAGGAGGGAGTTGAAAGTAGTGAAGAGACGCTGGGGATTAGAGGACTGAGAGGAGATGAGTTTCTTAAAGTATGACTGTTTAGAGAGGATGAGAGCACTATAGGATGAGAGCATAAATTTGAAATGGAGAAAATCTGCCTTAGAGCGTGATCTTCTCCACTGACGCTCGGCAGTTCGAGAACACTTTTGCAGGTATCTGGTGCATTTGGAATGCCAGGGTTGAGGAGTAGATCTGCGAGTGTGAATAGTGATCGCTGGGGCAACAGAGTCCAGAGCAGAAGTAAGGGAGGCATTGTATAGGAAGGTGGCTTGTTCAGGGCAGGAGAGAGAGAGGATAGGGGAGAGAAGTGAGTCAAGCAGGGAAGAAAAGGAACCTGTGTCGATAGTGTCAATGTTACGCTTCGTAATGGAGGCTTTTGGAGGTAGAGGAGGGGAAGGAGAGAGGGACAGGTTAAAAGAGAGAAGGTGATGGTCAGAAAGAGGGAATGGGGAATTGAGGTGGTCAGAAATATCACAACGGTGTGTGAAGACCAGGTCAAGCACATGGCCACTCACATGGGAGGGTGAGGAGGTCCATTGGGAGAGACCAAGTGACGATGTGAGGGAGAGGAGTTTGGAGGCAGAGGATTCTGTGGGGATATCAATTGGAATATTGAAGTCACCTAGGATAATGGAGGGAAGGTCTGAGGAGAGAAAGTGAGGGAGCCAGGAAGCAAAGTTGTCAAGGAACTTGGAGGGAGGGCCAGGGGGACGGTAAATGACAGCTACTTGGAGGGTGTACTGGGTGGAAGAGGCGTATAGCATGGACTTCAAATGAAGAGAATGTGAGGGATGGTTCAGAGGGAATGGGTTGGTATGAGTAACCAGGGGATAGAAGGACCCCAACACCACCACCATGGCGACCCCCAGGTCGTGGGGTGTGGGAAAAGGTGAGGCCCCCAGAGGAGAGAGCTGCAGGAGAAGCGGTGTCAGAGGGTGAAATCCAGGTTTCAGTAATAGCTAGGAGATTCAGGGAGTTGGAGATGAAAAGGTCATGGGTTGGGACCAGTTTATTACAGACTGACCTGGCATTCCAGAGGGCACAGGATAGAGGGACAGAGTTTGTTGGAGAGATTTGAATGAGATTATCAGGGTTGCTATAGCGTGGGGGTGAGATTAATTTGGGGGATCGAGCTGAATAGAGTGTAGCGATGGTGCGGACTCCAGTGCTAGAAGGGGAGTCAGTAGAAGGTGGGCAGGAAGGGAAATTAATACTGTGTGGATGGATGTGAGGTAAAGTGACATGGAGAGGGGAGTGGGAGGAGGGATTAGCAGTGAGGTTGTAGGACCCCTGTGGAGTATAAGAGAATGAAAGTGGAGTAATGGGAGAAGATGGGGAGGAAGGTAAACAGAGGAGAGGAGATAAGGGGAAGAGGAAATGGAAGAGACAAGGGGGGAAAGGAAAAAGATGGAAGCAAGGGGCAGAACAAAAGATTAGGTAGACACTGAGTGAGGGTGGGATTTGAAGAAAACATGGTAATAGTAAGGATGATGTAAATAGGGGAAGAAAAGTTAAAAGTAGGAATGAAGACAGAATGTAGGAGAGAGCAGATTTCCAGAAACGCAAGTAATAGTGCAGTGTGGGAAAAGAGTCTGTACTGCAAAAGTTTATTATTGAGTATAAAAAAGTGGAGATTTGGTGGGAGCAGAAATTAAATAGTAAAATATACAGTGGTAGGAGCTAGATATAAGACTTAGAAAAAGAGCTAAGGTAAAAGTACATTATTATAGAGGAAAACTGACATAACACAGATAAGTATGCATTAGGATTATAGGTAAAGCACAGAGCCAGCAGAAATAGTAGAAAGGGAGGCACCAGGTTTATGCAGCCACCAGACAGGGAGTTCAATAATGAAAGTCCTGGTTATGTGTCCACAGGAGCTAGTAGTATGGAGACTGTGAACTCACAATTGTTCATTCCACTTTGTCCAATTAATGGTGAGGTTGTTGTTTGATTGTAGTTTGGTGGGTTTCCTTCTGTTTCACTGCTGTTTAACGCTGATATAACGCCAATTAATCGATTTAAAAAGAAGTTGACACGTTTAAAATAGGACACTTCTAAAGATAGGGCAACCAGCCAAGGCTTAGTCCAGCCTTCTAATGAACCTTACATAGGAGACCTAGCATGTGACACCACTAATTTCTAACTACCCCCAAAACACTCCCACTATTATTGCAAGCAATAAATTACCTTAAACAAACAAACAGAACATACCATTAAGCTAGCATCTGGGTCTATATACCTTGCATTGAACTAAGAAAACACAAACATAAAACTATATTCTAAACCAACAACTACAGATACTATGCAGTGATATACTACTTAATTTAACATTACATCTAAGTTAATTGTTCAAAGCAGTAGTCCTTTACAAGTATCATGCAGCAAGAATATGCTGGGAGCAGTAGTCCTTTACCTAGTACAGCTCGGGCAGGGACAAACAATTATAATGCAGCAAGAATATGCTGCTGGGAGCAGTAGTCCTTTACAAGTATCATGCAGCAAGAATATGCTGGGAGCAGTAGTCCTTTACCTGCAGGTTAGAGGAGACAGAAGGATGCGTCAATTCACAAGCAATTGCAGCTGAAGATATTATTCATAACGCTGATATAACGCCAATTAATCGATTTAAAAAGAAGTTGACACTTTTAAAATAGGACACTTCTAAAGATAGGGCACCCAGCCAAGGCTTAGTCCAGCCTTCTAAATGTACCAGTATGAGAACATACAAGCTCCACACCATTTGTGCCATGGTCGGAATCGAGCCCACGTCCACAGTGCTGTAAGGCTCCCACATGTAATGACTTCGGTGACTTCAGTTGCACCAGTCAGGCCAGTGATAAACCGTCTCTGATATATTACTACACATCCAGTCCATCACATGTACTCTAGAATTGATCTATAACTATTAATGAAGGCAAACTCACCAGACATGAGCAATGTGTATATGTATATATGAGAGAGATCATTATATGGGTTTTATAGACAGTCAGCGACACCACAATGTTGAATTGTACCATGTTGACATGACGGGTGTCTTCAGTCATAATGTGGACATTACATATCTTAGCGTTAGGGGTGACTTTATGGCATTGTCGAAACGTTCCAAGTTGACATAATGAGCATGTTGATATAATGAACATTTGACATGGAGAATCTGTTGACATTATGGAGTCTATATTATGATTCAAACATTATAAATGTAGAAAGGTCATACCGAACCTCTGGGTTATAATGTATATTGTACATAATTGCAGTGTATATATGGAATGTAGTCAGCATCCCGGCGTATGGGATGCCGATGGGCGAAATACTGGTACCGAAATCCCAACAGCGTAGGGAACCCGGCACCAGAGCCCCGACCGTCTGCATCCTGAAGGCAAGTATCGGGCGTTAGGGGGAGGGTTAAGGTTGGGCACTAGGGGAGAGGGGGAGGTTAGGCTTGGGCATCGGGGAGGGAGTGTTAGGTATAGGGAGGGGGAGGTTAGGTTTAGGCACTAGGGGGGAGTTTAGGGTTAGGCATCGGGGAGGTGGAGGGGTAAGGATTAAGGGTTAGTTTTACCTGCTTTCTTTATGGGTGTCGGGATTCTGACTGTCTGGATGCCGCTGTCGGTGATCTCGGCATCCCGACCGCCGAGATCTCATACCCAATTCCTATATACACATGCTTCCTTTTTTCTTTTTTTTTTAAATATATAATGACAAAGGGTTTGCAGTCATTTGTCTGTAGTAAACCCTAATATAATACTCTGACAGATGCGTAGCAAAGTGTTAGTAATGTGTCTGGCACATACAAATGACAGAATATTATCCCAGTCATTGGCTGTGTGTCATCCGACCATCTGCTGCCAACGCACCGTCTGCGCAATATCAGTAACTCCATGTTATGCGTCTCTTATTCATAATTTATTGTACTGTTCAGTTAGACCATAAACTACAATTGTATTACACGTGGTGTTTTATATGCAGTAAACTATCAAAGTATATTTATCTACTGTGTATTTTTCTTTTTTTAGCTATTGGACAATTTAAAGTATCAAAGCCAATGTATTATTGAATAAATAATAACTGAATTTGAAATAGTGTTTATACTTAACTTAATCTGCCCAGTTTGTACAGTATGTGCAGTCATTTTATTTATTTATTTATTTTTTCAAACAATTTTTCTTTTCTTTATAGAAGCAATTTTTTTTTTTTTATTAAGGTAAAGGGTTGTGCTTCAGTTTTGCATGATATGTGTATGCAGGTAGGTTAGAATTACAGCTCGCATTGCATTCCTACCTCCTGATGTATGATCGCTTTGCTTTAATACTGCCTCCATTTTAAAATCTATTCCTTAGTATATGTTTTGTAACAATTTTGTCTAATTGCAAAATAAAATGTTTTCATGCAACTTTGGAAGCTGAAGCTATGGTTTTGAGAAATACTTCAACTATGGTTCAGTGATTCACGCTTTATATTGTTTAAACCCTGCTGTTCACTTGCAATATGACTGGATGATTAACAGTAATAACAGACCCCAACTGTGGAACCTGCCTGAATCACAATTGTTCATTTCCTTATTGCCGGTCTCATGGCTAAAAACAGATTTGCTGTAATGTAGGTTTATTTATTTTAAAAAACAACTATTTTGGTTTTCTTTTTTTTTTTTGTTTTGAATTTTTGGTAATGTAATATTTTATACTAGCTGGGATACCTGGCGTTGCCCGGGTTGAAGACTGGACCCTGAAGTACACCTGTAGCCTTAATTTGTTAACATTGTCTTCGCCTATAACCCCATTCCATTGCTCCTGAAGAGGACCCCACTGTTTGCTAACATGCATGCAAACAGTGGTGTAACTACTGTGCAAGGGATGCGGTTGCCTCTGTGGCCCGCCTCTTTCCCTACACCCAGTCACGCACACAAGGTGGGCCCAGTCCAGTGTTTACTGTAGGCCCTAGAAAGGGGCACTCCAAAAAGGGTGCGTGTCTTTAAGACGCGCCCCCTTTTCATCACTTTTGGGGGCATGTCTGCCACTTTACGGACATGCCGGGCTGCCCCCAAGCTCACCCTTCTTTGTGAATAGATGCTGGGCGCATGCGCCAGTCATCTATTCACCAGCGGCGATTGCTGCACCACTATTTTTCCCACCCATGGGACACTGCGGCCTGCGGGTGGAGACAGCACTCGCATGTTGTTTTAGCAGGGCACATTCTGCCCTTTTGAAATCAGGCAGAGTGCAGCGCCCCACTAAAACAGCCTAGCGGGGAATGCTAATGGTCCAGTCAGGGCCACCGAGGGGGACCTGGGTGGCAGCGGTGTTGATTTGGCGCTGGCCCGCCAGCTGGTACACCGGCAGGCAGACATGCAGAGACAACGCCGCTGGTCACAAGGCAATTAGAGCTAGCGGACCGGCAGCCAATCAGCAGTGGCGGCTCCTGATTGGCTGCTGGGTCACCGATTTGCTCGCGACCGGCGCCAGATTAAAATTGCGCCTGCGCTGTCTGTAGTTGCCTGCCGATGCACCTGCTGTAATTAGCTGTTGGCCCGGCCCCGTTCCACACCTGCTGGCTGCTGATGGCACATGGGGAGGCGAGAGGCTGCTGGAGGGAGACGGGGAGGTGAGTTGCTGGGGGGGGGGGACATAATGTGTAAGAGGCATTACTGTGTGGCATAATGTGTAAGGGGCACTACTATTGTGTGGAATAATGTGTTATATGGGGCACTACTACTATGTAGCATAATCTGTAAAGGGCCTTACTGTGTAGTATAATGAAGCGGCACTACTACTGTGTGGCATAACCTGAATTGTTTCTGTGTGGCATAACATGAATGGGCTCTGTGTGGGGGCAAATATGTGTTGGGTTTTTTTTACATGTGGGGGGCCCTTTTAAGATCTTGCTTTGTGGCCCCCAAAGTTCTAGTTACGCCCTTGCATGCACAGAGGGCTGACTAATATATATATGGTCACTTTTTAAAAAGGACCAATCCGCCAGATCTGACGACATATCGGGCACATTGTCTAGTGTGTACCCACTATGTCGATGACAATGCGTGCTCCCGCGTGTCGTCTGCGACATCCCCTGCATGCAGGTCCGACGGGTGATTCCTTTAGTGGGGACCATGCTGCCGAATGCTGCATTGGCCCCGCCGTCACTCCATCGGTGCCGGCATCGGCAAGTGTATGCACTTGTCGATGCCTGCACCACCGTCGGGTCTCGTCGCTAACGAGGTCGTACATACTAGACATCGTCTAGTGTGTACCGGCCTAAACTCTGAATTTAATATGAACTTGCATGAGTCAAAAAGTTTGACATTTTGCTCAGGCTGCCAATTTCCACTTGAGCCAGCCCCGGAACCTGTGTCATTTAAGAGTGTCCCCATTTTTAGGGATTGTGTGACAGGGTATGGTTCTGATGAAGTTCAAACCTAGGCAAACACCTAATCCTGGTCAAAGTACACATTTGGTGGAGCTAGGTCCAAATCTCTGGCCGTGCATAAAGGTCTAACACAGACAGATAGGCTTCCTCGCTTATTATATAGTTGTTGAACTGTTACTGATTTTCTTCTTGTTTTTAATGTCTATCAAAGACCTTTATACACCAATATAACATATTTTGCGCCATTACAATACATGTGAGCGGGTCAGACAGTGGATGCCATTGTGTCAAGTTTTGTGTTGTTGGTGTCATGCGATTTTCCAAACTCCTGCTTTCAACACGAGTTAAAAAGCATTGAGATCAATGGAGTATTGTCTGTCCAAATGCCGTTCTTAATGCAAAGAAAAACACAGTTTATACAGACATAGTAATTAAATAGTTTTATTATTTTTCTTCCCAACTTGTAATTTTGTTCTCACTAAACCTAAGTAGCAAAGCTTGTAACCCCTTAGCTTGTTGTTTGTGGGTAAGGCTTGTTGTGTGGCCTCTGCTATATCTCCCCTATTCTAAGATGATATCATTGCGGCTCTCTGTGATTCATGCAAGAAACATTTTTTCGTTCTCTACTCATCTCGCTTAACTAACAACTTCTTCTGTCTCCACTTGATAATTAACATTCATAAAATCTGGTCTATGGGAAACCTGCACAGATGGCAAATAAAAAATCCTCTCATTAAAGAATGACAATCTCCCCGAGTGTCTGCACACACATCCGAGTGATGACTTCCAGTCAGCGGCTGCCATTGTGTATAGTCTGCGTGGCGAGAGCTAGGCTTGGGTGATGGGAGGACACAAACCTGTACACAGCGGCTGTGAGAGACCAAATAGGTCGGTTTTATGGGGTCTTTGAAAAATGACAGGAGCTGATGGGTCCAAGGCTTAGTACAAACACGACCTGTAAAGTGACTGTTAGGAGTTGATTGGTTGGTACTCTATCTGCCTCCACTTAATTTCTCTCCAAGGCTTAGTACATAAGCCCCTTAGTTCGGAGAGACTTAAAGGCTTACTCCAACTAAAACAGACCTCCATAGTTTAGGAGGGCTCACCCAAGCCGAGACTCTCTTTAATTCTTGTTATAGCCTGATTAAACCTTTATACAATCCTGCCTATAACCTCTAAACCTTCGGTGACACTGTTTAACGTCACCAGTAGTCGCACATGGCAATAAATACTTTCAGACTTTGGCTTTGTGTTTCCAACACACAAAAAGTTATTATTCAAGAAAAGTACAGATCGTTACATGCTGTGATCTAATACACATAGCGCAAGTAAATTATACAGTTATAAGGTACAGTCGATACATACGCACGCGCTCTGGAACCAGATCCATCAAAATGAAACCTCCGTCAACAGCAAAGCAGGAAGACTGAGCGTCCCGTTTCAGAACTTCTACATATATACCCTTACCGAGATAAGCAACACAATACAACACGTTGGCATGTTCCCATTGGTCCTTCTTGCTTCTTCTGTTACGGTACAATTCATAGGTCAGTGCAACGATCACAATCCAGCCTCTAACAGCCCATTGAGTCCACTTTCCCGCTGCATAGTAATCTAATCTGGTTACATTGCAAAATACATTTTACTGCTTAACTCTAATACAGTTCATAATTCGTGGCCGCATGTTGCGATATCCCCTTCGATGTAACCGGAGATCTGCAAAGACACAGTAGTTTAGAACGGTACCAAACACGGTCCACTTATCATGTACTAAAACATAGTTATCATAAAACATACATTTCACAGCATGCTGGCTTTGTGAATAGATAGAGTAATAATAATCATTTTGCGTTACGGAGTCATTGCTTTAAGTGTATGTATGCAAGGGAAAACAACACTAAATAGCGTTGTGCATCTGGGAGTCTGTGGGGTACTTAGTGAGCAGCACTAGGCTGGAAAGGATTTTTCAGTGTGTGTGTGACTAAATCGGTATTGGTTGTGTAGGGATCGTTAAAAAGCTGGCCATGCTATTAATTAGCTATTTGCGTTGTGCACTGTTTAACATCGCGTGTATGTGTTAATGTGAATGCAGGGAAAACACCACTAATTTGCTACTATTTTGCGTTGTTCATATTTAAGTCCGTGGTGATTTTAATGTGTTGGAAAGTCATTTTTATGTATGTTAAACACTATCGGTATGTGTTTGGGGAAGATTGTTAAAAAGCTGGTCATGCTATTAATTAACAATTTAGCGTTGTGTTTTGTGTACTATGTGGTTTTGACAAAATGGCGCTGTGTGATCTATATCTAAGATGGAGTCTTGTCGCCATTCGCAGGATGGCGTCGTGTAGATTTCGATTGTAAACAGATTCTGTCTTAGCCAATTATCCGGCTTCGACATTCTTGTGATGAGAAGGCGCCAGATAGAACAGGACAGCAGCTTATCTACTGTTTGTATATGAACTGTTCTAGTTTGTTAATGCGGGAATAAGAGGATTTTATGGCAAATATATAATACTGCAGTTACATCGGTCATCGTGGTAACTTAATGATGGAACACTAAGGATCACTAGAGTCCCCAATTGGACAAGTCTGCATTGGCCCCATTGCCTTTGCCCCAGTACTGCGCATAGTGTGCAGCAGTGTACGGAGGACACTATCTGGGGGTACGCTGGCTGCTTGGATGTGGGTTATAGGAGTCTGGCTGCTATGCTGTGGGGGTGAGGGGCTCAACACTGGCCACTGTATTGCAGGAGCCCTAATATTCTGTGTGGAGGACATTGGCTGCTATTCTGTGTGACTGGTTGCTATATTGTGTGGGGGCACTGGGTGGTATCACATGAAGGCGGCACTGGTATTTTAAGTGGGGGCTGATGGACCCTGCTGCTACATTGAGTGGGTGGCACTGTTTAGTATGGTCACTGACACAAAGAATCTTCCCCTATGAGCGCTTCCAATTTTTGCAGCTTATAGTTCACAAACAAAGTTATACAGTCTATTTCAAAAACACTGTACAAATATATCATATGTGACCCCCTCCAGCGCCAGGATCAATGTTCGTTAAAACCTGATGTCGGACCATAATCATCCACAAGGTATAAAATCTCAGCCAACCATAATTGCAGTGAAACATTTTTCCAAAGAAAAGTAATTTGAAATAAAACTGCAGGATTCACAAAATATCCATATTAAAAAAACAGTTTATTACTCATTAAATAAAATTCACAGTCATAGCTTAAAAAGTCTTGTAATAAGTAATATTTAGAAAGTACTCTGGAAAATGTCAGGCAGATCAGACAAGGAGAATTATTAACTACTAATAATAAAGAATCAAATAAACTTTTATCTTATTCTTTTGTAACACATTTTAATAGTGGATAATAAGAGAGAGGTTATATTCCTAAAAAGCATTGGAATATACCAGGGCAAAAATTAGGATTCTTCTCACCCAGGGAAAGGCAGTAAATTCTCCAAAGGCTTTTTATTTTGTGCGGTCCTCCTGGCAAGAAACCCCCTGCCGCCCGGCAGCCCTCATCTGGCACTCCCATCACCAATGTGTGTGTCCCCTACCGCCCGGCACCCTCATCAATGTGTCCTTGTTGCTGGTGGACACTGAATGGATGCTTGATGGAGCCCCCTTTTGGGAGGATCATGTGACTGACATCGGCGCAGCTTGGCCGTGTCACAGTGCAGGGCGGTGTCATGCTGGAGGGCAGAGATCCCTCCCCCAGAATAAAAGCAGGGGCGCTGTGTGCGGGCTGGAACAGTCGCTGGTCTAGTTTTGGGACCGTATCTTGTAAGCTGGGTGTACTCTGCACGTAACATGAGTTGTAGAAAACCCTAATCTTTGCTGTATGATCTGCGCACAGCAGAATTTATTTTGATTATATAAATGATCTTTCAAAATTTTTTTTTTTTTTTGCATTTTGTTTTAACAAATGTTCATCTCTTAATGGTATTTTTAGCTTTGATCAACTGACCCATTCGTGGCTGCCGATCTGTGTACAAAATCTGTGTTTTGGGGTTTCTTTACGTGCGTAGTTTTAAGGTCACACTCCTCGCACAAAAGTGGGTGCGTGACGTATCAAAGAAAAAAAAAAAGTTTGCATTGTGTTTTTAGACATTTGCAGCTAATAAAGAAGTTTGTATGTGTGCCAGGTGTCGCTGCTTAGTGTTTGAACGGGCAGTCGCCCTATGGAGTTGGATAAGTAGGCAGATGCTTTTTGTCATCACTTCGTTACTCTTCGTACATCATAGTTCTCTTTGATCACAGAACTTCCTATTTTCTTGGGCATGTAATTACTGTACCAAGTGTAAACATGCTGGGCCTCTTTGGGATGAGAGGAAGCCCAGTGAAATGCCATATTAGTTTTATGAATCTCCAGGCTTTGGCTTATATGGAAGCTTCAAGCTTTTCTTCAGTCGCCTGTCACGTTTTATGAATGGGTTTCTCACGCCCCCCCAAAATGAGGGATGACACTGGAAAGATGCAGCAGTTCAAACAGCCTATTCCTATATCACCCTGATTCAGAATAGAACAAAATTAGTTTATGCATCTAAGATGATTTGTGTTCTAAAACTTGTCAGAAATATCCTGTTTACTATTGTGGTGGTTACTGCCCAATGTAAATGGTTAGCTCTAATGACATCAGAAATGTAACCGTAGGAATCTGTTCTGTTATATTGTTGCTCGTTACTTTTTGTGGGTATATGTTTAATATGCCGACGACGATATCCAAAAGAGGATCGGGATGCCGACATCTGCATCTCTACCCCCACCATCCCGAAGGTAAGAAGACGGGCAAGTATGATGCATATAAACTATAAACGTAGACAGAGCTGATGAGGTGAACATTTATCATGAATAAGAAAATACGCCCATATGTATAATAAAATTAAGTGGCATTTATTGAACATTGAATTTCATTCTAACACCTATAATCCTAAAATGTATGTAAATACATTTCACATTTGTGAATAAACACAATCTTCATACAAATCTACATATAATATACCTAAAAACTGCTTATATGTATACATAAAAAAAAGATAAATAAATACAAATGAGATATCCACAGCACTAGTACTGAGAAGAATTTAGTGGTTCTAAATGATTCCTCAGTATAGATATATGCACAGTAAACTGAATTCTAACTCCAGCAGTTAATATCAATTGAGATAATCAATCCCACAATATGAAATAGATGGGAACACTGTTATGAGCCGGATGTTATAATAATGTAATGTCTCCGTTTGTAAAATAGAAACAAATAGTTGAATGTTTCATATAGATGTCGCAATTAACCGTGAAAGCAAGATTATTGCCGAAATGGTTATAATGTTCCAGTTGTTATTATTGAAAGAGCAGTTTGTTGTACTTGCCACTGATGTTTATTGGAAAGCTGTATCTGGTTCTCGGTGTGTAGCAGCTGATTAATAGTGCAGCAGTCAAAAAAGTGAAATTGCCGGTTCTCTTTACCTCCGTCTTAGAAACATAGAATTTGACGACAGATAAGAACCACTTGGCCCATCTAGTCTGCCCATTTTTAAACATATTATTACATCAACCCTTATTGATCCTTACTTCTTCTGTCTATCCCATGCGTGTTTAAATTGCTCTACTGTCTTAGCCTCTACCACCTCTGATGGGAGGTTATTCCACTTGCCCACTACCCTTTCTGTGAAGTAATTTTTCCTCGAATTTCCCCTGAACCTACCACCCTCCAGGTACAGAACATGTCCTCTTGTTCTAATACATCTGTTTCTTTGAAGAATGTCTCCTTCCTTTACCTTGTTAAAACCCTTTATATGTTTTGAAAGTTTCTATCATGTCCCCCCTATCCCTTCTCTGCTCCAAACAATACTAAGATCTTTTAGTCTTTCCTGGTACGTTTTGTGGTGTTGACCTTGCACCATTTTAGTTGCCCTTGTTTGTACAGTCTCTAATGTATTAATATCCTTCTGGAGATATGGCCCCCAGAACTGAACACAGTATTCGAGATGAGGACGTACCAATGACCTATACAGTGGTATTATCACTTCTTTCTTTCTGCTACTGATTCCTCTCCCTATGCAACCAAGCATCTGACTTGCCTTCCTCATTGCTTTGTTACAATGTTTGCTTGCCTTTAAGTCACCTGAAACAGTGACTCCTAGATCCCTTTACTATTCAGTAGTTTCCAGTATAGTGCCATTAATACTATATTTAGCCTTTGGATTTTTGAGACCCAAGTGCATGATTTTGTATTTTTTGGCATTAAACTGTAGTTGCCACGTTCTTCACCATTCCTCTAGTCTACCTAGATCATCAATCATTTGTTTTACCCCTCCTGGTGTGTCTACCCTGTTGCATACCTGTGTGTCATCTGCAAAAAGGCATAGTTTCCCTTCAATACCATTTGCAATGTCACAAATAAAGATGTTAAAAAGCATTGGTCCATGTACAGATCCCTGATGTACTCCACTGGTAACATTTCCCTCTTGAGACTGCACTCCATTTACTACAACTCTCTGTGTCCTATCTTGCAGCCATGATCTTATCCATTCAACTATCTTTGTATCTAATCCCATGCTTTCCAGTTTATTTAACAGTCTGCAATGTGGAACAGTGTCAAAAGCCTTACTAAAGTCTAGATAAGCTATATCTATGGCCCCCCCTTTATCTATTTCCTTAGTCACCCAGTCAAAAAAGTCAATAAGATTTGTTTGACATGATCTCCCCCCAGTAAATCCATTCTTACTGCGAAGGAAGCCGCCTGGATATTGTACTGTGTGTGCCACCCCCAATAGGGAAGAAACGCGTTAGAGCTGCAGTAAGGATCCACACAGCTCAATTCTGGTCATATGCAAAGACTCTTACAAGGACGGGTGATACGCCTGAACAGCTTTTTACTCACCCGACTTCATCACCCGTCCTTTCCTTACGTCTGCCTACATTTTTCCTTGCTTTGGCTGTATTGACTTGTCACAAACGGGGCTTCAATTACCATTGGGAACACCCTGCTACTTAAACAAAGAAGATTGTGAAAACCCATTTTCCTTGTACCGAAGTCTAGGAAATTGTCCTTATATCTTATCTGCATTGCATGTTTTGTTTTTTCCTTACTGTTACATTGATGATGTATACCTGTATTAGGTGATTTGTTTAGATTACCATCACCTGGTCTTTTCACTGGTAGAATTTTAATACCTAGAGCGGCTTCTTGCAATCATCAACTTTCAGCCTTTAATTAGTTTTTATTGTATCCTATTTCATATTCAATTTTATTTGTTTAAATCAATGTGATGACGTTTTTTATGATTGAATTGATATATTAATCCAATAAATACTTTAATTTTACATTTATTTTGTTTGTTGCATACTTTTGGATCACAATACTCCAGTATCATTTATTACCATTGTGTCACACTTGGGTGAGCGCTGGAATGTATTTGTTAATTCCTCTAGCTTTTATTACGCAGGCGGGGTGGCCTGCATTTTTCTAGCAGCCCCCTCTCTTATGGATACATTTACCAAAGTGAGAGTTTTTAGAAGTGGGTTTTAGAAGAGATGTTGCCCATAGCAACCAATCATATTCTAGCTATTATCTTCTAGAAGGTGCTAGTTAAATGTTAAGTAGAATCTGATTGGTTGCTATGGGCTACATCTCTTCTAAAACTCACTTCTAAAAACTCTCACTTTAGTAAATTTACCCCCTAGTATATTTTGATCCTATAATAGCGCAGCCTCTACTTCTAAGACACTTGGCAGTCCTGGTCGTCATCCGCACCTTCAGTGTTTGTGTCATTAGATCCCTCTCCTCTCCACTTCCTCTATCAGTTGGCTTACCACAAGGCTCAGGGCCTGATTCAGACCTGAGCGCTTGCAACCGGGTCGATGTTCGTCCACTGGGCATGCGCACGACCTGGCTAGCGACGGTGCTACGTCGCTCCGGGTCTCTCACCAAAGGGGGCGAACTGTCGATGGTGATTGACAGCTCGCCCCGTTTGCTAGGCGGGCAGGGGGGGGTGGCTGGCCAAACGGAGGCGTTCCCGAAGGAACACCTGCCGTTTGGGGGCGGCCCCACTGACATCACCAGTGATGTCAGTGGGAGAGCTTCCGGCTCAATTAGATCCAGAAGCTCTCTGGGGCTTGTGGCCACGAGACCCTACCACAAAGGTCTTGTCGCAAGCCCAATGGTCGCGATGGTCTTGACCATCGCGACCATCAACCTGGCCGCTCATAATAGATGTGGGTAGTCACCCACCGCTATGCGAGTGTCCAGGAGGCCGAACAAAATAATAATAAAAAAAAGACGCCCCGATTCAGAGCGAGCGCTCGTTCAGAGCGTCCATCTCTGAATCAGGCCCTCTGTTCTTTTGTATCCTTACCACTTCTCCTGGAAATTTAGTAAACTCCCTTAGGATTTCAGTGGTTGTCTCTATATTGGTGACAGCCAAACTTACACACTCACCATTTGTGTTGAGCTGAATGTCTTCCTGCCATTTCATCTTGGTAGTCCTTTCGCCACCTAAAACTCAATCTCTCAGAAACTAAGGTAATAATAATCTCTCAAAAGACAGATCACATTCTAAATAAAGTTATTTACAGTCTCTCTCTCTCTCGTCATAACATCCATTTTAATTTATAAGGTTCCGTTCATCTGGTGTGGTATATTTTGTTGACATTCATCATGGCAGCATGGTCTTAACGTCGACATCAGCATGTTGACCTAGATTAGCGTTCCCGCTAGGCTGTTTTAGCGGGGTGCGGCGCCCTGCCCTCCTTCTGGAGGGCAAAAAGCACCCTGCCCTCCAGAAGGAGGGCAAAAAGCTCCCTGCCCTCACAGCCTGCGGGTACCGTCTTCACCCGCGGGTCGCAGTGTCCCGCGGGTCGAGAAATGTGCCGTGTCCCGGTCACCGCCGGAGAATAGACGCCGGGCACATGCGCCCGGCATCTATTCTCACTGTCGGCAGCACTTGGGGGCTGCCCGGTGAGTCCGCAAGTGCCGGGCATGCCCCCAAGTATGATTAAAAGGGAATGCGTCTTATAGACACGCCCCCTTTTCATGGTCAGGCCCCCTTTTCGGGCGCGCGCCAACGCAGCAAAGTTGCCCTCTCTTGCTCCGGCGCCCCGCCTGCCGTCGGAGCTAGAGTTAACACTACTAGATGAAATGTCGATATGATTAGAATGTGGGCAAAACGTACCTGGTGGTCTAGTGGTGAATTATCGGGTCTAGCCGTGATGTCAGGATCATGACTAATCCTAAACCCTTCCTCTAGTGCAGGGGTGGCCAACCCGCGGCTGTCGAGCTGCATGAGGCTTTTTTGAGCTTCTAATGCGGCTCCCGGATCATGGCTCGGCAGACCCCCATTAGTACTGAGAATGCTGGTCTCTAAAGCCATCAGAGACCAAAGAAGCCTCTAAACGCTTCAGAGGCCAGTGTTCCTAGTAATGCAGTGCGCGGGTGACGTCACCCTCGATGTGAGAAGCCCGCGCGTCTCCTGGATCCAGTTATATCCAGCAGGCGGCGGAAGCAGCAGCGATGGTGGGACTCTGGAGCCCTGACGGCGTGGAACGGTGCCAGCATGAAGGTAAGTTTCTTCATAGTGGTGTTGGCGGGGAGGGGGAGCTAGTGCTGGGGGCACGATGGGATATTGCAGGATGGGCATTGCTTAATGGCCACAGCTACAAGGGACAATGCAGAAGGGGCACAACTGCTGGAGGCATTGCTTAATGGGCACAGCTACAGGGGGCATTGTAGAAGGTTCTGGATTTCTATGTATTTTATGTGGATCTGGCTTGTTTCTGTATTTTATGTGAACGTGGCTATTTCAATGTTTTCTGTATTGCTCTGTTTTTTTCCCTTCACTTCAACAGTGAAAAATGTATATTGGGAAGTTTATGTAAAATGTGTATTTCTACTTCAGGGTCCACAGGGTTGACCTTGGGTTATAGCTGGAACCGGATCCACAGGCACCACGCAGTTAAAGCTTTTGCTGCTCCCAGGATGCACTGGGTCCATCCTCCTCTATACCCCGCCCCAGCCACAGGCACCTCAGTTTTTAGCTGGTGCCCGGCCGGAGTCGGGTCACCCTAAGCGCAGGGGGGCTGCTTTGCAGCCTCTAAGCTTATTTTTAGAGTTTGTTTTAATTAAATTTTTTTTGTTTTTAAATGACTCTTCAGAGCGGCAGCATTGGACGTCCAAGCTGCCGCTCCTACACCCCGCTGGTGCCGCGACGCCAGTACAGATCTGGGGATCGCGGCAGGACCCCAGAGTCTGTACTAGCACGGGCTCTGGGCACTCCCACGACTGCTGCCGGGGATAAGATAAGACGCGGTCACTGCTTGCGGTGACCTGCGTGTCTATGCAGTCGCATTCCTCCGGTCTCTCCGGAGGCGCTAGCAGTAGCGGCGGGCTCCCCCTCTCCAGAGGAAAACCCCGCGGGACCACTAGACCACCAGGGAATTATGCGGCAGCGGGAGCCAGCGTCCCTGGGGTTAATTGCTAGCCAGGGGAGGCAGCCTTCCCTGTCTAGCGGCTCCTCAGCTCAACGTGCCTTTCCGCTTAGGTCTGGCGACCCTGAGCTGCTTCCTCCTGCGGCTACTCCTCCTCTGAGGTCTCCGGCAGCCATCTTCCCTGGCAGCATCGCAGACCTCCCAGGCAGCGCGTGGACTGGTCCCCCTGTGTACCTCTCCCCTGCTAGGACAGCGTACACAGCACTATAGCCATCCCAGACACTGAATCTGGGCAAGTTGATTGTTGTGACAAGGTGCAGTGAGTATTAACTTTGTGCATTGTATGTGACTTTTGCTGGTGCCGACTGTCTGTGCTTTATTTCTCCTACTGTCAGTCTATAACTATCCCTTTTCTTCTCCTACGGCCCTGACAGGTGTGTGTGGGAAGGGCTTTTCTTGGATCTCACTTATATAAATGCATGTATTTGTGAGGTCGGTCACATACAGTTGTGTGCTACACGGTGCCATATTTGTGGGCTTGTGTGCTGCATGCTTGTGGGTGCGCCAAGAGTAAACACTGAGCTTCCCTGTTGTGTAGCTATATATATCTGTGTATATATATTTTATCATGTCTAATGAGGAAGTTGAGCACTCTACAGCTCCCACTCTGCTCTCCTGCAGACGCGACGCTGCGCTGCAGGGGTAAATATGGAGGATTTATTACAGGATAGGCTGTGTGTGAGGTGCCGTCAGTTACCTGATCCCTCTAACCCCCCAACTTCGGGACAGGATCCTCCTTGGGTGGTGGTTTCTCTGGTGCTGGCTTCCATCGCGGATCGTCTGGCGGTCCCGACTGCTCTCCCCCATAGGGAGTTACCCCAAACAGCCACCCCTCCCTTCTCCGGGTATACCACAATTATTGCAGTCTCCCCCTGGGCCGCAGACTGTTAATCCGTTTATGGGGTTCCCTATGTATATTCAGTCTCCTCCGGTGACGCAGCAGTCCGTCATTTCCTTCCAGGATCTCCTGCAGGCGGGTCAACCACCATGGGTGGATGTGTTTTCCAGTTCAGTCCAGAGTTTGGCGGCCTCATCTTCAGCCTTTCAAACTATGTTGCATAGTGACAAGCCTCAGAAGGTGTCAAAACGCACTGTTATGTCATCCCAGTCTGCGCAGCTATCAGACTCAGATGCGTCCTCGGGTGAGGGGGAATTGCCTGAGGACTCTGATTTGGATTCCCCTGCCTGGGAAGTGGAGACGAAATCGTCCATTAATGTGCGGTGGGTGCGGTCCTTTCTTTATATAGAGGATGATGCCCCGACCCCTAAGTCCTAGTATCCAAATGTTAAGCAGGCAAAGGTGACTTTGGCTGTTTTTCCTCTATCTGACCAGCTGATTGATCATATGGAGGAGATAAGAGGTTCCAGCCGCAGAAACGTTTAGCATCTAGTTATCCGTTTCCTGCAAGTCATGAAACCCCACCTGCGGTGGATTCTCATGTCACTCGCTTAATCAAGAGTGCTACCTTGCCTATGCCGTCCATTTCATCCCTAAAGGATCCCACAGACAAGAAAGTGGAGACTTGTTTAAAATCCATTTATTCTCTCTCTGGGGCGGTGGCCCGTCCGTCCATGGCCATCTCTTGGGTGGCTAAAGCCATTGAGAGCTGGGCCAAATGTACTGGAAGATACTTTTCCTGAGGAAACTCCCGAGGTTCAGAGAGCTTTAGTTGGACAGATGAGGGATGCCGCTTCCTATATTGGAGAAGCGTCTTTGGATGCCAGTCTTCTGACTTCCAGAGTTTCAGCAGCAGCGGTCTCTGCTTGCTGGTCTTTGTGGCTTCGTTGTTGGAGAGCGGATGTGGATTCCAAGAAGGGCCTGCAGGCCTTACACTTTAATGGGGAGATTTTGTTCGGTCCTGCCCTGGACAAAATTGTTGATACCCTGGCAAAGTCTAAGTTGGCGTTTCTGCCATCAGTAGCTGCGCCTTCTAAGGCTAGGACCTCAGCCTTTCGGTCCTTTCGTACTCAGGGTAAGTCCAAGGGTCAGTCCTTCCCAAGGCAGTCGTCAACCAAGGCTGCCCCTAACCAAAGAAGCAGGCCTGGAGCACAAGACGCTTTGCTTTCAAGCCAGAGGATAAGCCTTCAGCCTGATGGGATGGGCCTCTCTCTGGGGGATCCCAGAGTGGGAGGCCAACTTCTTCAATTCGCCCAGTGCTGGTGCAATACTACCACGGATGCTTGGGTACGAGAAGTAGTCTCTCAGGGGTACGCCCTTTCCTTCCATCACAGACCTCCCCCCCCCCCCCCCCAACAGTTAACAGTTCTTCTGCACGAGTCTTTCTCAGGACAAGACGAAGGCCTTGCAGATTCAGGAAGCCATAGAGTCCTTGCTGAAAGCAGGGGTCGTTGTTCCCGTTCCGCTCTCTCAATACGGGACGGGTTACTACTCTTCTCTGTTTGCCTATCCTCAACCTGAAATCGTTGAACAAGTTCCTCAGAGTGCCCACATTCAGGATGGAAACTTTGTGTTCCATCATTCTAGCTATGGAACCCGGGGGATTATATGGTCTCCCTGGACATCCAGGACGCGTACCTCCATGTTCCTATAGCACTTTCACACCAGCAGTATCTGAGGTTTGCTATACGTCAGCTTAACTACCAATTGCGGGCTTTGCCCTTTGGCCTTTCTACGGCTCCAAGGGTGTTCACCAAAATTATGGCTGCCCATCTGCGCAGCCAGGGTATTCGGCTTCTGCCGTATCTGGACAACCTCCTATTGCTGGCAGTCTCTCCGGAGGTACTTTTGTAACATCTGCACCTGACAATCGCTTGTCTGCAAGCGCACGGGTAGCTGATAAACTGAAAGAAGTCCTCCTTCATTCCGTCACAGACGATGGTTCATTTGGGGGCCCTTCTGGACTCTCATCAGCAAAGGATCTTTCTGACTCCAGAAAAGATTTCCTCCCTACAACTACGAGTGAGCAGTTGTCTGAAGAGTTCCCAGGTGTCGGTTCACTCGGCAATGAGAGTTCTGGGGTCCATGTTGTCGACATTCGACATGGTGGAGTATACCCAGTTTCATTCCCGGCCCCTGCAGGGCTGATTCTATCCAAATGGAACAGGTTACGACACCGGATCAAGACTCCGATGCTAGTGTTGTCTCCGGAGGTGCGCCTGTCACTGGCTTGGTGGCTTCAGACATCTCATCTCACCAAGGGTTGCCCCTTTGGGATCCTGGACTGGGTTCTGCTCACGACAGATGCCAGTCTCCGGGGTTGGGGGGCAGTGACAGGTCCACTTTCACTTCATGGCCGATGGATGGTGGAAGAAGCAGTTCTTCCCATCAACATTCTGGAACTTCAGGCCGTGTACAGGGCCTTCCAGTTGTCCGGTCATGCTCTTCAAGAAAGGACAGTGCAAGTTCAGTGCGACAATGCCACCACGGTGGCGAACATCAAACGTCAAGGGGGGACTCGCGGTCGAGCAGCAATATTGGAGGTGTCACGCATACTGTTTTGGGCAGAGTGCCACCTTCCGGCCATCTCGGCAGTCTTCATTCCAGGAGTTCTCAATTGGGAAGCGGACTTCCTCAGCCATCACCCAGAGGTATTTCAACTACTCGTCCAGGACAAGAGATGCCAGCGCAAATCTGGTCGACGCGCTGTCAGTGAAATGGACGTTTCAGCTGGCGTATCTATTACTTCCGATATCACTGCTGCCTCGGGTCCTCTGGATATTCAAACAGGGCAGCGGGATGCTTCTGCTGGTGGCTCCGGCTTGGCCCAGATGTCCTTGGTACTCCGATCTTTGGGGCCTATTCATCGATGTTCCGTTTCTTCTGCCTCAACGTCAGGACCTGTTGTCTCAGGGGCCCTGCCTTTACCCGGATCTGGGTAGTCTGCCTTTGACGGCGTGGCTCTTGAGACACCCGTCTTAAGGTCCCGGGGTTTTTCCAGCTCAGTCATCAGCATAATGCTACAGGCACGCAAGCCTGCTTCCGCCAGGATTTACCACAGAGTGTGGCATACTTATTTTCAATGGTGTGAGTCCAGAAACTACGATCCTCAGGCGTTTCGTGTTTCTAGAGTTTTGGCGTTTCTTCAGTCTGGTTTGGACCTAGGCTTACGCCTAGCTTCTTAGAAAGTTCATGTGTCTGCACTATCTGTGTGGTTCCAGTGTAGGATAGCTACTCTGCGAGATGTCCACACTTTTTTCCAGTGTGTTCTCAGGATTCAGCCTCCCTTTGTTACCCCAGTGGTTCCTTGGATTTGGTGTTGGTGCTTGGTACCTTACAGGGTCCTCCACTTGAACCTCTTGAGTCGGTGGAACTCAAATGGTTGACTATTAAGACTGCTTTTCTACTGGCTATTGCTTCAGCCAGAAGGGTATCCGAATTGGATGCGCTCTCCTGTCGTCCTCCTTTTCTGATTTTTCATCAAGACATTGCAGTGCTTCGCACTCGCCCAGGTTTTCTACCTAAAGTGGTTTCTAAGTTCCACATTAATCAGGAAATTGTTGTGCCAGCATTTCAGTCACCTGATCTCGCGGCTGGTGAGGCTTCCTTAGATGTGGTCTGTGCTCTTAAAGTTTATGTAGACCGGACTAGTTCCATTCGGAAGTCTGATTCCTTGATCGTCCTCTTTGGTTTTCACAAGAGGGGTTGGCCTGCCGGCAAACAAACTTTGGCCTGTTGGCCTCGTTTGGTTATTTGTGAGGCTTATGCACAGGAGGGTTTGCCTGTTCCAGCCTCTGTTAAGGCTCATTCTACTCGGTCTGTGGGTACCTCGTGGGCTGCTAGCCGTGGCGCCTCGGCTGTTCCGCTGTGTAAGGCAGCCACGTGGTCTTCCATCCAGACCTTTCTAAGGTTCTATGCTTTTGACACCTTCGCCTCTCAGGATGCATCCTTCAGGCGCCGGATTCTCCTTTCAGCACAGGAGCATCCCCACCCTTAGTTGCACTGCTTTGGGACATCCCCAAGGTCAACCCTGTGGACCCCCTATGGACCCTGAAGTAGAAAACAAGAGATATGGTAAGAACTTACCTTTTGTTATCTCTGTTTCTACGAAGTCCATATGGTCCACAGGGTGCCCGCCCTGACGCACCTGGATTCAATTGGGCTATGTGGCTGGTCACCGGTTTTCCATCTCCCTTTTCTGTGAGTATGATTCTTGTGTCTTCCAGTCTTCCTTCTGTCTGTTTTTTTTTTTTTTTTCCTCCTCCGACCTTGGCTACATACCAACTGAGGTGCCTGTGGCTTGGTGACGGGGTATAGAGGAGGATGGACCCACTGCTGGTGGCCGTGGATCCATATCCAGCTATACCCCAAGGTCAAACCTATGGACCCTATGGACTTCGTAGAAACAGAGATAACAAAGGTAAGTTCTTACCATATCTCTTGTTTTTCACTGTCCTGGGCTCGCCCCCAGTGTGACTAAAAACGGGGGTGTGACACAAGGTCATGCTCCTGCAAATGTCATGCCAAAGGCGTGCGCACAAAAATGGGGTGTGGCCTTGTGACAGCCTGCGGCGTGTGCAATACTATCTGCTCTTTTGCTTGACTACATATATTTTTTGGCTCTTTGCCTCCGACTGGTTTGCCACCCCTGCTCTAGTGCTTTAACCCTGATATACCTTTCCCTAACATAACCGTAACTTTCCGCTGACCAGTCCATGCACAATGTCGGCATTTCATGTGTCGACATTGTGAGCATGCCAAAATGCTGCACATGCCGACAAATTCAACGTTGACATTTTATCAAATTTGACATAACTGTTGGCATTGTGACGTCGACATTATGACTATCTTCCTGTCCATCTTTCATCATCAGGTAGACAATCTGATTTAAATAGTGGGCCTGATTCAGAGCCGCTCGTAAGCGGCCGCTTGTTCGCTCCGAGCGATGTTCGCACATCTGCGCATGCGTATGTGTCGTAATGCGCATGCGCCAACCAGTCAGTGCGGTCGGAAATCGAGCACTCGCAAAATAGCGAGTGCCTACTAATTTGAGTGACAGGATGAGGCGTTTGTGGGTGGTAACAGGGGAAGGTGCTTGAAAACAGGGAGTGGAGATCCGAACGTAGGCGTGCCAAACGGTCAAAACGGGCATTTTAAGGGTGTGCATAATTAACAAAGCAGCGTCATCGACCACGTCACTTGGTTGTTTCTTAGCCTGAACTGTTCGCATGATTGCAGTAGGAAAATCCTACCACAAGCACTGCGAGCAGTTCAGACGCCTTTCGATGTACTCGATTAATCAAATAAATAGCGGAGATGACGTAGGATTCGAGCGACCAGGGGGCGTCTTTACAAAATAGCGAGCGCATGTTTAGTTCGCTCGCTCAGACATAGAGGCGTCAACAGACCGCAAAGAGCGAGCGCTCAATTTAAATAGCCGGCCCCTTTTTCTGAACGAGTGAGCGCAAATAGCGTCCGGCTCTGAATCAGGCCCTGTGCTCCCAAGGCTTAATTATTCAGGCGATAATCTTTCACCTTCATAATGACATTTTGACAATTTGTCAGCTTCTATATACACTGAATTTCCAAAACTCATGGAATAAATTCCTAGTATCGTAAGACCCCCCCTCTAGACTGGCAAAATGCAGCAACTTGTCAAGGCATTGATTCCACAAGTGATCGGAAGAACTTTGGAGAGATTTTGACGCATGCCGTCCGGATAGCTTTCCATAGCTCCCTGATATCTGTAGGTGCAGGATCTTGGGTGTGAATGGACCTGTCACCATTTCCCATAAATGCTCGATTGGGTTCATGTCAGGTGAACATGCTGGCCACACCACTTGTTGGAACTCTCCAGAATGCTCCTCAACCAGTTCTGGACAACTTGGGACCAGTGTCACGGTGCATTATCCTTCCGGAATATTCCATCGGGGTTCATGAAGTCCATGAAGTGCTGCAAATGTTCAAGCAATGCAACGTAGCGGTTACAGGTCAATAACATGTACAGACAGACCAGCGGACCCAACCCATGCTACGTAAAAACACCCCACGCCATTCTGGAGCCTGCACGGTGCAATGTTGACAACTGGTGTCCATGGCATCATGGGGTCTGCTTTACACCCAAACCCTATCATCAGCCCGAAACAACTGGAACTGTGACTCTCAGCAGGGGCAGAACTATGGGAGACAATGGAGGCGCCTGCTGCCGGGCTCCAGCTCTGAAGGGGCACTTCCTCCATTGTCCACAATATATTCACCCCACTTAGGGCTGTTACTGTGTACCCAAAGTGTACCGTCACGGGCGCACAATGTCAGACCATCAGCTGCAACCTTTGTCTATCTATAGCCTGTCTGCATTAAAATTGCTACATTACAGTGTCAGCGGCGGTAACGGGGGAGGGCACCACATTATAACTTGCCTCCGGGCATCTGGGATGAACTTACGCCACTGACTCTCAGGACCACACAACATGTTGTCAGTTCTCCAGGTTCCAATTAGCAACGTCACGAGCCCAGGTGCAGCGATGTGTCCGGTGTTGTAGTGTTAACAGGGGCAGTCTGGTGGGTCTTCTGGTCCCATATTCTATGGAAGGTAAAGAACACTGCACTGACCTGCTGGATAGGCATCTGGTACCTCCTGCATTGAATGTTTGTGATTTGAGCCAGTGTCGCTTGTCTGTTACCATGGACAAATCTGGCCAGACGCCACTGGTCAAGATCATTAAGCACTAGTGGTCGCCTGTCCACAGTGGGTGTTAATGCCTTCCATGCGGTGTTCCTGGTACACAAGTGGAGAAATGTTGAATGTCCTCACAACTTTGGAAACTGAATGTCCCATCCATCGGGCACCCACTATTATGCCCCATTCGAACTTAGATAATTCACGTCGCCTTGCCATGAGCAGTCTAGCTGGTGTTCAAACTGACTCCCAAGATGGCAGATTACAACTGATGCAGGTCTGGGCATTTCCAAGACCTCTCAGTACGGTGACTCCACCTACCATTACCTTTTACATAATTCTATTCCATGACTTTTGGCACTTCAGTGTAGACTATATTGAGTTTGAGGGCCCCAATGTTTTTCATTGAGTATCATACATTTTATGTACAGTAAGTGTAGTTGTTCTAGCAGGTTCCCTTCCATAGCTTCCTATCAGTTTTGCTGACATTTAAAGGAAAAACAAGCTTTGCTCATAAAAAGGATCCATATCCTTCTTTAAGTTTGCTTGCTGACATTTATTGTCACTATTTGGGCTGCATTTGAGGTCCCATGCTGACTGATCCGGTTACCCACACGTCTGTATGTGACACAGTGCAGATCTCTCTTACATGCTGTAAAAGCATTTCCAGTGTGTATCCTGCCAATGTTTGATGCTGTGTTCTGTCATGTTACGTGCTACGACCGTTCTGGGAGTTAATTTTAAGTCAGTCTGAGCACCTGAAATAAAATCAATCAGAGATTTTGCAATGAAGATGGAAAGCTGCAGCCTCACCTTAGACAGGACACAATTCTTCGAAGCTGCACGTTTGTGCAGGTTATTCGTGCAAACTACAGTACACCATGGCTCGTGTTTCATATTACATGGAGCTGAGCCATGTCAGGAACATTGTTTTCATTCAACAGACTTTTACAATAGCCAGCAAAACATGGAGGCATTGCATAAACAAGCAGAACTGATTATGGAAGAAAATAGAACTGAAGGATTGTGGAAGGGAAATGGTCGGGAAGCCTATGGACGGTATCCCGACTGTATAATCCTGGCAAGGGTTAAATGACAGACGTTAAAATCCCGACGCCTGTCATATTTTCCCTACGTCGGGAGCCCGACACACGGCTTACTGATCGAATATAAGCCGGGCGACGGGCGTGGACAGTTTAGGGTTCCCGTGAGGGACTCAGGGTTAGGCAACCTCCGGGAGGTTAGGGTTAGGCTAGGGGAAGGGGGGGTTAGGGTTAGGCACCCCCCCCCCCCGATGGAGGTTAGGGTTAGGCACCCCCCCCCCGGGGGGGACTTAGGTTTAGGCGGCGGGGAAGGGGGGGTTAGGTTTGGGTACCCCTAAGGGAGGGTTAGGGTTAGGGGGTAGAATAGGTTAGAGAATGCTTACCAGGGGACGATTGGGATTTTCAGTGATGCCGCTGTCGAGATTTGAACCGCCGGCCATGCGGTAAATCATACTGAATCCTTGTGGAAGTAAGGTGGGCATGTAGGATGGGATCTGGACGTCCTGCACTTCAAGCTGAGCAGCTGGTTCCCTCACACTGCTACCCACGGGCCAATAGACACTATTGGCAGGCATCATATGACCATATTGTCTAACTTGTTACTCATGATTGGTCGTTATGATGTCAGGATGTAAACATTCATTATGTTGATGTGGAAATGGGCCATGCTGACATCGTCTTAATGATATTGCTCAGGTGCTTGTAAAGTGCGGGGTTTATACTGAACCACAGAAACCAATGCAACCAATACCTCTGAATTTCTATCATCATGTAGGATTCAAGTATTTTTGCTGCAGTGTGCTGGAGGGAATCTTCTTTTTTCTGTGGTTCAGTATACACCCCGCCCTTTACAAGCACCTGAGCAATATCATTAAGCTGATGTGAGCGACCACCATACTTTCTATTTGCAGTTCTGAGAGGCATGAAAGGAGCCAGCATTGGGAGGATGTGCTGGTCCGTATAGTGCCATTTGGAGGTTTTTGGGGTACCTCCTAGGTGAGTCAGCTTCTACATGTGCTGTTATCATGCAGTACATTAATTGTGATTATATGACCCAGAGTGGGTGCTACTATTTTGTAGCAATAATTATTTTGGGGTGAGCGTTTGGGCGTGGGGCCCTCGGAGTGGCTCTGGCTGGGCCTTTTTCAGGGCATAACCTCTTAATTCACATAGATATTTTTTCATCACCTTTCAATTTGTTTATTATTTATGTAATTTTAATTCTTTCTTATTATATTAACACTTATTGATTATCTTGACACATCTATACTTTACACTTCACTATCACCTTTCTTCCATTTTTCGTGTGATGTTCTGGGAGTGGTCTTTGGCTGGGTTCTTTTGGGCTGCTCTGCGCCTCGGACATGAACCCCATAATGTTAGGGACGCCGGTATAGAGGAGCCTTGACGCTGGCCTGGCGCTTAATCATATATTTGCAAATGTATGCAACCAATACCTCTGAATATCTATTATGTAGGATTCAAGTATTTTTGCTAATATTGCTGCAGTGTGCTGGAGGGAATCTTTTTTTTTTTTGTGATCGCGAAAATGTGGACAGGTCTTGCTTAAAAATGGCTTGGAAACATTGTGGCCATGTCGACATTTCATCAGTGCTGACATGCTAAACATGTCACCATGTTCACCATGAATGTCGGCAAGCTGACTGTCAAACCCAGTTTAATCTAGCATGGGTTTTCTGCCTGATTTCATAGCCAGGTATTAGGTTTAGATATTTTTAATAAATAACAATCAGTCTGAAATCCATAACTTCAGTTGTATTCGGTCGTTTTCAAGATTAAAGGAAGCAATGAGGAACTGTCAGCAGCATTAGGAAAATGCAATTAGGCACAATATGTAATGTATGACTGGTGACTGCAGAAAAAGAGATGTGTAATCTTCTTGCACAATTTAATAAATCGGGAACTTTTCTGGTTCCAGTGAACAGCTTGCATTATCCCGGGCTGCTCACAGCTAAACTAATCTGTCACTGATGGCACAAGGGGGCTTTACTCTAAAGCTGGGTACCCACTGGAGCGACCAGCATTCGTTCCGGCTTTCCAGATTTCCCTTGAGCCCAGAACAAGCGATATTGAGCATACACACTGTGCAATCTTGCCAACGACCAAACAATATATCAGAATGTTTGTTCATATACGATTTATCGTAGCTCCTATACACACTAGGACAACCGTCTTTAAGATCACTGGCTAGGACTGGCAAGAGATGATGTCTTCAAAGGCCAAATTTTTGAAAGCCATATCATCTGGTCATCCGGGTGGTCGGACACACTAGGCAATGTGCACCATATAGCTAACGTTATCACTAGGTGTGATATGCAGCACGGACAACCAGCGACCATCGCTAGCGCGCAATCATGTATACACACTGAGCGATGTAGACGATTTGTCATTACTAAACGGCAAATTGGCCTGACATTGCTCCAGTGTGTACCTAGCTTAAGGCATAATACAATAGTCACTGCACATATGTTGTCTATGGAACGCAGGAGTTACATCTAGAGGAGGCTCAATGTTCAAATCAGTACCTGACCTGTAGGGGTAAAGGGGAGAGATTTATAAAAGCCTCTAAAAACCAGAAGTGCTGGCGTTGCCTATAGTAACCAGTCAAATTCTTGTTACCAGGTTTCTTGTAAATTCTACAAAATGCGAATATCTAAATTGGTTGCTATAGGTAACACCTCGACTTGTCCTCTTTAGAAGTTCTGATAAATCTCCCCCAAAGTCTCAGTTCTGTATCCCGCATGTAAATTTAGTCAAAAGACAATTATCCCTTCAAGGTGTGTTATTCATATATTTAGATACTGTTATCCTTTATTGAGCATGCTCTAATGTCGCCCCTTCTTGCTGCATCTTCTGTGTTTGTAACCAGTATGCACAGAGCTCTCCCCTCCAAATATAGATCAATCATCTCTTTTAGAGAATCCGTCTCTTCTCTGTTTAATATTGAGCTATTACAAGTAACACAGTTCTGCTTAAGAATAGCCTGCAGCAGCTCAATGAATAATCTGAAAACCACGGGTAAACGCATGCGCTCTGCCCTGGCTCCTCCTCCATACTGCCCCTATCAGACAGCCAATCAATCTGTTGTCCAGGGGCAAATGTGGAGGCAACCGTGGTAATTCGCAACTTTATGCTCCTTGCCCTCCTGTTTCACAACTCTATGCTCCTTTGCCCTCCTGTTTCACAACTCTGTGCTCCTTTGTCCTCCTGTTTCACAACTCTGTGCTCCTTTGTCCTCCTGTTTCACAACTCTATGCTCCTTTGCCCTCCTGTTTCACAACTCTATGCTCCTTTGCCCTCCTGTTTCACAACTCTATGCTCCTTTGCCCTCCTGTTTCACAACTCTATGCTCCTTTGCCCTCCTGTTTCACAACTCTATGCTCCTTGCCCTCCTGTTTCACAACTCTATGCCCCTTTGCCCTCCTTTTTCACAACTCTATGCTCCTTTGCCCTCCCGTTTAACAACTCTGTGCTCCTTTGCCCTCCCGTTTAACAAATCTGTGCTCCTTTGCCCTCCCGTTTAACAACTCTGTGCTCCTTTGCCCTCCCGTTTCACAACTCTGTGCTCCTTTGCCCTCCTGTTTCACAACTCTGTGCTCCTTTGCCCTCCTGTTTCACAACTCTGTGCTCCTTTGCCCTCCTGTTTCACAACTCTGTGCTCCTTTGCCCTCCTGTTTCACAACTCTGTGCTCCTTTGCCCTCCTGTTTCACAACTCTATGCTCCTTTGTCCTCCTGTTTCACAACTCTATGCTCCTTGCCCTCCTGTTTCACAACTCTATGCTCCTTGCCCTCCTGTTTCACAACTCTATGCCCCTTTGCCCTCCTTTTTCACAACTCTATGCTCCTTTGCCCTCCCGTTTAACAACTCTGTGCTCCTTTGCCCTCCCGTTTAACAAATCTGTGCTCCTTTGCCCTCCCGTTTCACAACTCTGTGCTCCTTTGCCCTCCCGTTTCACAACTCTGTGCTCCTTTGCCCTCCCGTTTCACAACTCTGTGCTCCTTTGCCCTCCCGTTTCACAACTCTGTGCTCCTTTGCCCTCCCGTTTCACAACTCTGTGCTCCTTTGCCCTCCCGTTTCACAACTCTGTGCTCCTTTGCCCTCCCGTTTCACAACTCTGTGCTCCTTTGCCCTCCCGTTTCACAACTCTGTGCTCCTTTGCCCTCCCGTTTCACAACTCTGTGCTCCTTTGCCCTCCCGTTTCACAACTCTGTGCTCCTTTGCCCTCCTGTTTCACAACTCTGTGCTCCTTTGCCCTCCTGTTTCACAACTCTGTGCTCCTTTGCCCTCCTGTTTCACAACTCTGTGCTCCTTTGCCCTCCTGTTTCACAACTCTGTGCTCCTTTGCCCTCCTGTTTCACAACTCTGTGCTCCTTTGCCCTCCTGTTTCACAACTCTATGCGCCTTTGCCCTCCTGTTTCACAACTCTGTGCTCCTTTGCCCTCCTGTTTCACAACTCTGTGCTCCTTTGCCCTCCTGTTTCACAACTCTGTGCTCCTTTGCCCTCCTGTTTCACAACTCTGTGCTCCTTTGCCCTCCTGTTTCACAACTCTATGCGCCTTTGCCCTCCTGTTTCACAACTCTGTGCTCCTTTGCCCTCCTTTTTCACAACTCTGTGCTCCTTTGCCCTCCTGTTTCACAACTCTGTGCTCCTTTGCCCTCCTGTTTCACAACTCTATGCGCCTTTGCCCTCCTGTTTCACAACTCTGTGCTCCTTTGCCCTCCTTTTTCACAACTCTATGCTCCTTTGCCCTCCTGTTTCACAACTCTGTGCTCCTTTGCCCTCCTGTTTCACAACTCTATGCGCCTTTGCCCTCCTGTTTCACAACTCTATGCGCCTTTGCCCTCCTGTTTCACAACTCTGTGCTCCTTTGCCCTCCTGTTTCACAACTCTGTGCTCCTTTGCCCTCCTGTTTCACAACTCTATGCAACTCTATGCTCCTTTGCCCTCCTGTTTCACAGCTCTATGCTCCTTGCCCAGTTAGACTTGCACCCAGGCTCCCTTTTAAAACTCATCCCGTCGTTCAAGCCTACCACCCCTCCTCCTATCTCCAGTGTCTGCAGTCTCGCTAAAAAGCCCCTCTTGGCGCACCAGATCCTGAGTCTCTGCTAGCGCTGGGCATCTTTATGGTCTTTTTTTTTTTTTTTTCCCAATGAAAATGCATCTAAGTTGAATTCTGCAGTGACTAGGACGCACCAACAGACTGCGCTGATTAATTAGGTATGTGGCACTTGTATATCTGTGTGCGACTGATCAAATGAATCAGCACAGTCCGCTGGTGCGTCCTAGGCGCGTTGCATCGCATTGGGACTTCGGCAAAGAAAACGCCGACGCTCTGTTCTATCCCCTATGTTTGGCACTATGGCACTATTTAAATGAAAGATGATGATAATAATGTTTTTCTTACCAGATACACCCATTAGTTTCTGAACACTACTACTGTATTTTACAAGTACAGAAGCCATTACACGGCCATTATGTCCCAAATGATTTGTTTTGGTGTCACTGAGATCTGGGCATCAAACAACAATATGGGATATATATTAGCATAATTCTGAATATTCGCTACAGTTTTGAGTGAAAAACAAATGGTAAACCGTAAAAGACTGCAGCCTGCTGGTTCCATAGGTAACATGGACATCACTATCTGATCAGCTAGTTCTTCGGGACTCCATTGCCTGTTGAAGCAGGCTGTCTACTGTGTGCTTGTACTACTGATCCCGTCCTGGCTCTCACACACACTGCTCTATTGCAACACAGCACAGGCTGAAATGAAAGGGCTGACACTGGTTGCGTAAGTCGGGTTCCAGTTGCGTAACCCAGCATTACATTTTGCTGCCTATGATAAATCTAACCCACGCGCTCTGAGCCAATACTGTATTGGCTCATCCAACGCCTGCTGGCCAGAGACTTGTCATAAACATGTTTGATGTATTTACACTGGGACTGACTTTACTCTGTAAGTCTTAAGAAAGACTGTGTAGGTAAAGTAAGAGCAAGCAGTTACTACCCGAGAAAAGTCCCGAGCACGTCAGTGACTAAATCGCACACTTTTATATTTATAGGCATGCAGTTATTATGTCGACAGTATGTTGACACTAGGGTTAGGGGTTACAGTTAATGATATGGATAGACTCACTGTGTCGACATTCTGTCCATGTAGACATTTTTCATGTCGACATACGGGCTGCATACCTATACATACAAGTATGGGATCTGCTGAATGTCGACATAATATGCCGGACGTGTATTTATATGCAGCACCCTGATACATCGTTTCAATACGGTATTGTACAGCCTTCCGGATAGTGACTCACATTTAACATACTAACCAGGATATACAGATGTGTCCACAAACATCTTGCTTCCTTGCATGTTAACCAGCCCTTCAAGTAGTGCTGAGCATATTTGTCGTGTGACTGTTATTACCTTCAAATGCGTTTTATGCGCACAGTGATGCTAATAGGACACACAAGCAGCTTCTGCTGATTAAAATGATATGCAGCATGCCTATGTTCTGTGTGCAGCTGCTGCTGTATCTGCATGTGAAATGCTCCACGTCCCAGCCTCTGACACTGTAACGTAGCATTCTGCATGCAGGTACAGCCGCTGACACTGTAACGTAGCATTCTGCATGCAGACACAGCCGCTGACACTGTAACGTAGCATTCTGCATGCAGACACAGCCGCTGACACTGTAACGTAGCATTCTGCATGCAGGTACAGCCGCTGACACTGTAACGTAGCATTCTGCACGCAGGTACAGCCGCTGACACTGTAACGTAGCATTCTGCACGCAGGTACAGCCGCTGACACTGTAACGTAGCATTCTGCATGCAGACACAGCCGCTGACACTGTAACGAAGCATTCTGCATGCAGACACAGCCGCTGACAATGTAACGTAGCATTCTGCATGCAGACACAGCCGCTGACAATGTAACGTAGCATTCTGCATGCAGACACAGGCGCTGACAATGTAACGTAGCATTCTGCATGCAGACACAGCCGCTGACACTGTAACGTAGCATTCTGCATGCAGACACAGCCGCTGACACTGTAACGTAGCATTCTGCATTCAGACACAGCCGCTGACAATGTAACGTAGCATTCTGCACGCAGGTACAGCCGCTGACACTGTAACGTAGCATTCTGCATGCAGGTACAGCCGCTGACACTGTAACGTAGCATTCTGCATGTAGACACAGCCGCTGACAATGTAACGTAGCATTCTGCACACAGGTACAGCCGCTGACACTGTAACGTAGCATTCTGCATGCAGGTACAGCCGCTGACACTGTAACGTAGCATTCTGCACGCAGGTACAGCCGCTGACACTGTAACGTAGCATTCTGCACGCAGGTACAGCCGCTGACACTGTAACGTAGCATTCTGCACGCAGGTACAGCCGCTGACACTGTAACGTAGCATTCTGCACGCAGGTACAGCCGCTGACACTGTAACGTAGCATTCTGCACGCAGGTACAGCCGCTGACACTGTAACGTAGCATTCTGCATGCAGGTACAGCCGCTGACACTGTAACGTAGCATTCTGCATGCAGGTACAGCCGCTGACACTGTAACGTAGCATTCTGCATGCAGGTACAGCCGCTGACACTGTAATGTGGCATTCTGCATGCAGGTACAGCCGCTGACACTGTAACGTGGCATTCTGCATGCAGGTACAGCCGCTGACACTGTAACGTAGCATTCTGCATGCAGGTACAGCCGCTGACACTGTAACGTAGCATTCTGACTGCAGATACAGCTGCTGACACTGTAACGTAGCATTCTGCATGCAGACACAGCTGCTGACACTGTAACGTAGCATTCTGCATGCAGACACAGGCGCTGACAATGTAACGTAGCATTCTGCATGCAGACACAGCCGCTGACACTGTAACGTAGCATTCTGCACGCAGACACAGCCGCTGACACTGTAACGTAGCATTCTGCACGCAGGTACAGCCGCTGACACTGTAACGTAGCATTCTGCACGCAGGTACAGCCGCTGACACTGTAACGTAGCATTCTGCACGCAGGTACAGCCGCTAACACTGTAACGTAGCATTCTGCAGGCAGACACAGCTGCTTACACTGTAACGTAGCATTATGCACGCAGGTACAGCCGCTGACACTGTAACGTAGCATTCTGCAGGCAGACACAGCCGCTTACACTGTAACGTAGCATTCTGCACGCAGGTACAGCCGCTGACACTGTAACGTAGCATTCTGCATGCAGGTACAGCCGCTGACACTGTAACGTTGCATTCTGCATGCAGGTACAGCCGCTGACACTGTAACGTAGCATTCTGCATGCAGGTACAGCCGCTGACACTGTAACGTGGCATTCTGCATGCATGTACAGCCGCTGACACTGTAATGTGGCATTCTGCATGCAGGTACAGCCGCTGACACTGTAACGTGGCATTCTGCATGCAGGTACAGCCGCTGACACTGTAACGTAGCATTCTGCATGCAGGTACAGCCGCTGACACTGTAACGTAGCATTCTGCATGCAGATGCAGTCGCACAAAGAGTATAGGCATGCCACATATCATGCTTGTGTGTCCTATTGGCATCACGTCTTGTACAAGATGCATTTGAAGGTAAAAAGTTGCAGGAAAAGAGGCTCAGCGCTATCGAGCTGCACATTGCTCATGCTTTATGTTTAACGCAACTTGTAGCCCACGGAGGTAAGATGTATGTTGATACATCTGTAAGTAAAGTCCATCTAAAACAGCTCATTTTAAAGTTCTCAGCTCTCCCCTTTCAGCATTTTCCTGGGCGTGCACTGGCTGGATTTCTTTGTTCACAGTTTACTTATTTTCTGTCAAACGCATGTGATTTATTACAGACAGGGCTGTAGGTAGTGAAGATCGCTAGTGAACGTTACCAGATTCCTGTCTTTCCCACTGGAGCTAGTGCTCTGCTCCTGATTTGGTCGCGGCTATTGTACTGTACCTGCTGTGTGACTCCGCGGAGTAATTCTAGGAATGCTGCTAAACGTGAAACTAGGAATTTCTGTAATCAGACGGTTTCTGTCCTTCCCGTGGCCATTTCCCCGCTCATTCCTGTATCTCTCGTAATTATAAGTGACAGGTGACTTTGCTTTTGTTGTGTAGTAGTATTTCCTTTGTCGGCACACTCCCTGAGCAGATGATCTACATCAGGGGTGGGGGAACCTTTTTTCTGCCGAGGGCCATTTTGATATATATAACATTATTTGCGGGCCTGGTGCAGGCCATGACCCCTCCATGTAATGTCACACAGGGGCGGGGCCACAATCACCAGTGATTACAGCAATGCCCGGAGCCGTAAGGGCAGCGGTGTGACCGTTTGAAGCGTCCGAAGGACTCCCCAGGTGGCACTGCTGCATAGATTCTGGCTGCAGGGTGCTATTCTAGGCACCCTGCTAGCAAATGAGGCTAGCAGAAAAAAGCTCCGAGGGCCAGACCGAATGATTCCGGGGGCCTGAGGTTCCCCATCCCTGATCTACATGATGTGACACTGGAAATTGCGGCTACTCTGAAAGTAGTTAAGTTGTTAAGGAGAACTCATCACAGAGGTCCGAGGTTCTGTTCATTACATTGTATCTTGTGCGCAAGTCATACAAGAGAGAGCTGGTTCTGTAATGCTGATAACCACATACTGCGCTCTCTCACTAGGAATAGTAAGTTGCTGGACAAGACATAGGGACCAAGTAACTAGGCTGCCGAAAAGATGTATTTTCAGTAGGACAGCTCTCATTTTATGGACTCTTTTTTTTTTTCATGTGTTGTACTATTTGCTCTTAGTTACATTGTATGGCTATCAAACATTCAGTTCCCCAATATTGTGCAGCCCAAAATAACCCAACATTGTCACTATCAGTGGCTGTTGCTTAGCCGTGTCCACCAAATACCTGTTCAATAAGGTCACAGGCTTTTCAGCGGATGGGAATATGAAGAATATGATGGCGTCCTCGCCTATCCTGGGCTGGTCTCTATAGAGACACTGATAGCATTCTCACCTATCCTGGGCTGGTCTCTATAGAGACACTGATAGCATTCTCACCTATCCTGGGCTGGTCTCTATAGAGACACTGATAGCATTCTCACCTATCCTGGGCCGGTCTCTATAGAGACACTGATAGCATTCTCGCCTATCCTGGGCTGTCCTATACTCCCCCATGTGCTGTGTGTAATGTAATCAGAGATTGCTGGGTCTCCTCTCACAGCTTGTTGGTCATTGACTGAATAAATAGCCACTCTATCTGGAGTCCTGTACCAGTCATACTGTCTGTTATGATGGGTACACACTAGGCGATATATTCTTCATACAGCCGACGAATGATATATCGCTCAGTTCATCTGGCAGTGTACACATGCAGTATATATATTGCATCAGCCGAGCTGCACAACAGATGCGATATATATCTGAAAGATATATCGTTCACATCTGCATGTGTGTTCACACCACCACAAGAACCAGCGATAGTGACATCACAGCTGGTTCTATTGGCCAGACACACCGATCGGACGATTGGTAAGTGTTTATGCACAACTATACCAAATCGTTAGATCGGTCGGCAGGTTGGCCAATCTAACGATTTGACATTCAAGTTTGTACCCCACTTAACTCTGACCAGCTCAATAGGCTTTTCTGTGTGATTTCCCTGTTGCTGGCTCGGATAGTTTTTGAAGCTGTTGATTTTGTTCTGATGTTTTCTGGATTTTCTCTTGTCTGCTCTCTGTCAGGGCCGTGGAGTCACAGTCAGTGGAAGTGTAAGGACTCCAGCTTCACAATAACGTAAAATTGATGTAATAGTTCTATAAAGCATTTCCTGAGATCGACATGCGCAGTAGTAGCAGGGGCATTTGCCTGCAACTGGTGCACTCCCTACCTCGCCAACAGCTCCTACAGAGCGGGCGACAAAGTGAATGATTGAACCACAGTGACCGGCAAGTGACTTGCCGTCACTACCACCACCGGCCTGGGCCTGCTTGGCCAGTTCACCCACCCTTCTCCCCGGGCTCCCCTTAACCAAACCCAGGTTCACTACAACAAGACAAAGCACGTCCCTGCACATACCGATGACATGAAGTGCGCCTATACGCCGCCATTGAAGTGCTTACATATATTTGAATACATTCTGCATATATTTTGGGGCAAGGGTATAATGAATGACAGAACCTCACTATGAGGTTGGCTAAATAGAACCTTTTAGAAACAACTTGGAAGGGGAGGGAAATTGCATTTTAGATAACATGATAGTATTAACCCTGGTAACATTTAGACATCCTGTCTGTTATGCTTAATATTCAAAACATGTAAAAAGTATTTATTAGTACCAGCTTATCACATAGCATCTAAGCATGATTATTGTATTGTGCTCAGGTGACCGTAACAGGGGAGAGAGTAAAGGAGAGAGAGCGAAAATAAGGGAGGTGACCAAAGAAAGAGGGAGAAGAATAAACGGGTATAGAGAGATATGGGGAAGGAGATATAAATATCAGTGATTGCATTGACTCGTGCAGACATCTATGATTCATCATTCCCCATGTGTCAGACACTACTCCAGGTCAGTCTCAGGCATCTCTGAACATATGTCCCTGATCATTATCTTGCAGAGAATAATCGCTAAATGGCAGGAGGAGAAAGCAGAGACAAAAAAAAAAAAAAGACCAGCGCAGTATTTGTTCTCTGTTCTGAAAACATTAAAGCTTTGTTTCAATAAGAAAAAAAAATCGCTGCAAGTTTGTTATTGTGAATTATTACTATACAGTTACCATTAGTGACGGAGTCTGTGTTGGACAGTAGTAAAAAAGAAAGATGAAGGTTTGATGTACTGACTCCACAGCCCTGCTGCCTGCCCTGAACTGGGTACGGTTATCCTCAGCCTGTTGCCCGTCCTGACCGTCAGATTTTTTTCCTGATGGTCAGGAGGGGCAACAGGCTGCCCATATAATTAAGCTGGCCATACACACTACAATTATCGGGGCGATCCGCCCAATATCCGCGGATCGCCTCGATAATTGTAGCGTGTGTGCGGGCGACCGAGAGTTAAATATTGCTTGGTCGGGCATGCCGGATTGCCCAGCATGCCCCGGGGGCGGAGCGCAGATATCGGGGCTATTACACTGTGAGTAATCTCACAGTCTATGCCGCGGACATCTGTGGGCTGGCAGGCTGCCAGATAAAATGTCTGTCGGTCTGACAGGCATTTTATCTGCACGTGTGTATGCCCAGCTTTGGATGTGTCGATATATCTGCAGATATATCGTCCATCTTCTGTACTGCAGAGCAGATGCGATGTGTCTGTGAACGACGTCGTTTACAGGCACGTCGGGGGTACGCACCCACTGATGTGCTCACAATATATTGAACGGCCGATATATCGCCTAGTGTTAGTGACCTCACTATTTGGCGCGAAAGACCTGAGGGCATCCGGCTGTCGGTAATCTGTATGAGAGGCAGCTGCTACAGGCGATGTAATCACAAAGCAGTTCTAGGAGCTTATCACCTCCCTTCCTTTGCTGTCATAACAAGTATTGGTTGGTGACCTCCTGCAAGAAAAGAGAATCCATTATGGAGTCCACATGTAATAAACCGCAGTGATAGTTCAATACAGAAGATGCAAAAACATTCCGCTCAGATAAGCTTAGTGTGTCCAGGATGTTGGGAATCTGTCAAATTAAAAATGTAACATCCACAATAGGAAAATTCATTAGAAGCACAGTTAAAAAATACTAAACTTAATATTCCAAAACTAAACTCTATGGGGTCGCTTCAATTAACCTCGGAAAACGCTACCAGCATCCCCACAACCCGCGGGTAATTGAATTTGACCCCGTGATACAATATACGAGTCAAAAATGATCCGCACTCTGGCTGTAGAATTTATTTTAATCTACTTTCAGAAAAGACAAATACATTATTTTTCGACATCATCTCCCTGCTTATCAATACACTTTGTCCATCTGCCAACAAGCTTTCATATTCCCTCATTTAAAAAATGTTTTAGGCTGAGCTGCGAGCCACAAATGCACCGCTGTCTTCACCTCTTCATTAGGCGTGAATCTTCGTTCCCTTAGGGTGATTTGCAATATAGGGCCTGATTCAGGACCGCTTGCAAGCGCATAGCGCTCGTAAGTGGGTCGACGGTGGCCCAGCGCATGTGCGCTTGCCCCGTAGCGAGTGAGAACTTCATTCCTTCCGGTGCTCGCAACAAAACGGGGCGACTGTCGATGATGATCGACAGCTCGCTCCTTTTTATAGGTGGGTAAGGGGGGTGGCTGCACAAACGGAGGCGTTCCCGAAGGAACGCATGTCGTTTGTGGGCAGCCCTACTGACATCACTAGTGATGTCAGTAGTGGACTTCCTGCTCTATTTGAAGAATGAAAAAGTCACATATGCCGTGTATCCACCTGTATTCTCCTGCTGGTGGTTTGTGATGTAAAAGTAACGTCTGAAAAAGATCTAGCGGCGTCCCGCTAGTCTTAGTACACAGTACCTTTTGATCTGTCTTTATGCGCGTTGCCCGGGAGGATTCTTCTTCTTCTGGTCCGGGGACATCCATTCTTCAAGTTTTTTGCATATCAATTTTTAACCCTCTTTATATTTGTTGAGTAATACCATTGGATTCATTTATGTATATGATATACTCAGCAGGACATATGTTCTCCATTGACATATGATCAATACAATATATATTTGTATTGATTGATTAGAACCTATTGCATTTAGGACTTTGGGCCTGATTCAGAGCCGGACGCTCTGACCAGAGCGCTCGCTCTGAATCAGGGCCCTCCTCCATGAAAATGGAGCGGCCTCCTGGCCGCTCGCATAGCTGTGGGTGTCCACCCACAGCATATGTGAGTGACCAAAAAGATGGTCGCGATGGTCTTGACCATCGCGACCATCGGAATTGCGACGGAGACCCTGCGGTAGGGTCTCGCTGCCACAAGCCCTGGAGTGATTTTGGCTCTATCAGAGCCAACATCACTCCCACTGACATCACTAGTGATGTCAGTGGGGCCGGCTTCAGACGGTAGGCGTTCCCATGGGAACGCCTCCGTTTGGCCGCCACGCCCCCGGCACGCCCACCAAAGGGGGCGTGCTGTCAATCAACATCGACAGCATGCCCCCTTTGGTGCGAGACCCGGAGCGATGGAAAGCCCGTCGCTCCCCGGGTCTCGCGCATGCGCACGACGGAGCTCCCTCCGTCGTGCGCATGCGCAGTGGGGAACATCGACTCGCTTGCGAGCGTACTGCCGCTCGCGAGCAGGTCTGAATGACCCCCTTTGTTATTAGTAATATCATTAAACATTAATCCTTTACTTAATTCTCACGTTTTTTAACATCTCATTGACATACACCCATTTAGTTTAGAGGTTGTGGCTGTTTTTCATTTTGCTTCTAAATTGGATGAGGTCAGACATCCCCCAGGACAGCGGCACACTTTTTCACTGAAGTCCACACTATTTGCACAAGGTGCGCTAGACCACCATCCCGTATAATGTTATAGGCTCGGTGTTTGTCCCCCTCTTATAGCAGAGCAGCTCCCTCTCCCATGCCAGTGAAGCATGCATTCATACATCGACAGCAAGAGCCGACACGGGGGTCAGAGAGAGAACAGGAGGTGGAGAGAGGGGGAAAAAGAGGGAGTTGAGAGAAACAGGAAAAAAAAGACACAGGGACGGAGACAGTGTGACCGTGGGGGGGAGGGGAGGGGGGGGGGGGTCACACGGTCTGCAAATACCGGGCACTTAGCAGTGAATGATGGGTCCAAATTCTAGTTATCATATAGTTCCACTGGCTGTAGTGAGGGGGTAGAGTGTGAATGACATGTTAATAAGCTGAGCGTAATCTTATCGAGAGGAAGAAAGTTTTATATACAGTATATCTGGCTGGTGTCTTCAGAAATGCTGGTAGGGATCATATTTCCAGACCTTTTGTTGTGGATACTAAAACCATTTGACATTCATTGCCCCTAGTATTAAGGGATACTGGGAAAATAGTTTCCAAGAATATTCGTTTCCCCCCCCTCAAAGCATGCATGTGTCATTTTCTGTTCCCAGAAAGAATGTACAGAATCAGGTGCATCCAGTGGGAAATGTAACTGCGAGCACATGTTTTCCCAGCTTCATTCCATACTGAGACCTGCTAAGTGCATGAGGGATAGATAAACGCTAAACAAATGTGGGTCTCTTTCTTAGGAATGTTGGGGTGCAGGGTCTTGTACCCCGAATGCTTTTTTCTGGTCAGCATGTTAATATATAAAACATTTAGTTATACTGTTTCCTTATAGCGTGTAGTGATGAGAGAAGTACACAGTAGTTAATATTAGCATCGTGCAGGATACCGCTGGTAAGGGAGATTGCTTTCGGCACAAACAAAAATAAGCTATTGTTTTTTCGATGACTTGTGTGTTTATTACTGAAAGCGTTGTTTGCATGCAGTTAATTGATTTGCTGATTTGTGTGGCTTTGTCAACACACATTATAACACGTTTCATCGATCCTTCTTTTAAAGTTATCTGATTAACCTTAAAATTAGAGTCTGTGTTCTGTGGTTTTATTTCAGATATGACCCGTACCCTCTTACTTATACCTCCCATATCCCGCACTACCAGCCACACACCAGCCTGCTGTTTTATTTAGACCCCCGATTGCTTGTGTATAATATTCCTCCTCCACGTTTGATTGCAAGCTCTCCTGCACGCTCTTTGTTGTGTTCTGCTCAGCATAACGTCTATTATGCTCTGTAAAACGTTCAGCACTTTACCTGCTGGGGATTTTTTTTTGTGTTATGCTGAATTTCAACACTAAACTGCTAAATACAATACTATCTATATGTAATCTGTATTTTTGTATCTAAAAGAATGAGTAATATTAGTTGAAAACAAGCCTTTAGAGCAGGGATGGGGAACCTCAGGCCCGGGGGCCATATAAGGCCCGCAGAATCATTTGGTCTGGCCCTCCGAGCTTTTTCTGCTAGCCTCGTCTGGCTAGGAGGGTGCCTAGAATGGCACCCTGCAGGCAGAATCTATGCAGCAGTGCCATCTGGAGCGTCCTTAGGACGCTTCAGACAACCACACCAATGCCCTTACAGCTCCCCCGAGCATCCTCAGGATGCTTCGGGCATTGCTGTAATCACCAGCGATTGTGACCCCACCCCCGTGTGACATCACATGGAAGGAGCGTGGTCTGCACCGGGCCTGCAAATAATGTTCTATATATCAAAATGGCCCTCGGCATAAAAAAGGTTTCCCACCCCGGCTTTAGAGGAATGCTGTTTGCTGATTTACATATGCAGGTTGCTATTTATTTTCATTCGGAGGCAAGAGAACCCCAGACCACAATATCGATCTTATACAAGTACGGCAGCTTGCAATAGACATGAACTGATATTTATAGGTGGGATATTTTTTTTTAAACTCACATTAATCCCGACCATGGGCCGAATTCAATTAGAGGCGAAAAGTCAGAAACTTTTCACCTATTGCACTTTCCGCCGCATTCACCAGTTTGAGACTCGATTTTGCGGCATGCGAGTCCCCGCGATTTGCCGTGTTCAATTGCAGAACAGGCGAAAACGAAAATAGGCGAATGCATAGCAGGCGGAAAGTACTGAATAGATTGGGGGAATCAGTCTGTAAAATAAGATGCACTGACACTGGAAATCATTACAGATGTGTACTATTAGCCCTAATAAATGTACTTTGTGTCCTGAAGTTGTGTTAAAAGCTTTCTAGACGCATATTTGTAAAAGTGGTGAGGAATGATAGAAAACAGTATTTGTGGTTGAAAATAAATAGTCCAGTCAAATTTGGGGTATATAAAAATGGGTGCTAGCATATTTTTGTGTCTCCAAAGTGCACTTTTAAAAATTGTGAAAAATCCACCTGCTGCGAGCACCTGCGATCCTAAAAACACCTGCCCCATCCAACAGCCCCCCGAGAAACCTGTTTTGCTAGTTTTTATCCTTGTCCCACACTTTTTAAATTTTCACCCAAAAAGATGACGTCTTATTTTGGGGTGCTCTAAGTTGTTTTTTTTTTGGGGGGGGGGGGGGGGTGTCCAAAGGGTTCTGTATCAATTCCCCACATTTGGACCTCAAAATGTATATGTGGCACTTTTTTTCTCCTGCCTTTCAGTGGAGAAACTTTTCCGCCTGTGCAGTGAGTTTACACTTGGGCAAACTGGTCCCGGAATTGAATTTGTAGAGTAACAGGCGAAAAGCGCTAATAAGCAAAACTTTTTCTCCTATTTCGCCTTTTTCGCGTCTGATTGAAGCTGGTCGCATGTACCTGGCACGTGTGTGAGACACGTTTTGCAATTGAATTGTGCATGAACTGTAGAACAAAAATATCACGTTAATTACTGAGCAAGTTGAAAATTGAAGGTTCATTCCTAATTGAGTTGCCTCTTTTAATATGGTGACTGATTCCTAGGGAGGGACCAGCCACCAGAAGAGACAACAATACACCCCCACCACTAACCCCCTAATTCCTTCTCTGCCTGCTTGTTATATATGAAGTGAGAAGTAGGGAAGAGGTGTACAGACATTCCTGATTGGCATGAGTGACCTAACATTAGATGTTGGCAGGTTTTTATTTTGCGCACTACACGTGTTTTACACAACATTCAAAGCAAACGTCCTCTGTCTATTCTCCCTGTGTTAGGGCGCCTTACCACCCAATCAGCTAAAATGCGCGTTGTTACCTCCAGCATCTGTGTAATCATTGCCGTTCAGTCTATTCCAGAAATGAGGATTTACTGCACCACCTCCTAGGTTGTCAAGAAACAGGAGAATGTTGGAGTCATTTGGAAAGAATGCAGATCATACAACTATTGTTTTGTCTCAAGAAACTGCGCTGCCATCCATAGAAGGATGTCTCCGTACTTAACCCTTCCACTGCCATTGTTGTCTTTAGTAGTATATGGTATACTCCTACTGATACAGTACCATGAAGTTTATAGTTATCCCGACAGGATCTAACCTCCCCTGCCCCCTCCCCCTTAACCCTCCCTTAGTGGTGCCTAACCCTAACCTCCCCCCCGGGAGTGCCTAATCCTAAGCCCCCCTAACCTCTCCTTGGGGGTGCCTAACCCGGCCCCCTAGGGGTGCCTAACCTTAACCCCGCTAGACTTCCTACCCCCCTCCCCTCCTTTCCGCAGCTAATGCTAAGGGTGCCCCGGACTTACCTTCGTTCGGGCTGGCATTTCTGGCGTCGGGATTATGATAGGCGTCGGGATTTCGATGGCCATCATAAATCCTTAGCCGGCATTCCACTGTCGGGATTTTGACCGGTCACATGACTACATCCTGTCAAGTCTCCTCAACCGCCCCCTCTGTGTCCCCTCGCCATCACATCCTGCTCTTCCCGGCGTAATGGTTCTCTTCTCTGGGAGGCTTGAGCTGTTGCTGCGTGGGAGCCATTGGGAGTGGGGGGGTCCCACACACTGGCCCCCACTGCACACAGGAACCCACCTATGATTCTATAGCTGCTACAATAAAGTGACTGGTGACATGGCTGAGACGCTGCTCTCCACTCATCATACCTCTGTGGTGTTGCTGATGACTTGGTGGGATGAATTTTGGCATTTAAACACATAAGAAACCTGCAACCATGGAAAACGGACTTTGATGAGCATGTAAAGTAAATATTTGTCAGTAATAGACATGAAAGCATTATTGAGCTGAATAGCTTACATGAAATAACAGAAATGTTTATACTTTGTTAAAGAAATAATGAGCAGTGCTCTTTCACTCATTAGCGGCAGGAAGTGCTTCATTAACTGAGCAGGCAGATATGCAGACTTGCTCAGGTAAGATGTGCTATGCGGATTGGTATTTGTGCCAGTGATGAAGTCTTAATGTGGGTGCACACTTGCCGACCGCCCGATGGTGCTTATGAACGATATATCGGGCGGGCGGTACACACTGCGCAATACAGTGACTGCCCACCCGGTATGTCGTTCACCGGCACCATTTACCTTGTCTGCAACAGGGTTGCTTCATGGTCCATGCATGCACAGACGACGGAACAACCCCGATGTTGGCCAACTGGGGCGCACATTGTAAGTGCACACTAGGCAATGTGGCCTGATATGGCGGCCCAATCCGCGGGTTGTACTTGGCATTCGTTTTTTGACTTGCATAAGACACCATTAGGACAGTGGCTCACAAACTTTCTTGACTCTTGGTGCCCTATACTACCTGCATTATTTTCATGCCACCCCTAGGCCAAAAGTTTCTTATTGAAAAATGACCGGCTATGTGCTGGTGGACAGGGTTGTGTTTCTGTTTGTCCACATGTTTTATGATTGGCAGCCCGGGTTTTGCCTATCACACTGACCATAAATAATTTGATTGGTCCTGGACCACCAACCCGTGCCACCCCTGTAAGTGCCTCGACACCCAGTTTAGGGACCACTGCTTTAGGACATTGTGCTAAAGGTGAGATTGGAGCTTCACTGAAGAGAGTGGGAATGGCCCCTTACTGCCAATGCCGGCTGCGGCAACACATCAATGATCCTGGGCAAATTCACCTAACTAGACCGAGAAACACTGTAGCATATGACTATAGCAAATGTCTTTTTGTTTTGTGTACTTTAAAGTTTTCCTAATAAAGATTTTACCTGAGCCGATAGCCCCTTACATGACCCGTATACAGTACACACCGATGTTTCTCCTGATGGACATTTCTGTGAGTTTCTTTGTGTTTGGACGTATCAGTCTGCAGAATGGCTTTGTCCGCTCTGTCCTGGCAATAGGTAAATAAAATATAACTTGGGGAAGATGTGTTACCATTGTATTTTACAATATCAGTAACATTTAGTTTATTGGGTGATTGTACATAAATAGTTTAGTAAAAAGTGAATCCACTGAAAATGACAGTTTTTGATTGTCAGCTCACAGGTCAAGAGCCTTTTTCCATAATCTACAGCAGGTATGTGTGCTTCACTAAAGGCACGCTAACACTATAAATATATTACAGGTGTGCCCACATATACCTATCCTCAAATTGCGTCAAATAGTCCTGCTTAGCGTGCTACGGACTTTGGGCCTGAATCAGGGCGTTTTTTTTTTTTCCCGCCTCCAGGCCGCTCGCATAGCTGTGGGTGACCAACCACAGCTTGTGCGAGCGGCCTGGCGATGGTCGCGATTACCGCGAACATCGGGCTTGCGACGAGACCCTGTGGTAGGGTCTCGGCTACCGCAAGCCCGAGTGGACTTCCTGCTCTAATAGAGCAGGAAGTCCACTACTGACATCACGAGTGATGTCAGTAGGGCCGCCCACAAACGGCAGGCGTTCCTTCGGGAACGCCTGCGTTTGTGCAGCCACCCCCTCCCCTCCCCGCCTACAAAACGGGGCGAGCTGTCAATCAACCGACAGCCGCCCCGTCTTGTAGCGAGCCCCAGAGTGACTGAACTTCATTCCCTCGCTGGGGTTCGGGCATGCGTACGCCGGAGGCGGCGAATGCGCAGGGGCCAAACATCGACCCCCCCAAAGTCGCATCATGATTGGGGCATGGATACTCACCCTTCCTGGAAACGGGGTGTATCGCCCCTTTTCCAGGAGGGACGAGGTCCGTGTCTGCAGTGGTAGTCGCAGATTCCTGGCCTCTGAAGTGACCAGGCTGCGGGAAGCTTCAGCTCCCGCTGCCTGACCAAAGGAGCAGCCATCACGACCATCGGTTGCGGTGGTGGGATCACAAATGCAGCAATAGGAAGTGTCTGACATCTCCATCTGCATTTGCATTAAGATGGACGGAATTGCGCAGCTGCTTGTGTGCGGCTCCGCCCATCTCTGAATCTGGCCCCTGGTGCACTATAAGGGAACAGAGCTGCATAATTGAGGATAAAGGCCCTGATTCAGAGCCGGTCGCTATTTGCGGTCGTTCGTTCCAAAAAAAGGGGCTGGCTATTCAAATGAACCGTTCGCTCTTTGCGGTCTGTTCACGCCTCTATGTCTGAACGAGCGAACAAAACTTGCGGTCGTTTTTTGGATAACTACGGCCCCTGGCCGCTTGCATCCTACATCATGTCCGCTATTTATTAGATTAATCGAGTACATCGACCAGCGTATGAACTGCTCGCTATTCTTGTGGTTGGTTTTTCCTACCACAAATTTCTACTTCAGGGTCCATAGGGGGTCCACAGGGTTGACCTTGGGGTATAGCTGGATCTGGATCCACGGGCACCACGCAGTTAAAGCTTTGCTGCTCCCAGGATGCACTTGGGTCCGTCCTCCTCTATACCCCGCCCCGGCCACAGGCACCTCAGTTTTAGTTGGTGCCCGGCCGGAGTCGGGTCACCCTGTCGCAGTGGGGCTGCAGGAGCAGCCCCTAAGCTTTATTTTAAAAGAGAAATTTTTTATTTTTTTCTTCTTTTTTTTTACACTTTTAGAGCGGCAGCATCAGACTGTCCTTTAGGACGTCCACGCTGCCGCTCCTTCTCCCCGCTGGCGCCGCGACGCCAGTACAGCTCTGGGGATCGCGGCGGGACCCCAGAGCCTGTACTAGCCGGGCTCTGGGGACTCCCTTGACTGCTGCCGGACGCGACGGGGATCAGGTAAGCCGCGGGTCGCCGCGGATACTTTAATGCAGTCAGGAGCCTCCGGTCTCTGGGGACAGACCGGAGGCGCTAGCGGCGGCGGCGGGCTCCCCCTCAATTGAGGAATACCCCGCGTGTCCGCTAGACCACCAGGGTATCAGGCTGGTAGCGGGACCGGCAACCCGGGGGTTAATTGCTAGCCAGGGGAGGCAGCCTTCCCTGTCTAGCGGCTCCTCCCCTCAGCTCAGCGCGCCTTTCAACTAGCAGTCTGGCGTCGCTGAGCTGCTCTTATCTCTCGGCCACTCCTCCTCTGAGGTCTCCGGCGGCCATCTTTACTGGCACATCGCAGACTCCCAGGCGGTATCAAGTGGACCGGTCCCCCTGTGTACCTCTCCCCTGCTAAAGGACAGTGTACACAGCGCTATAGCCCTCCCAGACACTGAATCTGGGCGGTTGATTGTAGCGGAAGGTGCAGTGAGTATAACTTTTCTGCATTGTATGTGACTATTGCTAGTGCTGCCTGTCTGTGACTTATTCTCCTTACTGTCAGCTTATAACTATCCCTTTCCTTCTCCTACGGCCCGGCAGGTGTGTGGGGGAAGGGCGTTTTTCTGAGACCCTCACATATATAAAACACGTATTTGTGGGGTCAGTCACATACTGTTGTGTGCTACACAGTACCATTTCTGGGCTGTTGTTTCGCATACTGGTGAGTGCGCGGGTGTTAAAACCGTAATTCCTCTGGTGATACCTATTTCTTGTGTATTTACGGTATCATGTCGGATGAGGAGACTGAGCGCTCTGTGGCTCCTGTGTTATTTTCCTGCAGACGCTGTGCTGCTGGAGTTGATGGGGAGGACTTATCTCAGGATGGTCTGTGCGGGCGGTGCCAGCTGGTACCGGGCCCCTCCAACCCCCCTGTATCACAGGACCCTCCTTGGGCGATGTTTTCACAGGTGCTGGCGTCTATTGCGGACCGGTTATCGGTCCCATCAGCGGTCCCTTCTAGGGCGTTACCGCAGCCCACCATCTCCCATTCCCCGAGGGTTCCACAAATGTTGCGGTCTTCCCCCGGGGCCCAGACTGTGGGTCCTTACTCGGGACTGCCTGTGTATGTGCAGTCTTCCCCAGGGACGTGTCAGTCTGTAGTGCCTTTGCAGAGTCTTGCTCCGACGGCTCCTCCGCCTTGGGTGGATGTTCTATCCAGCTCCGTACAGAGTCTGGCGGCTTCATCCTCGGCGTTTCAGTCTATGTTGCAAGGGGATGTGCCACCAAGGGTGTCTAAACGTCCGGTTGTGAGTTCACTAGCTGCGCAGTTGTCGGACTCGGAAGTGTTCTCAGATGATGGAGAAATCCATGAGGACTCTGACTCTGATGTCATGGGGCAGGAGGTGGAAGCTAAGTCCTCCATTAATGTTCCAGCCTTAGTTAGGGCGGTGCGGGCTATCCTACATGTTGAGGATGATGCGCCGGCTCCTAGGTCGAAGTTTCCTAATTTTAAAAAGGCCAAGGTGACCTCAACTGTGTTCCCCCTGTCTGATCAATTATCGGATCATATGGCGGCGGCCTGGCAATTACCTAGTAAGAGGTTCCATCCACAGAAAAGGTTGGCGGCGAACTATCCTTTTCCTGAAGCTCATTGCAGGAAATGGGAAACTCCGCCGGCGGTGGATTCCCACGTTACCCGCTTGATCAAAAGCGCGACGTTGCCATTGCCGTCTATCTCCTCTTTGAAGGATCCCACGGACAGGAAGGTGGAGACTTGTTTAAAGTCCATTTATTCTCTTTCCGGGGCGGTGGCTCGCCCGTCCATGGCTATCTCCTGGGTGGCTAAAGCCATTGAGGCATGGGCCAATGCCTTGGAGGATACCTTTCCTGATGAGGCTCCGGATATCCAGAGAGCGTTAGTGGGACAGATGCGGGATGCAGCTTCCTATATTGGGGAAGCGTCTTTGGATGCCAGCCTGCTCACTTCTAGGGTGTCGGCTGCAGCGGTATCTGCTCGGCGCTCCCTGTGGCTGAGGTCCTGGAGGGCTGATGCAGATTCAAAAAAGGGTCTGGAGGCTTTGCCTTTTAATGGTGATTTACTATTTGGTCCGGATTTGGACAGAATAGTGGATACTTTGGCTAAGTCCAAGTCGGCTTTTCTCCCTTCGGCCTCTGCGCCGGCTAAGGTGAGGAGCTCTGCCTTTCGGTCCTTTCGGGTTCAGGGTAAGGCCAAGGGCCAGTCCTTCCCGAGACATTCGGCGACCAAGGCCGCACCCAAGCCCAAGAAGCAGGCATGGAGTGCTCGGCGCCCTTCTTCCAAGCAGGAGGATAAGCCTGCTGCCTGATGGGACGGGCCTCTCTCTGGGGGACCCCAGAGTGGGAGGCCGACTTCTCCAATTCGCCCAGTGTTGGCACAATACCACCACGGATGCCTGGGTTCGAGAAGTAGTCTCTCAGGGGTACGCCCTGTCTTTTCGGTTCAGGCCGCCCCACCAGTTTTTCTGTACGAGTCCTTCTCTGGACAAGACCAAAGCTGGTCAGATTCAGGTAGCTATAGAATCCTTGCTACAAGCAGGGGTCATTGTTCCCGTTCTGCAGTCTCAGCGCGGGACGGGGTACTATTCTACTCTGTTTCTGGTACAGAAACCCAATGGTTCTCATCGCCCTATCCTGAATTTGAAGTCTCTGAACAGATACCTCAGAGTTCCCAGGTTCAGGATGGAAACGTTACGTTCCATCATTCTGGCGATGGAACCCGGGGATTATATGGTCTCCCTCGATATCCAGGACGCATATCTCCATGTGCCCATAGCACCGGCACATCAGCGGTATCTGAGGTTTGCTATCCTGAAACATCACTACCAATTTCGGGCGTTGCCTTTTGGCCTTTCCACGGCTCCGAGGGTGTTCACCAAGGTGATGGCGGTTATGGCTGCCCACCTTCGGGGTCAGGGTCTACGTCTGTTGCCGTACCTGGACGATCTTCTGCTGCTGGCGAGCTCCCCGGAGGTGCTTCTTCGACATCTCCACCTGACCATTGCTTGTCTTCAAGCACACGGGTGGTTGATAAACTGGAAGAAGCCCTCCCTGATTCCATCACAGCGGATGGTTCATTTGGGAGCCCTGCTGGATTCTCGTCAGCAGCGGATTTTCCTGACTCCAGAGAAGGTCTCCTCCCTGCAGCTGCGGATACACAGTTGCCTGAGCAGTTGCCGCCTGTCGGTCCATTCAGCTATGAGAGTTCTGGGGTCCATGGTGTCGACATTCGACATGGTGGAATTTGCCCAGTTCCATTCCCGGCCCCTGCAGGGGCTGATTCTATCGGAATGGAACGGGTTACCTCACCGGATCCGCTCTCAGATGCTGGTGTTGTCCGCGGAGGTTCGGCAGTCTTTGGCTTGGTGGCTTCAGACGGTGCATCTGGTCGAGGGGCGCCCCTTTTGGATCCCGGACTGGGTCCTGCTCACGACGGATGCCAGTCTTCGGGGTTGGGGGGCAGTGACCGGCTCATTATCGCTTCAAGGTCGTTGGTCCGCGGAAGAAGCACTTCTCCCCATCAACATCCTGGAACTGCGGGCTGTGTACAGGGCCCTGCAGTCGTCCGGCCCCGCTCTTCACGGAAGGGCGGTTCAGGTGCAGTCCGACAACGCCACCACGGTGGCGTACATCAACCACCAAGGGGGAACTCGCAGTCGGGCAGCAATGTCGGAGGTGTCTCGCATTCTTGCTTGGGCGGAGTGTCATGTTCCAGCGATCTCGGCAGTCTTCATTCCCGGAGTCCTCAATTGGGAGGCGGACTTCCTCAGCCGTCACGATGTGCATCCCGGGGAATGGTCGCTTCACCCAGAGGTGTTTCAGCTACTCGTGGACAGGTGGGGGCTGCCGGAGCTGGACTTGATGGCCTCCCGTCACAATCACAAGTTGCCCGTTTACGGGTCAAGGACAAGAGACGCAGGCGCCTGTCTGGTAGACGCTCTGTCGGTGAACTGGACGTTTCACCTGGCGTATCTGTTTCCTCCGATATCCTTACTTCCTCGGGTTCTGCGGAAATTCAAGCAGGACGGCGGCACGCTCGTGCTGGTGGCTCCGGCGTGGCCCAGACGTCCTTGGTACTCCGATCTGAGGTGCCTCTCCATCGACGCTCCGTACCTTCTTCCTCAGCGTCGGGACCTGTTGTCTCAGGGGCCCTGCCTTTACCCGGATCTGGGTCGGCTGTCTTTGACGGCGTGGCTCTTGAGACAGCCGTCTTGAGGTCTAGGGGTTTCTCCAGTTCAGTGATTGGTACCATGCTTAGGGCACGCAAGCCTGCCTCCGCGCGGATTTACCACAGGGTGTGGCGCACTTATTTTCAATGGTGTGAATCCAGAAACTATGATCCGCAGGTGTTCCGGGTTTCCAGAATCTTGGAATTTCTTCAATCGGGTTTGGACCTCGGCTTACGCCTGGCCTCTCTGAAGGTTCATGTGTCTGCTTTGTCCGTGTGGTTTCAGCGACGGATTGCTACACTGCCAGACGTTCACACCTTTTTCCAAGGTGTTCTCAGGATCCAGCCTCCCTTCGTGCCTCCGGTGGCTCCGTGGGACTTGACGGTGGTACTGAGGGTCTTGCAGGGTCCTCCTTTTGAGCCGCTTGAGTCGGTGGAGCTCAAGTGGCTGACGTTTAAGACCATTTTTCTCCTGGCAATTGCTTCGGCCAGGAGGGTTTCAGAATTGGGGGCGCTTTCCTGTCGCCCTCCTTTTCTGATTTTTCACCAGGACAGGGCAGTGCTCCGCACGCGTCCTGAGTTTTTGCCCAAAGTGGTTTCAAAGTTCCACATTAATCAGGAACTTGTTGTGCCAGCTTTTCAGTCACCTGATCTTTCGGCTGGTGAGGCTTCCTTGGATGTGGTCCGGGCACTTAGAATCTATGTGGACCGGACTGCTTCGGTTAGGAAGTCGGATTCTTTGTCCTCTTTGGTTTTCACAAGAGGGGTTGGCCTGCCAACAAGCAAACGATAGCCCGTTGGCTTCGTTCAGTTATTTGTGAGGCTTATGCGCAGGAGGGTTTACCTGTGCCAGCCTCTGTTAAGGCTCATTCCACTCGTTCTGTGGGTCCCTCTTGGGCTGCTAGACGTGGCGCCTCCGCTGTTCAGCTGTGTAAGGCGGCTACTTGGTCTTCAATTCAGACGTTTTTGAGGTTTTATGCGTTTGACACCTTCGCCTCTCAGGATGCATCCTTTGGGCGCCGGGTACTCCTTTCAGCACAGGAGCGTCCCCGCCCTTAGTTGAACTGCTTTGGGACATCCCCAAGGTCAACCCTGTGGACCCCCTATGGACCCTGAAGTAGAAAACAAGAGATATGGTAAGAACTTACCTTTGTTATCTCTGTTTCTACGAAGTCCATAGGGTCCACAGGGCGCCCGCCCTGACGCACCTGGCTTCAAATGGGCTGTGTGGCTGGTCACCGGTTTTCCGTCTCCCATTTCTGTGAGTATGGTTTCTTGTGTGTTCCAGTCTTCCTTCTCTCTGTTTAGTCTCCTCCTCCGGCCTTAGCTGCTTACCAACTGAGGTGCCTGTGGCCGGGGCGGGGTATAGAGGAGGACGGACCCAAGTGCATCCTGGGAGCAGCAAAGCTTTAACTGCGTGGTGCCCGTGGATCCAGATCCAGCTATACCCCAAGGTCAACCCTGTGGACCCTATGGACTTCGTAGAAACAGAGATAACAAAGGTAAGTTCTTACCATATCTCTTGTTTTTGCGAGCAGTTCTGACTATAAAATAACCCAGTGACGTGGTCAATGACGCTGCTGTTTTAAATATGCACACCCATAAAACGCCCGTTTTGACCTTTTAAGCACGCCTGCGATCGGATCTCCACTCCCCGTTTTCAAGCACCTTCCCCTGTTACCAACTGCATACGCCTCCTCCTGTCACTCATATTAGCAGGCATTCGCTATTTAGCGAACAAACGATTTTCGGCCGCACTGACTGGTTCGCGCATGTGTATTACGATTCGTACGCATGCACAGTTGGGCAAACATCGCTCGGAATGAACGAGCGGCCGCTTACGAGCGGCTCTGAATCAGGCCCAAAGTGCACAATCTAGACTAATACAAGACAAAACACAGGTCCGATAGGAGTGATCCTGGCCATGCACCGCTGTGTTTAATCAGCGACTTTATACCAATTCTTTTGCTGCAAAAATACTAAGGGGTGATTCTCTGTGTGACGCATGGGCCGTTTATTTACGTGGATGTATGTATATGTCCCATGCGTCACACAGGGAATTACCCTAATCCTAAGTACCTGGTATACTATATGTGAACTAAAGGGCTTATTCTGAAGTGGGAGCAAAGCAAAAAAAATGCTGCAATGCCAGGGGTGCAAAAACTTATTTTTTTGCATGCAGGGTAAATACAGGCTGCTTTTTCATGTATCCCACACAGGCTGTACAGCTTTATTTTTACACTGCAATTTAGATTTTCGTTTATACACGTCTCCCCCCCCCCCCCCCTCCCAAATCGCTCTGAATATTTTGCAGCTGCTCCACTTGCAGTGCACCATGGTTTTACCAAAGTGAAAAGCTACTTGTTTTAGGTTTTGCTCCCAATTCAGAATCCGCCCTTATGAGAGCACTATTGAGGAAATAGTGCACAGCACGGGAACCTGCGCCAGGCGTCACGTGACATATGGTGCAAAAAAGGCGTACAGAAAAGGCTTTCTATAGATTGTGGGATTCATTTGATATTCAACACTTGTATATCTGTGTGCACCGGAGTCTCCCAATCTGTATACGAAGTGCAACAATGTAACGGCCGCAGCTTTTTTCATTCCAAGTTCCGTTGTGGCGCTCTGCGTGGCGTATTGAGGCTAGGTCTATGAGGACACATCTGTAAATCAATTTGAAGCACTGAAATCATTGCTATTTTTGTGCCTAGAAGCACCTGCTCCCCACCATTCTCACCCTTATCTGCACCTCTCCCTACTGAAGGTAAAATCCTATTACTGTATTTCCTTCTGTGGTGTTTGTTTCTGGGTAACAGGGTAGAGAGCGTTCTCTTCCTGCACACATACAGTAAATCAGATATTTTCATGTTTACATTCCTGCACACAACACGTCTGTATATTTCCCTGTAATCTAACACTAAATGTTTGTTTGTTTGCATTTTGCGTGCGTGTTTTATACCAATTAAGCTTACAATGCTTTGCACTATATGTGCTGGTTGTGTTGTTATCCAGCATTTAACTTTCTACATAAACAATGCTTTTTTTTTTCCTTGAGTTATTGTGTCTCACGATTACACGTTTTATATTGTGTACACCAGCCCTTCACAGTTACCTTAATTCATAATAGCTGTGCTCCTATCCATCCATATGTAATTATAGGTCTCGTAATTCTTGTCTCGCTTGAAGACACAAAAGAAGTTTCATGGAAATGTGGGTTTGCGTGTGGAGAGCGAAGTTTCTTTCTAGGTTTTCAACACAATGACAGGAAGACTCAGCAGGAAGGAATGTAATGCACGTGGCGGATCAGGTTCTGCCCTACAGACATTCGTTAGTTCAGCTCCTGCTGTTCCTGCTCCGTCTGCACTTTCGCGGTGAGCACTGAGCGACTGCCTAACGCTGGCTGAAGCTTGCCAGATGGCTGCCGTTGCAGGTTTTAATCCTTCTTTTGTATCTGGGGGCAGTAAATTCAGTCCGCACTATGGCTCGGTTCAGAGATGGACGCAAATGCCATTGCAGCCATAATCTCTCACAGATTTGCAAGTGCTAAAATATGCTAATGAGCCCCTCGCCATCCAGTGCTTAGTGACACCCACTGACAGCATCTCCCATCCGCTGCTCACACACAAAACCTGAAACATTGAAAGCAGATCCGGCGGCCATCAGCTTACTGAGTAAGTCTAAGCGGTCACTGATATAGTGGGTCTTCTGCTGCGAGCAAGGACGCACTGGTTTAATTTATGAATGCCCTAGAAAATAATGTTTAAAAAGCGAGACATGCCTGCGTTTATTATTATAATTTATTTGTAAGGCGCCACAAGTGTTCCGCAGCGCCTTACAGTACAATACAGGACCAGGACATGGATAATATATATTGCTACATTAGCGACTATAACACCCATATAAGCAACAGAGCATAAGCAACCAAGTGTTAGGTGCCCTAGTGGTGAGTAAGAAGTAGATGAAACTAAAGTAGGGAGAAGCACAAGAGGTCAGAGGGCCCTGCTCGTAAAGAGCTTACATTCTTTACCTAGCCACCCCCCCATTACCTCCCCCAAACGCTGACTGCCCGTTACTCACTTTGCGAGTGAATCCTCTGAAAGTAATCACATTTCATTTGTGCGTGCGCAATGTGACTTATGTGCAATGACGAACAATCGCTCAATCTACGTAAATCTCTGCATTGTGTCCATATCTGAATCGGGACCGATGTCTCTACAGGTGTACTTGAAAGCTGAGTGGTTTGTCAATGCTATAAATCAGGCTATGCAACATTTAATTGTCCAGCTGTTGGCGAACTGCAACTCCAATCAGTCAAGGGGCTCTTTTTTTTTTTTTTTTTTTTCTGGCCATTTCAGTCAAACACAAGAATAAGAGCGGATCGGTTGTAAAAAAAAATAATCATTTTATGTTTAGAAGCCAATTAACCTACCAGTATATTTTTGGAGTGTCTGAGGAAACCGGAGCACCCGGAGGAAACCCACGCAAGCACGGGGAGAACATACAAATTGTGGGACTGGTTCAGAGATGTACGCTAAATGCCGCCGCAGCTGCAAATCTCTGCCAAAATATGCAAATGTCTCCACCCCTCTATCTGGCGGCTTTGCAAATCCAAGAGGCCGCGTACAAAGACGCAAAGCGTTCGATTATCGGGCCTCTGTGTAACCCTAGGGAAGAGGGACTGGCAATGCTGGAGCTATTTTCACTGCGTACAGTATTGCAGCCGCAGGCAGAGATATGTATCGCAGACGCATGCGCAGATTACCGATAATCGCTCTAACTGCATAAACATCTGCATTGCGCACATCTCTAAATCGGGCCCGGAGAGCGAAGTATTATAATTAATTAAGAAGAAAGGAAGAAGAATATTTTTTTATGAAAAGATTACAGGGCCGTGACTGATAAAACCACTGTAAGATTACAGGGCCGTGACTGATAATACCACTGTAAGATTACAGGGCCGTGACTGATAATACCACTGTAAGATTACAGGGCCGTGACTGATAAAACCACTGTAAGATTACAGGGCCGTGACTGATAACACCACTGTAAGATTACAGGGCCGTGACTGATAATACCACTGTAAGATTACAGGGCCGTGACTGATAATACCGCTGTAAGATTACAGGGCCGTGACTGATAACACCACTGTAAGATTACAGGGCCGTGACTGATAATACCGCTGTAAGATTACAGGGCCGTGACTGATAATACCGCTGTAAGATTACAGGGCCGTGACTGATAATACCGCTGTAAGATTACAGGGCCGTGACTGTTGTTATCACTGTAAGATTACAGGGCCGTGACTGATAATACCACTGTAAGATTACAGGGCCGTGACTGATAAAACCACTGTAAGATTACAGGGCCGTGACTGATAATACCACTATAAGATTACAGGGCCGTGACTGATAATACCACTGTAAGATTACAGGGCCGTGACTGATAACACCACTGTAAGATTACAGGGCCGTGACTGATAATACCACTGTAAGATTACAGGGCCGTGACTGATAAAACCACTGTAAGATTACAGGGCCGTGACTGATAATACCACTGTAAGATTACAGGGCCGTGACTGATAATACCACTGTAAGATTACAGGGCCGTGACTGATAATACCACCGTGACTGATAATACCACTGTAAGATTACAGGGCCGGGACTGATAATACCACTGTAAGATTACAGGGCCGTGACTGATAATACCACTGTAAGATTACAGGGCCGTGACTGATAATACCACTGTAAGATTACAGGGCCGTGACTGATAATACCACTGTAAGATTACAGGGCCGTGACTGATAAAACCACTGTAAGATTACAGGGCCATGACTGATAATACCACTGTAAGATTACAGGGCCGTGACTGATAATACCACTGTAAGATTACAGGGCCGTGACTGATAATACCACTGTAAGATTACAGGGCCGTGACTGATGAGACCACTGTAAGATTACAGGGACGTGACTGATAAGACCACTGTAAGATTACAGGGACGTGACTGATAATACCACTGTAAGATTACAGGGCCGGGACTGATAATACCACTGTAAGATTACAGGGCCGGGACTGATAGTACCACTGTAAGATTACAGGGCCGTGACTGATAATACCACTGTAAGATCACAGGGCTGGGACTGATAATACCACTGTAAGATTACAGGCATGAGGGTCTATGTAGAGTTGACTGATTTTTCATGGAAACCGCAAGCTGAAACTGCGCCTAGAAAATGTATTTTGTGCTATTTGTGGAGCTGATCGCATGTCAAAATGTGTGTTAATACCCCTTTCACATCGCCATGCCGGTTCGCACCCGAGATTTTGTTCACTGGTCCATCCCAGATGCGACCCAGCTGAGACCCCTTTCAGACTGGAGGCCCGACCCAACTTATTGCCGGGTTGCTGACGTAAGCGCCATCACGTGCTGAGCCATCGCTTGGAGATGAGATAATCTCCAAGTGCCGGCTCTTCCTATGCTGTGACCCGGGTTACCCGTTCACACTGCATTGCGAGCTGGGTTGAACCTGTGTTCAACCCTGTTCGTTACCTTGGTTAGAATGCCGGGTTATTTCAACCTGACCCTTTCACACTGCTCAGTAACCTGGGTTATTGCTGGTAGTGTAAAAGGGGCATTACTCTGAAAGGGTAGGATATGGGCCAGGTTTGCGCCAGGAGAAAACATCAGTATATACACCAAGTTTGCGGTAGGGGTAAAGTAGTATAGATGTGCCTGGTTTATGTGACCTCACATTGTTAGAATAACTGCTAAAGTACACAGTTCATACACAATATAGTACTTTAATGAAGTGCCCTATATATACAGAAATGGTGTCTGTCTGTGTCTGGTCAGTGTTATTATAAATACTAAAATACGCTGACCATTTAAAGTGCAATTCAACACCTCTAATGTTACTTACAAAAGCAAAGCTAAATTGTGGTTGCAGTGTACACGATTGTGGCGAAATGCGCTGCAAGTCACTCCATGGAAATGCACATAGTTACCGGTCCTTGACATAACATTGTTACTGTCTATGGAATGCACAGTCCTATCAGAGTCCTGCCTGCTGTCATCCTCCCACCCACAAACACAACCACATCTTTTCCCATAAACATGTAATTGGTGCAGCCTAATTTATGTATTAAATACTGGTTGGGTACGGTATGCCAGCACTCAAGATCCCGGCGGGCAGAATCTCGACGCCAGCATCCCGTCTTGGTCACAATTCCGACAGATGGAGGTAATTAGATTATCCTTCCCCTAGCCCTCCCTCCCAGCAGCCTGAACCTAGCCCTCCCTCCCCGCAGCCTGAACCTAGCCCTCCCTCCCCGCAGCCTGAACCCAGCCCTCCCTCCCCGCAGCCTGAACCCAGCCCTCCCTCCCCGCAGCCTGAACCTGGCCCTCCCTCCCTGCAGCCTAAACCTGGCCCTCCCTCCCTGCAGCCTAAACCTGGCCCTCCCTCCCTGCAGCCTAAACCTGGCCCTCCCTCCCTGCAGCCTAAACCTGGCCCTCCCTCCCCGCAGCCTGAACCTGGCCCTCCCTCCCCGCAGCCTGAACCTGGCCCTCTCTCCCCGCAGCCTAAACCTGGCCCTCCCTCCCTGCAGCCTGAACCCAGCCCTCCCTCCCCGCAGCCTGAACCTAGCCCTCCCTCCCCGCAGCCTGAACCTAGCCCTACCTCCCCACAGCCTGAACCTAGCCCTCCCTCCCCGCAGCCTGAACCTGGCCCTCCCTCCCCGCATGCCTGAACTTAGCCACACCCCCCGCCCTAGTGCTCAACTCTAACCCTCTGGCTACTGCCTAACCCTCCCCCTAACCCCCATACTTACTGTCAGGATGCCGGCGCCGGCTTCTGACAGCCGGGATAATCACTACATCCCTTAAATGCATCATCAGAGTAAGGTATTTAATGCTATAGCTATGTATGTTTCCTTACAGTGGTGTTTGTGCAAGTATACTAATGTGTTTTCTTATATAAAGGGTGTGTAGAAGCCGCATAGAGGTCCCACGGAAAGTGATCACTCACTTAAAATAGTCTTTTACAGTGCTCACCAGCAAACCAGTAACATCATCCTACATAGGAGGAGCCTCCGTCATTTGAATATCATGTAAATAACATGTACTTTGGCATGGAAAGTATTTACAGTATATTTAATGTGGACGCAATTTGAGGTGCAAACATGCATCTAGCTGTATTCATAACAGCGATGTCCCAAAGGAGAATTATTGTACACCTTCTCCATCACCACCATATTACCATGGTAATCCAAAGAGTTTACTGCCGAAACAGTCCTTGTTCTGCAGAAATTAGATCACCAAAGAGGAAATAATGGCATTCGTGCTGCGCAAACCTTTATTTTGTAAATGAACTTCTGCAACTTTCTTGTCCTTAGTCCACCCCTCACATCCCATCAGAATAAACCCTGTCCTGATGCAATTTACTAACGGTAAGGCAAATCCATTCGCCGACAATTTTTATTACTGTACTATTTTTATTTATCATAATTCTGGGTAATGAGTCCTCCCATAAACACGAAAAGTAAAAGAATACAATACAGGAAGTATTAACCTAATCATATTGCCCAATAAAGAAATTGACTTGAATTGCAAAATGTGCCGCCTTTTAAGGAACTTGGAAAACACCTACAATTTAAATGCTAGTGTGGAGAGGTTGATTTCATTCATAAATATAGAAAGTAGGATCATTTATAGGAAACACTAGTGACTAGGATAGTCACAACACTTGGGCAATAGCCAAACCAGAAATGTAGACGTTAATCGTAGTACAGTACAATATTTTCCTGTGCCAAAATATCTAAACAATTCCTTCAATATATGGGGGATAATTCAATCAGCCATCATAAGACGCTTTTTCGTGAAAAACAGCTTATTGTGCAAATTTGTACTTATCACGCTATCCTATTGGCTGCGGTTTTCACGGGTGCAAATACTCCATAGCATAAAGTCGCAAAAAGTTTTCACCACCACCCGAGCAGGTGAAAAGTTGTGATAAATCCCTATTTCAAGGTAAAAATGTCGGGACTTGGTTCAGAACCACTAGGACGCCCTCCTTAATGACTAATTAGGCAAAAGTAATTTTTTAATTTGGCCAATATTGATATGTCATTTTTGGGGTGAAAAAGTGCAGGAAAATGGGTTAATTGATGTGGGACAGGTATATGGGGGTGCTATAATAAATGGGACAGGTGTTTTTAAGATTGCGGGTGGGTGTTAGAGGCTTATTTTGAAGGTTTTTTTTAGGTGTTTTTAAATGACACAAATAAATACTTATAGGCATTTTTATGCACCCGCAATCAAAAAAACATTTATTTTGACAAAAACACTTGCTTTCTATCATTATTTGACTGATTTAGAAATACAGGTATGCATAAAATAGCCATTTGACACAATTTAAGAACCCCACTGATACCTCTTTTCCACCAAAGACCCACATCCGACCTGGGTTTTTGGACCTGGTTCCAACCCTGGTCAGACCCATTTACACTGCATCTTCGATCTGGGTTACTCCCAGGTCAGCCCTGTTCACACTGAACTCAGGTCTGCCCTGCTAAACCTGCGATGTCATAAAAAGTGGGAGGTGACTGCTCCACAACCACCAATCAGCTAATTTTAGGCATGACCCAGGTCAGATAACCCGGGTTGCACCGTTTACACTGCACCATTACCTGGGTCCATCCTGGGTCCAACCCTGGTAAGCTACCTGGGTTGGATTGCTGGGTCACTTGACCTGGGTTATTTTTCAGGGACCCTTATACACTGAGCTGCGACCCGAGTAGACCCAGCAAAAACCCAGGTTTTTGCTCTGGTATAAAAGGGGTATAATGTATTTCTATATTGTTATCCTATATCCATTTCCTTTTTTTGGGGGGTACAGACAGTTTTCTCCAGTTTCACCTATACTTATTGCAAGTAAAACCAGGAAGAATTTCCGCTCGAAGACAGCTTCGTGATTTTTGGGATTGAACTGTGTGAAAAACGGTTATGCAGAATTTGCACGCGAAGGTGTGAAATCTTGCGTGCAAAAAATTACAGCATTATTGCGGCTAATTGCATCCTCCCCCCCTCCCCCATAGTCACTGATCTTCATTTGAAAATATTTGGTAGATATATACTGTATGGGTGCATGGTACTGCAGTGACCTGGAACATGTAGCTCAGAAACTGTTGTAGAGCTACAAGTCTGTAATTAGACTCGGCCCACGTGTGTTGGTGTAGAGCTACAAGTCACAGCATTCCCTGCCAACCTTTGGTCATGCTGGAGCTGCTAGTTCCACAACAGCCACAAATTGTCATTTCTGTTATACTTTAATGTTAGCCTGAAAACAATATATGATCTTTAAAGGCCCATCTTCTGGATCCATGTCTGAGAGAGGTTTTGTTCAAAAGTTATTTTGTTATAAAGTCCTTAAAGTACTGAATGTAGATCTGTAATTTGGCCACTAGGAGCACTGTTTTATCAGTTATATTAGTTCTATTTTATTGCAAGACCCAACCAAACAGGCAGACTTGGTAAATCTGTATGTTCACAATCGCCCAGGTGCATGTTATGTGGTTGAACACCAACACAAATGACCCAGGCATTGCCCAAGCGCAGAGTTGAAGTTTAAAGAGAATATGTAAGATATGGTAATAAATAAATATGTAAGATATGTAACCACAGTGTGATGTTATTTTTATGTTTAATTCTGTGTTTCTTTGAGGCCTATGTTATCTGTGGATAGTGGGTTAGATATACTTTATTGGTGGGTGTTTATGGTTGACCCTTATTTTTACCCTGTGTAATCAGTGAGAGAGAGATCACTCAGTTTAATTGAAATGATAATTACAAAATGGTAAGTGGAATTGCTATACAGGAGACAGGAGTGTTTGGTAATTTAGCACGAAAGCAGGGCAAAATTGTCTTTTTTTTTTTTTTTTTTTAAATCCGATGATATGAGCGTATAATGCAGTGTTTTTTTATGGCACCTTGTTTCTGTAGCGTTGGCTTTCTTTTTGCTGAAATTCTGTCCTCAAGTTGAATTTTTTTCCATATCTATGGGTGTATCTAGATTGTAAGCTCTTGTGCTATAGCTCTCTCTGCTGTATGTCTCTTGTCTTCCTTACATGTTCATTCATGTCAGTGGTGTTGTATATTCTACCTTTGGTCACGTGCTGTTCTGTGTATTACATCCGCTTTTGTTTTACTATTTTCGCTGTTCACGTGTGTACCCTTTATGATGCTTAGTTGATGACGTAGGTCATGTGTTTTTGGTACACCTGCTACGCTGCACAATGTTTTCACCTGACTGAGAATCCCTGTAACGTCTTTATAGGTGACACAGAAGATGTGGGCAGCATGGAGACCGTCATGTTGGAATACACTGCATTGAACAGAGATGTAAACCAATATATACATGCAGTTGAGGAAACTATACGCAAGGTAATAATGGGAAACGAGTCACGGCCTGTCCTCTATTGAAGCCTCTTTATGAATGTGACACATGGTTCGGTGCCTTTTTGTCGGATTGATGTTTTCCTCTTTAGGAGATACAAAGTCTTTTGTGTGTACAGTTGGTGTCGCGTGTCATGGACTGACCACAGACGGCGGTGTCCCTGTAATGAGGGCAGCTCAGGCAGCACATTTGTTTGAGGGCCGCTTAAAGGATGCAATTCATTTAAAAGTATTATTTAATTTATTATGCATATAAGTTATGTGCAAACGTTAATGGTAATCTGTATGGGGGATGGGAAGGACACTGACAGCAGAATGGTTAGATTTGGGTCAAAGTGTACTATGTAGCATCAGAAGTCAGGATAACCTTAGTTACCTAGCAGTTGTAGTCATTATGCGGGCAGCCGTGGAAGCCTGATTCACTACTTTATGCTAATAGAAGAATCCGTAGGTCTAATTCAGGAAACCCCGTGACGTGCATAGACTTTACGTCACCGCAACTGTCATCATTGGCACCAGCCCCATGCTAGTTGTAAGAAATCCGTCCGTAAAAGGCTTCCTGTCTCCGTATTCACAACTCCGAATCGCATGGAGCTTTAGGTACTCGCCTACAACAAGACAGGGCGGTTCCGTGCCCTCGCACTTTTGCTATTTCACACCCAATTTCACAGAAAGAGAGTTCTGTCCGAGTTCCGTTACCTATCAAAATAGGACGGTCATATGCAAAGATACATAAATTTGCATATTTACGTGCACGATGTGCTAATAGTCTTAATTATGTGTGCAGGACGGTCATATGCAAAGATACATAAATTCGCATCTTGATGTGCGCTATGTGCTAATAGTCTCAATTATTTGTGCAGGCAAGTCCGAGTCATTCGCTATAGCAGAAAGTGTTAGGGTTACTGTTACAACAAAGCCTTTAATTAGAAATAAAAATTATTAAGCTAGTTAAAATCTTTATTTTGCCTGTTATGGATAACGTCCCCAAGGTATTATATGTACGCCTTTGTTATTATATGAGCACAGCTGGTATGGTATGTGCACTGCTATTGTGATCTATATTCTTCATTGGTGCAAGAATGCCTGTGACCTCATTTGTCGTTGGTAGTGCTGAGGGGACCACTGGCCCGCCTTTGTAATAGTCTTTCAGCACAGATTTAAGGAGAGATCCATGGAGAGGAGGCAGTGGTCATTCCTACCTGTGCCTGATTTCCTCTAATACGCCGATATCCTTGGGGCAGACGGCTGCTATCAATGGAAAGGAACCATCTAATCTAATGCTAAACCATGGACGGTAAAACCATCTACCAACGGCGGGTGACCATCGATGGCTTCTATCCATCGATAGTCGATGGCCATCCCTAATTGTGGAAGAAAGGGGAGGGACTCCCACCAGTGTAGTTGTAGGGAAAAGGTGAGCATTGACCAAAGTAATTGTGGGGGGGAAAGGGGAGGGGCTTCCACCAATGTACTTGTATCTTCTTACGTTGGTGCTCCTGGATTAAAGGCTGTCAGCAGACCTCTGAGGAAACAGCCATATCCACTAAGGCTGAGAAACGCGTTAGTTTACAGGTTACCGTACTGGTGGATATTCAGGAACTTTCTCCAATATATGCAAACAGATGCACCAAATATCCACCATCGGGCTAATACCCCTAAGTGAGCTCACTTTCCAGCGGGAGTTGTGACAGCCAAGACCAGCTACTGCATAGGCAATACGGAGCACCAGTGCCTGATCCGCAATAGCCAGAGACCGGCACAGCCAGAGGTCGGTATCGTGGAAACTACACTTTGACCATCAGTGTGCAGACAGAGCCTGACAAACACTAGACGGGATTCAATCCTCCAAGCTGACAGCATGGATTTACAGAGCGGCATTCCGGACACTGCCCTCTGACCACGCTATTCGATCACTGCCATACCAGTGCAGGTACATTCATTATTTGCTCCATAGGCTATCATCTATCCATACCTATCACACATCTAACGTGTAATTATACCCTTATGAGTCTATTATGACTTTTTACATGATCGTGCCTATTTTGACAATCAAAGGAGCCTGATTGAATTACTCCAACAAACTCTGTTTTTTAACCTTGCTTCTATTCATTTAGAAGCCATCTATTTACTGATTGAACCATTCCACCATTTTTATATACAAGTGTCTTTTTGTGTTTTTTTGTTTTTATTTCATACTGTGTATTTACATATGGTGTAATTTCTGCTATATATGTCTTTCAACACTCTTTTGTGAGTCACAGCAATATATCTTTTTAATATATCGCTGACCAACTATGGTCTATATTGTAATCTATGTTTATTAAATGTACATTATATTTTATTCAGTCGAGCCCATTACTCTTTAGTTATTATTACCACCTGGGCTTATGTATGACACATTGCGCTCCCACTAGTTTGTTGTTCTTCTTCTGTCAGCAAATCCACTGCATTCGCAGCAGGGTAACACTAACAAATGATTTCCTGATGAAACTGGTGCAATAACCTTTACTCTTGTGTATGAAAGATAGATTTTAGCCTAATTATTCTGATTCTATATTACATTCCCCTGTAAAATCATTGTTCTGCAGACATGCAGAAATGTGCCTTTTATTATATTATTGCCCTTGGTGACATTTGTATATGAATTATCATCCTATATATGATAAAGTAAGCTGTAAGCAGTCACATCTGCACTTACAGAACAGACACGTGTCACCTACCAGACAACATACCAGAGAGAGGATTGCAGGACCCTGTGTAATGATAAATGCAGGTGCATTTACCAGCCATTATGATATTTCCTATAAATGAATCCAGTGATGATAAATGGACTGGCATCCGCATGAGAATTGCACAACTGGATAACATTAATCCTTTATTCATAGTTGGAGTATATATATTACATGGGGAGATGCAAATTGTCTTTCCCCGTCTGTAAGGGTGATAGCAGATTGCTGACGTCTCCGAAAATGCATCTGAAGGCCCCCCATACATCTGCAACGGATTGTAGCGATGGGATCTGAAGCGCCGGTCAGAAATGCCTCCCGGCAGCCATTGATGTTCCGCGATCCGTCGCAGGATCTGTGAAATTCTACATGTTAAATTTCACCGATCTGAAATCACGATGATTTTCTGATCGCGTAGCTGTGAAATCCAGCATGTTGGATTTCAGCGATCCTGCAAGCCGGCATCGCGACGATCCGTCGCAGATGTTTGGGGGCCTTGAGTCGCAATGTGATGCGTCTAGAACGCCCCAGCTAACTGTGCTGTTTAGTAGGCTATGCAACACTTGTATATCTGTGTGCACCTGAGTCTGTGTATGATGCACAATGGGACGTTGAATGAAAAAAGCTGCTGCTGCTACATTGTAGCACTTTGTATACAGATTCAGAGTCTCAGTGTCACATATCACATTAATCAGCACAGTCTGCTGGTGCGTCCTAGTCGCATTGCGAAGAAAAAAGACGCCTGGCGCCAGCAGAGTCTCACGGGACCTGCCGCACTGAGAGAAGCTTTTTTTTGCGCGACTGCAGCAAAGATGTATAAGGATACATCTGTACCATTATTTTGTGTGTTAAGAGTTGGACAGATTGGAGTTAAACTAATATTAATTGCACCGATATGAATAGCACTGGTTAGGTCACTTCGTAAAGGCATGGTGTCATTTAGAAGCAGAAATGCCACATCTTTATACACACAAGCTCTACAACAAGGAACATTGTTACATTTTTGGCACATGTCTGATGTAAACTATTGTACGAAGATGGATGCACAGATAATGGTCAGCAGGTCTTTCAAATAAATCTGCACACAAGCTGGAAATATAAGTTCCTGGTTCCATTTATACCTAGCGGTGAGGGGAGGACCATTTACTGGTGGCTAAGTCTACTGAAGTGATCGCCAGCCTCAGGTCTAATATTTAGGGGTGGGGGGAGCAGATCTTCCAGACAAGTACAGGTGACCATACAGTTTTGTTACTTTCTAAGGGCACAAAACTGTGTTCAGGACACTGGGCAGGGTCTGACATTTGTACATGAATTTATATTCCCTTCCCTTTCTCTATGCTGAAATGAACACCACCACCCTCAGGTTCTTATCACTGGGGGTCCCTCCTGCAGAATTGTGCTAGTACAGGAGCATCTGGTTTAGATTTATTAGTTGTGGATGTGTGTAAGACTGCAGGGAGCAGGCAATTGCTTTTCACAGCAGGCCTCAACATGTGCGTTAAACTTGTATATAATTTATTTTTTTAAATATAGATTTAAAGAGGTTGGAGTCCCCTTATTTACTATTACTGCAACTTCTCACAAAACACTGTTCGAATTTGCTGCAGTTATCTCCTCATACACCTGTCATTTGGGTGCCATACAGGACGGGACGCCTGACCCGATTCCTGCACTGTGCACGTCTTCCTCAATTTTGCGCCTTCCTTAGCATATGTACTAAATACTTAGGTCCAAATTCAGTTAGAGTTTAGACACAATGTTTTCGCCATGCGTGTCCCCGCATTTTGCCCTATTCAGTTCTAGAACAGGCGAAAACGCGGATAGGCGAATGTAGTGAATAGCGAAAAGGACAGCATATTTTGGGGAAATCAGGTTGTACCCCTTAAAAAGCATAACTGACCCTGGGAAACAATATAGAAGAGTATTAATAGCCCTAATAAAAGTATTTAGTGATCTTATATTGAGGCAAAGGGCTGTTATATGCATATTTGCATAAGTGTGGAAAAATGAAAGAAACAATGTTTTTTGAGAAAATTAAGTACCGTAGTTTAATTTGGGGTGCATGTAAATTGGTACAAGTATATTTTGGTGTCTTTAAAGTGAAGATTTAAAAAATAAAAAAAATACACCTGCTGCAACCTCCAGCAATCCTAAAAACACCTGTCTCAACCTTATAGCCCCCCAAAATACCAGACCCCCTACGTTTTACCCATTTGCGGTCGTTCGTTCAAAAACAAGGGGTGGCTATTCAAATGATCCGTTCGCAAATTGCAGTCTGTTCACACCTCTAAGTCTGAATGAGCGTGCAAAACATACGCTCGTTTATTTGTTAAAACCGCCCCCTGGCCGCTCGCACCATACGTCATGTCCGCTATTTATTAGATTAATCGAGTACATCGACCAGCGTATGAACTGCTCGCTATTCTTGTGGTTGGTTTTTGCTACCACAATCTTGCGAGCAGTTCTGGCTATAAAATAACCCAGTGACGTGGTCAATGACGCTGCTGTATTAATTATGCACACCCATAAAACGCCCGTTTTGACCTTTAAGCACGCCTGCGTTCGGATCTCCACTCCCCATTTTCAAGCACCTTCCCCTGTTACCACACACATACGCCTCATTCTGTCACTCAAAATAGCAGGCATTCGCTATATTGCGAGCACATGAATTTCGGCCGCACTGACTGGTTCGCGCATGCGTATAACGATCCGTACGCATGCGCAGATGTGCGAACATCGCTCGGAACGAGCGTACTGCCGCTAGCGAGTGGCTCTGAATGAGGGCCCAAGTCCCCACATTTGTACACCGAAATATGGATTCTGCCTTTTGCTGGAGAAACTTTTTCACCTGTTTTTGTCTTTGGAGCTTTCGCCTAGGCGAAAAAGTCCTGGAATTGAATTCGGAGATACTTTGAAAACAGGAAATACTTTTCGCCTCTAATTGAATACGACCCTTAGTATGTTTTGTCGCAAATTCGCAGATAAAGCATACCAACGCATATGGGTTACATGATGAGTCCTACGGCATAAGCTGATGGGTGTATGGATTAGTGATATGTTACTAAAGTGTCTAATATGACCCCAGGCTTGTTAGATGAGGTGTTGGTGTACTGTGTATCACAGTAATATACGTTACATGTAAGGGAATACGAGCACAGTAGCAGTGTATAACATCGCTCTCCCCTGCTGGTTACTCTATTGTGAAATATGACCAGTTCTCGCACAGCACTGTTTGGATTCATGTGTCATCCTGTGTGCAAAAAGAAATGATCACTGTGTCTTCCCGTTATACTCTTGTCACTTCTCCACAAATAACGTTCTATAGATAAATGTCTATGACAGCTGCTTGTGTAACTCTGCTGTGTTCCTCGCCGTCAAATGACCCCCAAATTAGGCATTAACAGTAATTCTTATGCTCATTCTATACCTAGCTCCGGGATCTGTCCATCCCTGGGCTAATGCCATTTTATACACATTTATATTGTTTCATAAAACCAATGTCCTATCCATAATATATTTTACTTGGCTTAATTCAGCTAAATAATCATTTTAAATTTATAGTGCACTATATCTGACCGTACACAGTCATTGTTTTCATTTTTTATTCATTTACATATTCATTCATGTACTTAGCAAATTTAATATTGTGCTTTTTATATTATTTTTTTTTATTACTTTAATTTCTAAGTGACAAATATTTTAGGACCTGTAGCTATTGTAGCTTTCACCTCTCATTTCTTTAAATGTGGGTTTCACTAAGGTCAGAGGGCCTAATTATTTTTTTCTTTAAGTTTAATGATTTTTGGGTACAACTAAAAAAAAAAAAAAGTGATGAAAGATGAGGGAGACTTAACTGGATATACCAAAATGAAAAGTTAGAGGCAGGGGGAATCGGTGTGCACAGGTCAAATTGCACCAACGCAGTATAACTGAGAACATTATAAAGTTTATAAACTTTATAAAGTTCTCATCTCATGCTACTTAAAGCTTCTACTGCCTTACATTTATTTGTGTGGTCCCGTATTCTCTGATTGGACCTACTCTCCTGGGTAAGAGGGAGTTGGCCAGGGGTATGGACAGACCAGAATGGAAGTTAAGGTGTCGAACACAGGATTGTGTGTGTGTGTGTGTGTGTGTGTGTGTGTGTATGTATGTGTGTATGTATGTATATATATATATATATATATATATATATATATATATGTGTGTATATATAATATATATGTCCTTGCTGCTGTCATGCCAAACAGCCCCTCTTGGTGAAAATGGTTCCATGAGACTGCTAGCACCGGGTGTCTTTTTTTTTTCGCCGATAATGTGTGTAAAGCTGCCCACACACATAGCGATAGTTGACCCGATTTGGCCAATTACAACAAATCGTGTAAAATATGGCCAAATCGTGAGTGTCCACTCTCGATCACGAGACGATGCGCGTCCCCGCTCGTCGTACATCGCATCTTCAGATCTGCCGTGCTGTAGGGCAGATTTGCTAATCTGGGACACAATGCACGATAGATCTTAAGTCAGATTGGACATCTTTTACTCCGTAAAAGATGTGTAGGATCGTATGTGTAGGATTGCCGGTGAGCTTCCGGGGGAGAGTTCAGGGGATATCGCACACATCGTGGGGTCGTGTGCAGATCGCTATGTGTGTGGGCACCTTTAGTTGCAGCGTGACTAGGACTCACCAGGAGACTGCTGAGTAATTTATGTGAAACTTGTATATCCTTGTGCGACTGAATCTCTGAATCAGTATACGAAGTGCTATAATGTAGCGGCTGCAGCTTTTTCCACCCCAAGTTCTGTTTACAGACTTAGTCGCACACAGATATACAAGTGTTACATATCAAATTATTCTGCACAGTCACCGGGTGCGTCCTAGTTGCATCGCATTGCGACTTAGACAGATTTTGGCAAAAACAGACAACTGGCGCTAGCAAAGTTGCCCGGGACCTGGCGGCTCACTCACGTCAGGCAAGTCGCATATTTAGGCTAGATGAGCAAGGACACATCTGTCTGTAATATTAATATATTTAATTTTTTTTAACCCCAAAATTTTAATAATTTTTTTTAGGTCCCCCAATACATAGTGTTCCAAACTGTGAGGGGTATTCAATATGGGAGCGAAAAGTCTGTGCTGGACTTTTCGCTCCACATCGGAGCTTTTCCTGGGATAAAGTATCGGGCTGCGCCCGCTTTATCCCCGTATTCAATTAAAAAGCAACGAAAACGGGAGCCGGCGAAAAAAAAACTGGATTTACCTGGAATAAATTGTAGGACCCCCCCCTAAAGCTGTCAAAACATGGGGGATCACTATGGGTACCCCCGTTTTAGCCTACTAATGAAAGTCGGGGTTTTAAACAGCTGCGGCAGGTGTTTTTTTCCCGACATTGAAGAAGTGATGCAGAAGAGCACTTAGGTTTTTTTTTTAAGTGGTCCCATCAAATTTGGGGTACATGACAATGGGTACTAGCATATGTTTATGTCCCTAAAGTAATTTTTAAAAAATTCTGCAAAAATGCACCTGCCGCTAATAACCTATTCTGGAAAACACCTGCCGCATACTTGCAGCATAGCCCTGAACCTTTTTCCCTATTTTTAAACATTTTTTCCCTTTTTTTTTCTTTTTTTGTTCACCCCAATTTTTAAATTAATTTTTTGGGGTGTCCCTATTTTTTTAAAAAACTTTTTTCACACAGTTATTTTTAAAATGTCATTCCCTGGGGTGCAAGCTATATTTTTTTTAAGCCTGCACCCCTAAACCCCAATTCTGCACTTTTTTACGCCACCTATTCAATGGTGAAAAGTTATCCCCGTTTTTTTTCAAAGACTTTTCGAACCTGCGAAAAGTTTTTGAAATTGAATACAGGGATAATTGAAATCGGCGAAAATGACGTCATCAGCGATAATTTATCGCTGATTCCGAAATTTTTGCTCCAAATTGAATACCCCTGTGTGTGTGTCCCAAAACCGTGTTCCACACTGTACTGTAGGTCCCCCAATGCATAGTGTGCCACACTGTAGGTCCCCCAAAACATAGTGTGCCACACTGTAGGTCCCCCAAAACATAGTGTTCCACAATGTAGGTCCCCCAAAACATAGTGTGCCACACAGTAGGTCCCCCAAAACATAGTGTGCCACACTGTAGGTCCCCCAAAACATAGGGCCTGATTCAGAGCCGGACGCTATTTGCGCTCGCTCGTCCAGAAAAAGGGGCTGGCTATTTAAATTGAGCGCTCGCTCTTTGCGGTCTGTTGATGCCTCTATGTCTCAACGAGCGAACAAAACATGCGCTCGCTATTTTTTAAAGAACGCCCCCTGGCTGCTCGCATTCCTACGTCATCTCCGCTATTTATTAGATTAATCGAGTACATCGAAAGGCGTATGAACTGCTCGCAGTGCTTGTGGTAGCATTTTCCTACCGCAATCATGCGAGCAGTTCAGGCTAAGAGACAACCAAGTGACGTGGTCGATGACGCTGCTTTGTTAATTATGCACACCCTTAAAACGCCCGTTTTGACCGTTTGGCATGCCTGCGTTCGGATCTCCACTCCCCGTTTTCAAGCACCTTCCCCTGTTACCACCCACAAACGCCTCATTCTGTCACTCAAATTAGCAGGCATTCGCTATTTTGCGAGCACACAATTTCCGACCACAATAACTGGTTCGCGCAAGCGTATTACAACCCATACGCATGCGCAGTTGTGCGATTATCGCTCGGAGCGAACGAGCGGCCTTTTACGAGCTGCTCTGAATCAGGCCCATAGTGTGCCACACTGTAGGTCCCCCAATTCATAGTGTGCCACACTGTAGGTCCCCCAATTCATAGTGTGCCACACTGTAGGTCCCCCAATTCATAGTGTGCCACACTGTAGGTCCCCCAATATAGTGTGCCACTCTGTAGGTCCCCCAATACATAGTGTGCAACAGAGTAGGTCCCCCAATACATAGTGTGCCACAGAGTAGGTCCCCCAAAACAGTGTGCCACACTGTAGGTCCCCCAAAACATAGTGTGCCACACTGTAGGCCCCCCAATACATAGTGTTCAACACAGTAGGTCCCCCAATACATAGTGTGCCACACTGTAGGTCCCCCAATATAGTGTGCCACTCTGTAGGTCCCCCAAAATGTAGTGTGCCACACAGTAGTAGTAATAATGTTATTTATATAGCACTTTTCTCCTAAAGGAGTCTTGACTATTTTTGAAAGCCTCTAGAGTGGAGCTTCTCGAACTGTGCGGGGAAGCGAGTTCCATACAGTCCGGAGATACAAAGCTGAAAGCTTGACCCCCAGATGAATTCCAGGAGATTCTAGGTATTGTTAACTGTTAATAGTCCTTCAAACCGCAGTAATCAAGTAGGTCCCCCAATACATAGTGTGCCACAGAGTAGGTCCCCCAATACATAGTGTGCCACAGAGTAGGTCCCCCAATACATAGTGTGCCACAGAGTAGGTCCCCCAATACATAGTGTGCCACAGAGTAGGTCCCCCAATACATAGTGTGCCACAGAACAGGTCCTCCAATACATAGTGTGCCACAGAGTAGGTCCCCTAATACATAGTGTGCCACACAGGTCCACCAGTACACAGTATGGGACATGGTAGTGCCCCCAAAAATCATGCAGGCATAAGGAAGGAGACACACTGAATATGGCAGGCACACATTCCTCCTCGTGTGAATATCCTGCCCACTCCAGCAACCAGGACGCCCACCTCCAGAGGAGAGCTTTGTTACGGCTGTTTTTTGTTTCTGGACATTTTATTTGATCATCTGCCGAGATACTGGAGACGAGTCACCGGACTACAGCTATAAGGAGCTGTGAACCCCCTGGTCCTAATACACTACTTGTGGCAGAACCCTATGGCAGCTTTTCATACTGATACTACTGTACTTGGCATTTGGCATTTCATGATACTACTAGTAACTGCTGTGCTGTGTTCGGAGGGTTACGTGCCTTCCTTGTTGTTCTGAACACTTGTTTTCACTCACCCGGATCCAACTTAGTGGGGAATTCATTACAACACGCAGTTGTCTTTAATACGGTTATACCTCATACAGCATTCTAAATCACTTATCCTACTGGATTATGTATCAATGTTTTGCCTTGGTAATTATATTATTGTATTAGTATTTGATGTGTATAATACTTGTATTGTTACACATTCACTGTTGTTTTACTCGTGGGAGCTGTGTTTGATAATGTTTTTTGTGAAAACAAACTAAAATTATTATATATGCTTCTCATTAATATACAGATTTACCAGGCTAATGTTATATCTAGTCTCCAGGGCTATAATGTCACACTTTTTCCTGAGGAAGGGGATGATCCCCGAAACGTTGACCACACAAATAAATTCCACTGCCATGGGGTTCTTTGCTTAATTTGTGAAGTCTCTGAGTGCCGCCTATTTGGCTTAACGTGAATGCATTGTGGGGGCGCTGACCCTCAAGGAGGGCATCGGAGCAAGATCTTGCATTTGAGTACTGGAGTGCCGGGGTGTATGCTGCTTATATATGTGTATGTATGTATGTGTATGTGTGTGTATATATATATATATTTTAATCGCTATATGTACATTATGGGTATGGATACGATACATACCAGTTGTGTCTGTCTATATCAAGTTCCTCTCAAGATAAGCACATGGGCATATTGCTCGAGAGAGAAAAAAAGCACTGAAAAACACAACAATGTTTGCAGTGTGGCGGGCACAATATTCTGCTGGAGAGGCCACTGCTATCAGGAATACCGTGGGTGTACTTGGTCAAAGGTATCCCAGCAGAACATTGCCCAGAGCATCTCACTGTCTCCACCGGTGCATCCTGGTGTCATCTCTTCCAACAGGTACATGACCTACACAAACCCACCGTCCACGTGATGTAATAGAAAACATGATTCATCAGACCAGGCCACCTTCTTACAATTGCTCCATGGTCCCTGTGTCTGCTTCCTCGGTCAGCCTGAGGAAGCAGACACTGGGTCTGTGAAACGCGTTGCTGCTATTGGTGCCTGCACATTTTTTACATTATGGTTTGGCACTATTAATGGATATTTTATAATCTATAATTATATTTTTATTGATTTTCTTTTTTTTTTTCTGTATGGCCATATATGAAATTATTTTAATGGAAGTTAAATAAAATAATTTTTAAGAGATCTATATTTTTTCATTACCGACGGACATCGGGATTTAAAATGAATGTCTAAGAGCCGTATTCAATTTAAGCCGAGCCGCTTTAAGTTAACGCGGCCCGGACTTAACGCCGACTTCGCCTGTTTGTAGGCGTTAAAGTATCGCGCGCGTGCACGCTTTAGCCCGTATTCAATTTGAAAGTAAACGGCACCGGCGATACTGTAACAAGCGGAAAGTACTTTCATTTTTGGGGAAATCAGCCTGTCACCCCCCCCCCAAATGATGCTCTGACATGGTGGTTCACTAAGGTACCCCTCGATTTGGCTCGCTGAAGGAATTTGGTGTTTTTAAATGGGCTCAATAGCTGCTAAAAAGCGTTTTTCCATACCTGATGCAGAATAATATTTAGGAGTATTAAATAAGTTATCCCAGCAAATTTGGGGTACTTGAAAATGGGGGTCAGCATATTTTTAAAGTTAAAAAAGTGAAGTTGAAAATTGTGAAAAATCCACCTGCCGCAAACACCTGCAATAAAAAAAAAACACTTGGGGCATACTTGGGGACCCCCCCAGAGTCAAGATCGCTAGTTTTTAAGTTTGTACCCCAACATTTTTTTTTTACGCCCCCTTTCTCAAAGTAAATTTTCGGGGTGTCCTTAAGTTTTTTTTTTTTTTTTTTTTGACACAGATTACCTTTGGGGGACTGTCTGAAGTCTGCAGGGGGGTTCCCGCAACGTTGCACCCCAAAACCCCAATTCTGCACTTGTTTCCGCCTGCCATTCATAGGCAATACTTTTTCGCCTAGTACATTGCATTGACTTTCCGCCTCTTTTAAATTGAATACGGGGTAAAACCAAAACAGGCGATAATGACGTCATCGGCGGTAACTTAACGCAGATCCGGACTTAACGCTTCAAATTGAATATGGGCCTTAGGCGCTTATGTAATTGGAATAAGGTGAGCGGGATATTATTTACTATTATTCTGACTTGATGACAACCAATTTGCACTATGTAGGCATGTTTTATTTTCTCCACATAACGACTACTGTCAGGATTTATCTATCCAGATCGATTCAACGTTGCTATTGCAACCACCGTAGGACCACGGTGTTGATTTGTGTCCATTGTACTAATCTCACCTATAAAGGGTGAGTATATGTCTATATACTTTCTTTCTTGGTTTTTATCACAGATTTACACTATATTTTTTCCATTCTCTTTTTTTTTTTTTCCCCCAAAATAATACTGATCCTTGGGAGCGTCGGAATACATCTATACAAAAAACTATCTTTATCCGGATCTCTGTTGAAAGTTCCGATTATTCCAGGCGGCACCTTCTTTCCGTTCATTTATAAGACCACATAAGGATAGTAGCGCCCATCATCCGAACCTATTTTTATCATGTTTCTATCATAGCCAGCATTAACTGTTCCAGCAATTTGTTCAACTGTAGCTCTTCTGTGGGATAGGGCCAGACGGGCTAGCCTTCACTCCTCACCTGCATCTACGAGCCTTGGGTGCCCATGACCCTGTCACAGGTTGTCCTTCTTTAGACCACAGTTTGTAGGTACTAACCACCCCACAAGTGCTGCCGTATATGGAGATGCTCTGAACCAGTCCCCTAGCCATCACAGTTTGGCCCTTGTCCTTACGTCTGTCCTATTTTTCCTGCTTCCAACACTGCTTCAACAACTGACTGCTCACTGATGACAAAACTACTCTGTAAGTTTGCACTGATCAATCTTATGTGCGACATGTGTACATGTATGTGCAAATGAGTCTGAATCTGTATGAAGTTCTGCGATGCTGTGATTTTTCTCATGACTTTTTTTGTGCTTCGTCTACGACTTTGTACACGTTTAAAGCTTTTCCTATGCGGTTAAAATGTCAGCCCAGCGTCTGTAGTACAGAGAGTGGTGCTTTGCTGCGTCTGCAATGCAAAAAAAGATGCAAAGTTTAAAGTAAAAGACTGCACGCTACACCCCTCACAGCGGCTCATTCGCTTCAGGCTTCTCGCTCCATGTGGTGTATTGAGGCTGGGTGTATGAGGACACCTTGTGCAACACCCATATCGGACACGAGAAGTGACACTGAGTAGTTAATCATATACACAGAAGAATCACTTACTGGGGTATGCAGCAAGCATATAGAACAAGAGACATGGCACTAAGCAGATAGACATACACACAGAAGAAACCCATACTGAGGTATACATCAAGCATATAGAACAAGAGACGTGGACGTGGCACTGAGCAGTTATACATATACTGGGATATACAGCAAGCATATAGAACAAGAGACGTGGACGTAGCACTGAGCAGTTATACATATACTGGGATATACAGCAAGCAGATAGAACAAGAGACGTGGCACTGAGCAGTTACACACACACACAAAGCGTACTGGTGTATACAGCAAGCATATAGTACAAGAGATGTGGCACTGAGCAGTTACACACACACACACAGCAAGCATATAGAACAAGAGACGTGACACTGAGCAGTTACACATACACACAAAAAAAAAACATACTGGGGTATACAGCAAGCATATACAACAAATGACGTGGCACTGAGCAGTTACATATACACCCAGAAGAAACACATACTGGGGTATACAGCAAGCATATAGAACAAGAGACGTGGCACTGAGCAGTTACACACACACAGAAGAATCACTGGGATATACAGCAAGCATATAGAACAAGAGACGTGGCACTTAGCAGTTACACACACACAGAAGAATCACATACTGGGGTATACAGCAAGCATATAGTACAAGAGATGTGGCACTGAACAGTTACACACACACACAGAAGCGTACTGGGGTATACAGCAAGCATATAGAACAAGACACGTGGCACTGAACAGTTACACACACACACACACACACAAAGGATACTGGGGTATACAGCAAGCATATAGAACAAGAGACGTGGCACTGAGCAGTTACACACACACACAAAGCGTACTGGTGTATACAGCAAGCATATAGTACAAGAGATGTGGCACTGAGCAGTTACACACACACACAAAAAAAAACATACTGGGGTATACAGCAAGCATATACAACAAATGACGTGGCACTGAGCAGTTACATATACACCCAGAAGAAAGACATACTGGGGTATACAGCAAGCATATAGAACAAGAGACGTGGCACTGAGCAGTTACACATACACACAAAAAAAACCATACTGGGGTATACAGCAAGCATATACAACAAATGACGTGGCACTGAGCAGTTACATATACACCCAGAAGAAACACATACTGGGGTATACAGCAAGCATATAGAACAAGAGACGTGGCACTGAGCAGTTACACATACACACACAAAAAAACATACTGGGGTATACAGCAAGCATATAGAACAAGAGACGTGGCACTGAGCAGTTACACATACACACAAAAAAAAACCATACTGGGGTATACAGCAAGCATATACAACAAATGACGTGGCACTGAGCAGTTACATATACACCCAGAAGAAACACATACTGGGGTATACAGCAAGCATATAGAACAAGAGACGTGGCACTGAACAGTTACACACACACAGAAGAATCACATACTGGGGTATACAGCAAGCATATAGAACAAGAGATGTGGCACTTAGCAGTTACACACACACAGAAGAATCACATACTGGGATATACAGCAAGCATATAGAACAAGAGACGTGGCACTGAGCAGTTACACACACACACACAGAAGCGTACTGGGGTATACAGCAAGCATATAGAACAAGAGACGTGGCACTGAACAGTTACACACACAAACACACACAAAGGATACTGGGGTATACAGCAAGCATATAGAACAAGAGACGTGGCACTGAGCAGTTACACACACACACACACAAAAAAAACATACTGGGGTATACAGCAAGCATATACAACAAATGACGTGGCACTGAGCAGTTACATATACACCCAGAAGAAACACATACTGGGGTATACAGCAAGCATATACAACAAATGACGTGGCACTGAGCAGTTACATATACACCCAGAAGAAACATATACTGGGATATACAGCAAGCATATAGTACAAGAGACGTGGCACTGAACAGTTACACACACACACACACACACACACACACACACACACAAAGGATACTGGGGTATACAGCAAGCATATAGAACAAGAGACGTGGCACTGAGCAGTTACACATACACACACAAAAAAAACATACTGGGGGATACAGCAAGCATATACAACAAATGACGTGGCACTGAGCAGTTACATATACACCCAGAAGAAACACATACTGGGATATACAGCAAGCATATAGAACAAGAGACGTGTCACTTAGCAGTTACACACACACAGAAGAATCACTGGGATATACAGCAAGCATATAGAACAAGAGACGTGGCACTTAGCAGTTACACACACACAGAAGAATCACATACTGGGGTATACAGCAAGCATATAGTACAAGAGATGTGGCACTGAACAGTTACACACACACACAGAAGCGTACTGGGGTATACAGCAAGCATATAGAACAAGACACGTGGCACTGAACAGTTACACACACACAGAAGAATCACATACTGGGATATACAGCAAGCATATAGAACAAGAGACGTGGCACTGAGCAGTTACACACACACACAGAAGCGTACTGGGGTATACAGCAAGCATATAGAACAAGACACGTGGCACTGAACAGTTACACACACACAGAAGAATCACATACTGGGGTATACAGCAAGCATATAGAACAAGAGACGTGGCACTGAGCAGTTATACATATACTGGGATATACAGCAAGCATATAGTACAAGAGATGTGGCACTGAACAGTTACACACACACACACACAAAGCATACTGGGGTATACAGCAAGCATATAGAACATGAGACGTGGCACTGAGCAGTTACACACACACAGAAGAATCACTGGGATATACAGCAAGCATATAGAACAAGAGACGTGGCACTTAGCAGTTACACACACACAGAAGAAACACATACTGGGCTATACAACAAGCATATAGAACAAGAGACATGGCACTGAGCTAAGACATGCCTTTTCCCTTATAATCTCTGCACTTTTATTTATTCTCTGCTCCAGTTGTTAGATGTCAGCCCTGTGCCCCAGTTTTCCAGTACTTATATAAATGTACTGAAAATGAAGTATTCCTCTTTGTGTTTTCCCTGTGTAGCTGCCGCTTCCTCCATTGCTGACCAGTGGATGCAGAGCTAACGGGAGCAATCTATTATTTCATCCCATATGTGGCACTGCCAGTCACTCAGGCCCATGCAGCTGCGTTGCCTCAAGTCGCAGAATTTGTATTGGTTGCATTAGCCACTATTTTGTGGATTGAAATCAGAGATCCTTCTTACCACATCCACTGACCAACACTGCAGTAATCCTGTAATATGGGCCCCACAATACTGTATGTCTATGTACTTGGTTGCTTAACGTTTCTTGGACGAATTGCTGTAATCGGGGTAAATAGCGTTTCTGGAAATGGCTCACATGCCTGGAACTGCATTCTTGTGAAGTTAGTAACCGACCAGCTGGTTACCGGAATAGTGTGATTGTCATCGTTCACTAGATCTGTATTACTGTCATGTGTGAAGCAGACTATTAAATACCCTTCAGTGTGTCATATCTGCTGAGACAGCCAATACATGGGTCATAGGCAAACCGTGATCAAAACACTTTCTATTTTTTGTTACTCATTTATTAGTATTTGCTGTATTTTTATCTTCTTTTTGTTTTTTTCAGGTGTATACTATTTTTCACTTATGTCCTGTCTGTGTTATAGCATCACAGTTTATGGTGTAAGCAATATAGGGACTGTTTATTCAGCTGTATCCTAATGTACACATCTCATCATTGTTGGCTGGTAGGTATGCAGACACCAGGTCGACAGTCAGTAAGTCAACATTTATAAGATCAACATTAAAATCTTGAATGTTATTATGTCGACATGGTTAACATGTTCATATATACAACTTTATTCTGCACAAGATCAAATCGGACATAATTTATATAATAGATCCCAACATATTAGCTGTTTTAACACAATACATATGGCACAGCTCTTGGTTGGTGGTGCTCCCAAATTTTAACCTATATTTCTTCTTCGGGGTCCATGGGGTCCACAGCCATTACGTTGGGGTATGAATCCCGGTCACCAAACAGTTAATACAAACGAGCTCTCTGCTCCCAGGATGCATTGGGTTTCCTCCTCATATACCCCACCTCCTGCCTCAGGTAGCCAGTTCTTCCTGTTTGGTGTGTTCACCACATAGACAGTGGGACTGCTGGAGCAGTCCTGCAGACTAGTACAAAAAAAAAAAAAAAAAAGAGAGCGTTTTACTCTATATCTCAGCGGGTGGTCTGAGCTGTCCTGGAAGCAGCCTCGCGCCTGATTGGAGGCGCATCGGCCACGCGCTGCAACTACCTCCTCCGGTGCCGCACCGCTAGCCTCGGCAGGTCCTTGGCAGGGGATTCAGCAGGGGCTTTCTGGCCCTGGACCGCAACCGGATCAAGGGGATGGCCGGTAAGCAGGTGGTCACGGCGGCCGCTAACGCCGGGACCATGTGGCGGTCCGGCGGTGAGACTGGCCGGAGGCGCGCTGCAGTCAGGAGGCATACGGCTTGTTCTCCTAGCCTAGACCGCCGGGATTTGATGTTCCTGACCAGCCGGGGCTTGTGGCGGTGGCCAGGTCAGTTTACGGGGCAGGTCCAAGCAGCATAGGGGAGGTACGCTTCCCCGGCAGCCCCTCCCCCAATCCACACGCTAGTTCAGTTCTCTGGCACAGTTGATTGTGGATTGTTCCTCCCAGCCTCCATATAGGGCAGCCAGAGTGTATGTCAGTTGCTCTCTGAACGCTGCTCCTACAAGAGGGATGCTGGGCAGTCTCCCTGTATACCTTGCCTACTGCTGGTCTAGGTTTTTACAGGGCTCTATCCTACCTAAACTTGGGCTGATCGTGGTAGTGAGAGCTTATATGCATATGGCTCGCAGAGTATTTATGCAGGACATGTGATTGATGTTTATGGATACTGTTTCTTCTGTAAAAGTCCTGTAATTCCTGTATACTGTCACTGTCTCTCCCCTTCCCTTGCTACAGGTGTGTGGGTTGAGAGTAGAAAGCAGCACAGACACTCAGAACCAGTGGCATAGTGTTATGTCTAAGGAGTCTGACGGTCAGGTGGCGGGAGCCCTGTTGCTGATATCCTGTGTAGCCTGCAAGGCAGGTTTGTCCCCACAGGACTTTCTACAAAATGGGCTTTGTGGGAACTGTTTCAGCCAGCCACCACACCAATTAAGTTTGCCTGTTTCAGGCCCTGAGCCTCCTTGGGCATCATTTTCTCAGGTTATGGCTCAGGTGGCGGAACGGCTGGCTGCCCTGGTACCACCGGTTTGGGGTTTGCCTCAGCAGATGCATCCTATGCCCATGATGTGGCCGCCTTGGATGGACCCTGGTGCTGGTAAGGTTATGGCATCATCCTCAGGGGTTTTTCAGCCTCAGGCTGTCAAGCCAAAGCGGCCTAAATCTAGGCGCCATGTACCGCCTTACATGGGTGAGTACTCGAGTGCCTCCGAGGAGGAGGAACAGGCACAGGACTTTTCGCAGGAGTCTAGCTCCGAGGAGGGTGATGATCATTTCCCAGTAGCCGTTGTCCCTTTTCTGATAAGGGCTGTAAAATCGGTGTTAAATATCGAGGAAGGGGATCTTCCGCTTAGGAAAGCCCCCCTGTTCAAGCGCCAAAAAGTGGTTAAGGCAGAATTCCCAAAGTCTGAACATTTATCAGAACTTATGGAGGAAGCCTGGGTTCGTCCGATTAAGATAAGCCATTCTTCTAAAAGAATGGCGCTTCTATATCCTTTTCCAGCAGAGGACTGTGCCAAGTGGGAGAATCCACCATCAGTTGATGCGCATGTGGCACAGCTGATTAAACGTACCACTTTGCTAATCCCAGCAGTTTCGCTGAAGGAAACCATGGATAGGAGACTGGAGTCTTGTCTCAAATCAATTTTTTCGCTGGCAGGAACGGTCACCCGCCCAGCTATGGCCACTGCCTGGGTAGCAAGAGCTATTGAGGAGTGGGCCCAAACTCTAACGGAGTCTTTACCAGATGCCTCTAAGGAGCAACTGGATATGATCTCCTTTATTAGAGAAGGGGCCTCTTATTTGGGTGATGCCACCTTGGATGCAGGGATCCTTTCCTCTAAAGTTTCAGCTGAGTCCGTGGTGGCACGTAGGATCCTCTGGTTGAAGGATTGGAGGGCAGATGTCGGTTCCAAAAAGACTCTAGAATTCCTTCCATTCACAGGAGGTGTGCTCTTTGGTCCAGAACTGGACAAAATTGTATCCTCCATGGCAGCCTCAAAGACTGCAGGTTTACCATCAGCAACCTTGTCTAAATTGAGGAGGGGGCGTCCTTTTGGGGGTTTCGGCCGCAGGGCAAGGCCAAAGGTCAGCCCTCAGCGAGATTTCCACCAAGAAAGGCAGGACCCAGGAAGCCCTGGCAGAACAAACGTCCTGGATCTAGGGTCCAGGATAAACCAGTGGCCTGATGGGACGGGCCTCCCCCTGGGGGATCCCAGGCTGGGGGGCCGACTGCTTCGGTTCTCAGAGCCCTGGCACCTCACGACGGAGGATGCCTGGGTTCGGGGAGTTGTTTCCCGAGGGTACGCCCTGACGTTTTGGAGGACTCCTCCTCAAAGGTTCTTTTGTGTAAACCCGCAGGTGGGTTCAGAAAGAGCATTGGACTTTCAGAAGGCTATTCTTGCCTTACTAGCATCAGAAGTAGTGATTCCGGTGCCAGAGAACCAGTTCCGAGAGGGGTTTTACTCCAATCTGTTCTTGGTTCTGAAACCGAATGGGTCATTCCGGCCTATTCTAAATCTGAGAGAGATCAACAAATTTGTTCGAGCCCCCGGGTTCAGGATGGAAACATTGCGATCGATTGTGTTGGCAATGGAACACGGGGACTATATGGTGTCCCTAGACATACAAGATGCCTACCTTCACATCCCAATCACACAGGCTCACCAAAAATTTCTTTGTTTTGCGGTAGGGGAGGAACATTTTCAGTTCCAGGCCCTGCCGTTTAGCCTGTCCACAGCCCCTCGGGGTATTCACCAAGGTGATGGCAGTGATGATGGCATGCCTCAGGCGCCAAGGCGTCAGGATTTTGCCTTACTTGGACGACTTCCTGTTGCTGGGGCAGTCCCCACAGCAGTTACAGGATCATTTGAGGCTGACAGTATCATGTCTGTACAGTCACGGCTGGATCATAAACTGGCAAAAGTCGTCACCCTGTCCGGTACAACAGATGTGTCATTTGGGAGCGAGATTGGACTCTGTGGTGCAGAGAATATATCTGCCGGAGGAGTAGATCCTTGCTCTACAATCACGAATACGCAGGTTGCTTCGCAAAAGCGCAAATATCAGTTCTAGTAGCCATGCAGGTCCCGGGGTCGATGGTGGCCACCTTCAGGATGGTGGAATACGCTCAATTCCACTCCAGACCACTGCAGCAATTCATTCTGTTCCGCTGGAACAAGGATCATCGCACGATCAGGTCCCAGCTGCTGCATCTCTCTCCAGAGGTACGGTTGTCCCTGACCTGGTGGTTGCAGACAAAGCATCTCAGGCAGAGTTGCCCCTTTTGGGTGTCGGATTGGACATTAGTCAAAACCGACGCCAGTCTTCAAGGTTGGGGGGCGATGACGGGGTCACACACTTTCCAAGGAAAGTGGTCAGTGACGGAAAGCTGGCTACCGATAAATATCCTGGAACTAAGAGCTATATTCAAAGCTTTAGTGCAGGCTCAGGAAATCTTAAAGGGCAGGTCGGTGCAGATACAGTCGGACAATCGCACCGCGGTCACCTACCTAAATCATCAGGGGGGCACGAGGAGTCGGGCCGCCTTGGCAGAGGTATCAAGAATCCTGGTATGGGCAGAGACTCATCTGCCCACGATATCTGCTGTGTTCATTCCAGGAATCGTGAATTGGGAGGCCGATTTTCTCAGTCGGCAAGAGATAAATGCAGGGGAATGGGCCCTACATCCACAGGTTTTTCGGAACCTTGTGAACAGGTGGGGTCTACCAGAAATAGATCTGATGGCATCAAGATGGAACAACAAGGTTCCCAGGTACGGATCCTGGACAAGAGATCCGAGAGCTGAGTTTGTAGACGCACTGACAGTAAAGTGGCGTTACAAGCTGGTATATCTGTTTCCCCCGTTTGCTCTTCTGCCCAGAGTGGTCAGAAAGATCAAACAAGAGGGCAGCACCGTCATATTAATAGCTCCGGCGTGGCCGAGACGGCACTGGTTTACAGATCTACGGTCTCTCTCCATAGACACTCCATGGCCTCTGCCATTGAGACCGGATCTGTTGCTACAGGGTCCCTGCTGATACCCGGATCTTCATAGGCTATCTTTGACGGTATGGCTCTTGAGGCCTCCGTCTTGAGGGAAAAGGGGTTTTCCGAGTCTGTTATACAGACTGTGCTGAAGGCACGGAAACCATCCTCAGCCTGTATATATTATAGGGTTTGGCATACTTTCTTTCAGTGGTGTGAAAAAGGGTATGATCCACATAAATTCCTGATATCCAGAGTGCTGGATTTTCTTCAAAGCGGTCTGGAAAAAGGGCTACGCCTGGCCTCTTTAAGGGTACAGGTGTCAGCTCTTTCAGTCTGGTTCCAACATAAAATTGCTCTGAGACCGGATATAAAGACCTTTTTTCAGGGGGTGTTGAGGATTCAGCCTTCCTTCGTTTCCCCGGTTGTTCCGTGGGACTTGACTCTAGTTCTGAAGGTTTTTCAGGCTCCTCTGTTCGAGCCTTTAAATTCAATAGACATCAAGTGGCTAACAGCAAAGACGGTATTCCTCCTTGCTATGGCATCTGCACATAGAGTGTCGGATTTAGCTGCGCTTTACTTCCGGGAGCCGTTCTTGATATTTCATCAAGATAGAGCAGTACTACGTACTAGGGAGGGTTACCTTCCGAAAGTGGTGTCTAAATTTCATATTAATGAAGAACTAGTAGTTGCAGCATTTCAGGGCACAAGTCTCTCACAAGGTGAGGCTTCCCTGGATGTGGTCCGTGCTTTGAGAATTTATGTTAAACGCACGAGCAAATGGAGGAAGTCCGATTCACTTTTTGTGCTTTATGGTTGTCATAAGCGTGGCTGGCCAGCCAATAAATAGACACTGGCCAGGTGGATTCGCATGGCAATTTCATTGGCTTATACACAGGCTGGTATGCATGTGCCGGATTCAGTGACGGCACATTGTACTAGGGCTATAGGTCCATCATGGGCGGCCCGCCGGGGTGCTTCTGCTGAGCAATTATGTAAAGCAGCCACGTGGTCTTCCATCCATACCTTTGTCAAATTTTATGCCTTTGACACTTTTTCCTCTCAGGATGCCTCCTTCGGGCGTAGGATTCTCCTCTCTTCCGAGAGTCAGGAGCGTCCCCGCCCGTAGGGTTAGTGCTTTGGGATATCCCCAACGTAATGGCTTTGGACCCCATGGACCCCGAAGAAGAAAATAAGAGTTATGGTATAACATACCTTTGTTAACTCTTTTTCTTCGAGGTCCATGGGGTCCACAGGACACCCACCCAGACGCACCTGTAGTTCTGGGGGAGGTTTTCCGTAGTTTCTTCTCTTGAGTCTGGACTCGTAAGTATGGGTCTTTTCTTTCTTACCCTTTGTGTGTCTCTGCTTGCTTGGGCTTGGTAACGAACTGGCTACCTGAGGCAGGAGGTGGGGTATATGAGGAGGAAACCCGGTGCATCCTGGGAGCAGAGAGCTCGTTTGTATTAACTGTTTGGTGACCGGGATTCATACCCCAACGTAATGGCTGTGGACCCCATGGACCTCGAAGAAAAAGAGTTAACAAAGGTATGTTATACCATAACTCTTATTTTTTCTATTCTTGCCAGAAAGCTAGGAGAAGACAAAAAATGGCTTTTAGGGGTACACTTAAACATAGTAATTCAAACAATATGATGAGTATATTTATTAAAACACAAATTTTATTGCATACCACTCCTTTAAAATATTCCCAACGTGTTCAAAATGGGGGTATATCAAAGGGGTAGTATCCAATAAAATTAGTGTTTTAATAAATATACTCATCTTATTGTTTGAATTACTATGTTTAAGTGTGCCCCAAAAAGCCATTTTTTGTCTTCTCCTTGCTTTCTGGCAAGAATAGAAAAATAAATGGTTACATGTTGACAGTAGAAATATTAGGGTTAGATTTAAAATTGTCAACGTGCTGCAAGTCGACCTCGGGCATGTGTTGACATATGGAAAGTGTGTCTATATATTATGACATACAGAAGTGACACATGGAAGTAGTGATATATATATATATATCTCTAGCTGATGTACCCGGTTTCATCCAGGTAGATAGATATTTACTGTTTCCATTTCCATCTCACCACTCCGTTAACACATTAATCCTACACCTCTATAGTAATGCATAACTGCTTTAGGGGTCTATTTACTAAGCAGTATTAGGAAAAGTGATAAGGTGCCAGCCAATCAGCTCCTATCTGCCATCTCACAGGCTGTGTTTGAAAAATGACAGTTGGGAGCTGATTGGCTGGCACCTTATCACTTTTCACTTCTCCTAACACTGCTTAGTAAATAGACCCCTCAGTAAGACATTTTCTTCCCTCACCTGTGTACTAACACATTCCACTCCCTCACCTCTGTTGTAACACATTATCCTCGCTCACCTCTGTAGTAAGATATTTCCCTCCCTTACCCGTGTTGTAACACATTCAATATTCCCCTCCCTCACCTCTGTAGAAATACAATCCTTCCCTCACACCTGTAGTAACACATTACCCTCACTCACCTGTAGTAACTTATTCCCTTCCGATACCTCTGGAGTAATACATTCCCTACCCTCACCTCTAGAGTAACACTTTCCCTCCTTCACCTCTGTAGTAACACTTTACCCCCGCTCACTCCTGTAGTGACACATTCCCCTCCCTCGCCTGTGTTGTAACACATTTCTTTCCTTCACCCCGTAGTAACACATTTGACATTCCCCTCCCTCACCTCTGTAGTAACACATTTTCCTCTCTCACCTCTGTAGTAACACATTCCCCTCCCTCGCCTGTGTAGTAACACATTACCTTCCCTCACTATTCAAATAGGGGAGCCACACCAACTGCCAGTGATGTTTGGCAGCACTTGGGATGACAGTTGCTGTTTGTATTTTGAACTGTGCTACAGCCACGATGAGACAGTCAGGCAGGACATTGCACAGGGGGAGGAAACATTTTATCCCTTTTCAACCCCTTAAGGGTCATACACACACAATGATGTGCTGAAAGATATTGGGTGTACACACTAAATGATATTGTTAACTATATCGTTAAGTGACGTCATCCTGCCTCATCCCTGAACAGGCACTTTCTGACGTTATCGCCAGATTGGCGTGTATGTTTGCACGACAGCAAACATCATTAATGACCCGTGGGAGCGTGCATCGTTGGTCGTTCACTGCATACATACTGAGCGACATATATCGTTGAATGATATCATTATCGTCCATACTGTTCAGAAAAATCGTCTAGTGTGTATGCGGCTTTAGGAGTTGAGTTTTGGGTGTTATGGTCGCTAATGTAACAATGTATATTATCCATGTCCTTGTCCTACACTGTATTTTTTGTACTGTAAGTCATTAGTCACTTATTTGTTTATGTACTTTGTAAGGTGCTGCTGGAACACTTGTAGTGCCATATAAATAAACTATATTAATAATAATTATGACATAGGGGAAGGTGTGTCTGTATATTATGACATAGGGAAGGTGTGTCTGTATATTATGACATAGGGAAGGTGTGTCTGTATATTATGACATAGGGAAGTTGTGTCTGTATATTATGACATAGGGAAGTTGTGTCTCTTATAACATATGGAAGAAATGTCTATTAAAACATGGAAGGTGTGTCTCTTTAGTATGGCATATGAAACGAGTGTCTCTGTATAGTATCACATACGGAAGGAGTAACTCTGTATAGTATGACATAGAAAGAGTGGCTCTGTATAGTATGACATATGGAAGGAATGTCTCTCTCTGTGTAGTATGACATGGAAGGAGTATCTCTGTATAGTATGATATACGGAAGGAGTGTCTCTGTATAGTATGATATACGGAAGGAGTGTCTCCTGTATAGTATGACATATAGAAGGAATGTCTCTGTATAGTATGACATATGGAAGGAATGTCTCTGTATAGTATGACATATGGAAGGAGTGTCTCTGTATAGTATGACATGGAAAGAATGTCTCTGTATAGTATGACATGTGGAAGGAGTGTCTCTCTGTATAGTATGACATACGGAAGGAGTGTCTCTGTATAGTATGACATATGGAAGGAGTGTCTCTGTATAGTATGACATATGGAAGGAGTGGCTCTCTGTATAGCATGACGTGTGGAAGGAGTGTCTCTCTGTATAGTATGATATACAGAAGGAGTGTCTCTCTGTATAGTATGACATATGGAAGGAATGTCTCTGTATAGTATGACATGTGGAAGGAGTGTCTCTCTGTATAGTATGATACACGGAAGGAATGTCTCTCTCTGTATAGCAGGACATATGGAAGGAGTTTCTCTGTATAGTATAACATGGAAGGAGTGTCTCTGTATAGTATGACATATGGATTGAGTGACTCTCTGTATATTATGACATGTGGAAGGAGTGTCTCTCTGTATAGTATGATACACGGAAGGAATGTCTCTCTCTGTATAGCAGGACATATGGAAGGAGTGTCTCTGTATAGTATGACATATGGAAGGAGTGGCTCTCTCTGTATATTATGACATGGAAGGAGTAGCTCTCTCTGTATATTATGACATGGAAGGAGTAGCTCTCTCTGTATAGTATGACATATGGAAGGAGTGGCTCTCTCTGTATATTATGACATATGGAAGGAGTGGCTCTCTCTGTATAGTATGACATATGGAAGGAGTGGCTCTCTCTGTATAGTATGACATATGGGAGGAGTGTCTCTCTCTGTATATTATGACATATGGAAGGAGTGGCTCTCTGTATATTATGACATATGGAAGGAGTGGCTCTCTCTGTATAGTATGACATATGGAAGGAGTGGCTCTCTCTGTATAGTATGACATATGGAAAGAGTGTTTGTGTATTATGACTATATTTCCCTTGGGGGATGAAAAATAAGTCAGTATGGCATCACTTGTGCGTGCGTGCGTGCATGCTGCTGCTATTGCGCACAGTCACATCTCAGTGTTGCAGAATATACAGCCACGCTAGCCTCCTCTTCACTGAGAACCGAGGGAGGAGGTGCAGAAGGAACCACGGAATAGTGACTTGGAAGGGTGGGCGGAAAGAGCTAGGATTGGAGAGAATGAGAGTTGACGCGGTCAGTGTCCCGGCAAAGGGGATGTCAGCATTTAGAATACCTGCGCCAGAATCCCGACACCTGTCAGAATCCTGGTGCCAGCATCCCGAGGGTAAGTAGCGGGGGGTGGTTTAGGTTTAGGGTGCGGGGAGGGATTGTTAGGTTTAGGGGTAGGAGAAGGGTTAGGATACCTACCGACATGTCTGTATCCTAACCCTGTCGTGATGCCAGAGTCTGGATTTTGACTGCCGGGATCCTGAGCGTCGGCATCTGGTACTTAACCCAACGAGAGACCTGGGGAGTGGATAGAGACGGGCAAGAGAAAAGAAAAAACAAACAGGAATTGTTGGGGACAACCAGCACCTTGCTTTACCCTTTCCCTGCCATTGCGCACCGAAGCGATCGCCATTCTCACATATAATAGGGATCACTGCTATCTTCTGCCTGAAAGAGCTGACCAGAGTCAGCAGATTAATAATACCCCTTTTCCACCAAATCTTTAACCCGGGTTATAGCTGTGGCAACCCAGGGCGAGGTTTAGTGTGAATGGGTCTTAGAGTCAAACCCGGCACCGTCCCGTGTAACGGTGTTGTGTGAACTATGCGACCCCACACAGGTCACGCTAAAAGCCGCTTATTGGAGCTAGGTGTACTCAGAGGTGATGCCATCTCCTAAAAACATCCATTTCTAATGACATTCACAAGTTTTGCTTGGCAGACTCGGGTTCAATGTGAACAGGGCCGACCCAGGAATAACCCAGGTCCAAGGTGCAGTGTGAAAGGGGTCTGACATGGGTTGGAACCATGGGCCCGATTCAGACCCGTCCGCTAGAATGTGTTCGCTCGTAGCTGCCGATGTTTTGCATTGTGCGTAAGCATCTCAGTACGCGTGCGCAAACTAGTCCAGGCAATCGGGAAGCATTCGCTCGCTGCGCATAGATTACACACTAGACTGAGTGACAGCACAAGCCGTTTGTGAGTGGTAACGGGTTGGACGATGGAAACGGGAGTGGAGGTGCGAACGTAGGCCTATCTGAGCGTCTCAACGCCGTTTAAGAGGCGTGCATAATTAACATTGAGCGTCATAGTACACGTCACCTGGCTGGCTTTTACACTGAAGTGATCGCAGTGCTTGTGATTGAGTATGGTCTGCCACAAGCACTGCGTTCGCTTCCGATGTTACCTGATGGTACCGATGGTTGCATACACTTCCGGGAGATGACATGCATTAGTGGCCATCTTAAGACAGGCTGGTGGGTGTCTGCATCGCACGCCAAGACATAGTGGGCGTGCTAATGCCTTGCCGTGCGATCGCCTGCCTCTGCTGAATTTGTATACGCTGGGTGCGAGCGTGCACATCTAGCGAACGGGTCTCAATCGAGCCCCATGTTCTAAAACCTGGTCGGACCCGGAATTTGGGTAAAAAATTGTTTTGTTTAAAGAAGGTTAAAAAAAAAAAACATTTTACTTTTTAAAACACAGACAAAACTGTCTGCATTGTCCAAGTAGTCAGAGTTATGGTGCATACACACGGTCAGTATTTTCCTCAGATCTGAACGATAACTATTTAAAAAATCGTTCATATCTGAAGGAAAATCTGACATATCTGACATATCTATCAGAGAAGAAAGAGAAAAAGGACTCTTGGTGGGGGCACACTATAGGTATAGAGATTAGTCGTTAAAAATTAACTTTTATTAAATGCAATAGTAAAAATTAGAGCAACTAACAAGTACAAAGACATACAATACACATATACATCAATCAAACGGAGAAACACTCTCCACTGTGGATAGTGAATATAAAACTAGGTAAGATGGTGATAAAATAATATAGATACAAAATGCGCCTTAAGCCACAATTAAGGATACTATACTAATTAACTCCTAGACGTATGTAAATAAATAAATCCAAGGAGATATATACCTCCACTGATGATTATGAAAAGCCAGGCAATTAAATACTGAGATGGTATGAGTAAATGTCTATGCCTATGCTCACAAACAAACTCCTTCAGACGGGAATTGATTAATAAAATCTACGTTCCCACAGAATAATATTAAATGTACAATGACAAACAAGGAAACATACAATACATATATAAGTAAATCCAAGGAGATCTACCTCCACTGTGGATATATAAGAAAGCCAGGCGAGATAGTCTGAATAATTAATCGTTATGCTTATAGCCACAATATGATGATAAATATCAAGGATAAATACACAGTTTAGGGCATGTTACAGAAGGGCAATCACTATTGATGCTAATATTACTCTCCTAATGGGATAATTCCTTGATATACATAGGAGATGATTATTCACAAAATGATAAGCCCGCATGTACTAAGAAATGATTTAGACAAATTGTTATTAAATAAGTATTCCTCCAGTGAGATGATTAAATAAAGTTCAATACATGTCACATGTTTGTTTAATCTCACACTTAGCAGTTACATACATACAGCACTGAAAAAAGTCAGGATAAACCTCATTGATAAATATGAGTGTGATACTATTCACAAGTTGTAAATATACCCTGAAGGTATATGGGCATATGAACCACTAGTTCCTCTAAAAGGATGAGCTCTAAATGCTGTGAAATAGAAAGTCATATGAGGGTATAGAGGTAATCCAGCAAGTGTCTGTGGAATGAATCCGTAAGCTGTCCGGTTAGGTGGCCGTCTGCCCTGATGCGCTAGGCAGTGCAGGGGGTATGCGCCACTTACCTGATCAGCGTGTAGTCCTGATTAGTAGTCAGTGGTGCCGGGAATACTGCTGGTACATGCCGCTATGTGTGGCTGGAGACCCGGAGTCACGTGTGCGCATCACGTGACCCGGAAATGTCAGTCTGACGCGCGTTTCGCCGCTGGTAGGCTTGCTCACAGTTCCAACCCTGTATTCATTGACTGTGGGTCAGTCCTCTTAAACTCATTAGTAGCCAATCACAGCATCTCTTTGAATGAATGCTAAACACTGTGGCCTATCAACATCGAGAATCCTTCTATTCATTACATTGGATCAATCTATGATGGACATACATATTGTCCAATCAGAGAGCTAGAAAATCGGCAAGATGTATTACATGATAGACATCTGTATTAGCCAATAAAAAAGGCTAAAAAACGACAATAAGCAGTAACTGATTAATCCTAGTAATAATAGTTTCATAACATGGATTATCAAAAAGGATAATGATTGATACCACTATAGAAGCAAATCTGGCATTCATGTGATATATGCAAAAAATAAAATAATGAAACAGATGAATGCAAATAGCCCATAGTTCATCCATATCAAAGATCCCTCTGTCAATTTTATTGGGATAGTCTACAATGGACATCCATGAAAACCAATAAGAGGGCTGGGAAATCGGCCAGATATATTATATAATAAAAACCTGCATTAGCCAATAAGAAAAGTTAATAACGGGCAATATGTAGCAACCGACTATCCACAATTATTAACAGTTTCATGGCATAAGCCATTACAAAGGATGATAACCAGTACCACTGGGAGGGCAAATTCAGCATTAATACATCTATAGCATATAATATTGCATATGTCAGCTGGATTAGGGTGGAAGAGGGAGGAAAAGAAAAAGGGGGAGGGAGAAAAGAGCCATAGTCTTACATAGTTATTACCTTAATTAAATGAACAAAAATTGTTTATTGCCTTATATAATTTATTGACATATGAACATACTTATTAGCAGCCACACGATATATGCAAAAAAATTTTTTTTTTAAATATATTTGTGTGCATTTGGCAATACAAAGGTGAAAAAAAGTTTTTCTTATATAATCATTGCCATATGTAGTATCTTGGAGTACCACAAAAAATTACTATTTACAAAATACAAGAAATACACATGGTTATTTAATATCTGTTCAAGGTCCTCAAGGGTGGTTGTAAAATACCACACGGTTACAATTAAACTTAATAGAAAGGATAAGAAAGAATAGTCCACTCCCTAATTAGTGTGCTGTGTGAGCAGCTACTGCATGTCTTCATACCTCAGCAGAGAAAGACGTGAGCGTACCCACAAAGCACCAAGGGATAGGAATAAGTAAGTAAGGCATCTGCTGTCACATTGTATCAGCTGAAAAATGCCTGATAATAACCATTGCAGGCATCTTTCCTGAAAATCTATGATGAGAGTGCCCTTAAAATTGGACAAGAATACAGTGTGAGAATGAGAAAAGATTAAAAATTAAGTCAACATATGATTCAGGAAATCATGCTTCGAGTAATCATATACCAATGGAATTGACGATTAATGGGCAACGAGAGACCTGTATGTTGACAGAAGAAGAGTAGAGGATGCTGCAAACATATTTGCCATGTTGAACGCTCCACTTTGTTACCAATAGGCATTGCAAAGTGAAAAGATGCAGTTCGAAAACATAAGTCACTGATGCTACAGATCCGAAAACGGACAGTAAAAAGAAGATACACTACTCTTAATCAGTGATAATATCCTAGACAGAAAATTGTATTGAGAACACATCATGTAAAGAAAGTATATGTATCTGCGATGGGGAATAAATAGATACAGTTGGTTATAGTGTGTATAGAAATACACAGTTATATTGGAAAAAACCCCATAGTATCCACACAATATCTACATACACCTATGATTAAAGATGATGAATAGTGTGATAATGTGATAATATGAGAGAGAATTATTGATATAAAAAACAATGTAAAAGTAATTAATGATATCTAGTGTTAAGGTGATGGTACAATATAGAATAGTAATGTGACAAATTGAAAAAAATATAGAAAAAGATATATAATGAAGTGTAGTATTGTGATAAGTGCAGTAACAATGGATATATATGAATATATCTGGTGTGCAATTATTAGCATACATTAGTATAAGATGAGGAAAATGATGAATGTGCTAAGCATGGGGTGATGCAAAATATAAATAGTATAGTGCAAGTGTCAAAAAAATAAACATTAACTGAAAATTATACGTGAAAAAACAAGAGCTTAATAATGACGAAAACAAATAGGGATAAAAAAATGCTAGTTTGTTATGAATAGAAAGCATTGAACATAATATATAAGAGAGGGTATCTTCAAGTTGGTAAAAAAGCACCAAAATTAATGTATTCATTCATGCCTGTAGGAGCAACTGCCCCTAACCTAAAGGTCCACTCACTCTCCTTCCTCAATAGGGCATTGGTGATATCTCCACCACGTATGCCCAACTTCACTTTCTCTAGTCCACATACTCTAAGATCTTTATAAGACTTTTGGTGATGATAAAAGAAGTGTCGAGCCACGGTAGTTAGTTTTTTCATTTTCTGTAGATCTGTTGCTGCATTGCGTATTGTACCAATATGTTCAAATACGCGTTGTTTTAATGATCAGGTAGTCATTCCTACGTACCTTTTATTACAGGTACACATTATACAATAGATGAGTCCCTCAGTCCTACAGTTAAAGTAGTCCTTGATTTTAATATCAATGTCAAATCTATCCTTGATCGTATTGATGTCTGAGATATGATTGCAAATCTTGCATGTCCCGCATGGAAAAGTGCCTGATGTAGTGGATTTTTTTGGAGTTGACTTCAAGTAGTGACTATGCACTAATTGATCCTTGAGGTTTTTTGATCTTCTCCAACCCATATTCACTCGTTTTTCCAATACTGATGCTAAATGATTGTCTGCTAGGAGGTAGATCTCCTTGGATTTACTTATATATGTATTGTATGTTTCCTTGTTTGTCATTGTACATTTAATATTATTCTGTGGGAACGTAGATTTTATTAATCAATTCCCGTCTGAAGGAGTTTGTTTGTGAGCATAGGCATAGACATTTACTCATACCATCTCAGTATTTAATTGCCTGGCTTTTCATAATCATCAGTGGAGGTATATATCTCCTTGGATTTATTTATTTACATACGTCTAGGAGTTAATTAGTATAGTATCCTTAATTGTGGCTTAAGGCGCATTTTGTATCTATATTATTTTATCACCATCTTACCTAGTTTTATATTCACTATCCACAGTGGAGAGTGTTTCTCCGTTTGATTGATGTATATGTGTATTGTATGTCTTTGTACTTGTTAGTTGCTCTAATTTTTACTATTGCATTTAATAAAAGTTAATTTTTAACGACTAATCTCTATACCTATAGTGTGCCCCCACCAAGAGTCCTTTTTCTCTTTCTTCTCTGATTTATACGTTTACATTGACTCTGGGGAGCACCATAGACTTTCCTAGTAATAGGTCTAGACTGTGGTCTTATGATCCATATTAGGAATATTAATACACACCAGTGTGGTATCCATAAGTCTATTCTAGGTATACCTAAGAGATATTAAACTAACAAATTTTGTAGGATTTTTTTCAGTGCGGCTCCAGCATTTTTTCTTGTATATATCTGACATATCTGTCAGATGAACGATTTGAACAATGCGCGTTCCCGATGGTCAGATAACGATATCTGACATCTGATGTGTTTGCAATCAGACTTGGACGATTCCATTCATTTTAATGCATTCAGAAATCGTTCAATCGTTCAAATCTTTGGTAAAATTGTTCAAATCGTTCATTTGACAAATCTGACGTGTCTACGCTCCATTAGGAGGTTCAGAACAATATATGTTTTTCTTTTCTTTTGTGCGCGTTGGATCGGTTTAATTAAACTAAAGACTAGTATATCAGCCCATTGTTTAAAAAGCATCTCCATGCAAATGCCTGTAAATTAAAAAAACATTTTGAAAACTATTTTCAAAAATAAATCCCTGTTGCCACTGTAAAGAAGAAAATACAGCTGGGTCCATTCCATGGTAACTCACTTTACAAAGTGACATAGAGGAGTATTCAATATGAAACGTTAACTTCACTGTCGAAGTTAACGTTTCATATCGGAGTTTTTACCTGCGTTAAAGTCTGGTGCGCGCTCCCGCTTATCCCCGTATTCAATATAAAATTATCGAAAACTGGAACCTCCGAAGTTGGATTTGCGTAAAGTTAAGATTTTTTCCATAAAAAATTTGTAAGACCCCCTAAAGTTGTAAAAAAATGGGGGATCACTATGGGTACCCCCGTTTTAGCCTTTAAATGAAAGTCGGGGATTTAAATAGCCGCAGCAGGTGGTTTTTTTCCCCGACATTGAAGAAGTGATGCAGAAGAGCACTTAGGTTATTTTTTTCGTTTTTTTAAGTGGTCCCATCAAATTTGGGGTACATGAAAATGGGTACTAGCATATTTTGAAGTCCCTAAAGTTAGTTTTTAAAAATTCTGCATTTGTGCACCTGCCGCTATAATTCTATTCTAGAAAACACCTGCTGCATACTTGCAGAATAGCCCTGAACCTATTTCCTAATTGTTAAACAATTTTTTCCCATTTTTTTTTTTCACCCCAATCTTTAAATTAATTTTTTGGGGTGTCCCTATTTTTTTTTTAAAACCCAAATTAATTTTTTTAAGGGTGTCCCGATTTTTTGTAGGACATTTTTTTTGGAACATTTCCTTTTAAGGGGACATTACCAAAACTACAGGCTATTTTTTATAAGCCTACACCCCCAAACCCGTATTCTGCATTTTTTTTCACTTGCTATAGTGCTTAGAAAAATTAACCCTGTTTTTCAAAAAATTACCCTTGAGCCCATTTAAGGAAAAAAACGGGAATTTTCGGGAAATATGCCTGGGACCCCCTAAAGATGTCCTGACATGGGGGATCACTATGGGTAATCCCGTTTGCCTGCAAAAGAAAGTCGGGTTTTTAAATAGCTTTGCAAGGTGAGTTAAAAATGGGGGTACCCATAGTGATCCCCCATGTCTAGAATATCTTTAGGGGGGTCCCTAGAATATTTCCCGAAAATTCCCGTTTTAGTTAACCTGTAAAAAAAATTGTAAAAATTTAGGAAAAAAATGACATAAGGTCCCACCCCAAAAGCCAAACCAGCCCCAGGCTAGCCAGCCAGTGGTGATAGGCTCCGGCAACTGACAGTTCCCACGTGGGCTGACTCAATTGTGAGTCTGATGCAACATGGCCGCAAGTGCGGAAGTCCTTGGCGGATACATTTATTACTTTAAGCTAATGCTGGGTGCAAGAGATCTTTCTAGAACACTTGTCTCATCTGAGTCCGCATGCCTCAGACAAGCATGGAAGATCGGCTGCAGGCCCATAAAATTCCCACAGGACACGTCTGTTCTGTGCGCCTGCACAGTAACCGCCCGGAAACGCTAAGGGGTCTAAGCAGTGTTAGGAGACAGAGTGAAAAGTGATAAGGTGCCAGCCAATCAGCTCCCAACTGTCATCTCACAGGCTGTGTTTGAAAAATGACAGTTGGGAGCTGATTGGCTGGCACCTTATCACTTTTCACTCTGTCTCCTAACACTGCTTAGTAACTAGACCCCTAAGTACGTTCAAGATCCCACTCACACGGAGCTCCTTGCCACAGCGAACGCTTTGTGCGACGCATGTGCAGAACTTTTTTGCGACTTGTGCGCAGTCTGTGGAATAACGCATGAAGCCTCTGCATTTACACTCGTTCAAATCAGTCGTACATTTAATGCAGTTTTGCGCGGAATATACACGTGGTGGTGAGGGGGGCTGTATAGAAGTGAGTGGAGTAACGAGGGAACACTGTATTTGCATTAGACAGGCTTGTGCTGCTGGCCTGTTTCCAGCCTTGCTATATAACACTATGCAGCTTTATATTGCCGCAGAGCAGGGAACCGCAGTGCAAAGTGATGACTTACCACTCACAGTAGTAAAACAACATAGAGCAGATCAGTTATTAGGAGATGATTGCGTGCTGTGCCGATTGTCAGTTTGTGTTTGTTACGCTTTCCTGTAAGGTGATCTGCTGTCTGAGCCTGAGGATGTGGTGTGACATACACCGTATGTGAGTGTATAGCGGTATTATCTGGCGGCCTCATCTGTTGTTGTGGGGAAGCATTTAGGAGGATACGTCCTCTAAAATGTCGCTGTTCCTGATACATTCTCTTGTTCTGAGCAGATGAGCGAAATTCCCCTAAAATACCCTTCCTATATAGCATTTCCTCAGCTGCTGGTATAGTGGTCGCCCTGTGCCGTTCTCTCACACGTGGTCCTTATGTTAGAAGCACTTGCTAGTTGCTGATGTTTGTCTGTTCTTCTCACGGTGTGAATGCTGTAGCTGATACTCATTCTATTTACGTTGTCCGTGCAAATGATCATACAGATCTCTCATGCTCTCGGCTGTGTCTGTATAACCATATTTTTTCTACACGTGTAAAACCTACAGTACTTATACCAGAACCTGCCTATGGTATTGCTGAACTGAACAAGATACCTGAAATAACCGATGGCAAAATGTAACTGATTCCTGCCCTGTATTCATCAGTCATGAAAATGAAAAGCTAATAATAATAATATAATAATAATGTTAATGATATAAACAAGATAAAAAAATGCAATAAGCATTCTATTAAAGAAGGTTTAAAACATGTGTAAAAGACTTCAGGGTCTATGGCCCTCATTCAGACCCGGACGCAAGTGGGCGTTCGTACGTTCGGCGTACGTACAGAAATATGTTAATTCAAGCACTCGCTCGTAATTTCGAACGCATCTGAACATCCTCCCCAAACTCTACCAACCCCTCCTCTAACTAACGAGCGTGCCAAATAGCGAGCGTACATCCCCAATGTGGCTTGCAGGGAACGCACGCACAAGTTCAACCCGGAAGTGGGCCTGTCAGATTCCGATTACCTGCTCCTTTATTCTGCCTACCTCCATCAATCGTATCATGCCAATCAATGTATCAATTAGCTTAATTGTTCGTCATTTTTTTTTTTGGCAATGCAATAAACTTTACTCTTGTCCGTGTTTGTGTTTACCCGCAGAATACGTACGGCTTAAACATTCGCTTTTATTTGTCAAAATACATGTTTGAGCCAATTATCCATTTGTTTTCTTTGTTTTTAACCACGCATATTTTACTGGGTTCATTTCTTTATTTCAATTAGCTTACGCATGTCACTGCATCAAGCCTATCATAACTCGCAATAGATTTGTGGCCCTGTCGAACACATGACTCATACACTAACCAATAGAATTTGTCCTGTTAATTACCCAAATACATTAGCCAATCAAATTTATTTTCGGGGCTTTATTAAAATTGTTTTTTATAAAATACACCATTGCCATCATGAGAGCCTCTGCATTCACCAGGCGCGAGCTGATGGTGTTAACCGAGGTGATGGACAGGCGGATCACCAGCCAGCCTCCCCCCATCAGGAATAGGGAAAAGCGTTCCGCATATGCGGAGGTACGTGGCCGCCTGCGTTCCTTCGGCTCACGACGCCAGATCGGCCAGCTGGAGCGCAGGTGGTCCGACCTGCAACGGCGGGCGCCCCGCTTGCTGGCATGCTTTCGCATGCAGATCGCGGAAAGTAAGTTTTTTTGACTGTGGTTTTCATGTTTATCTTTGTGGCCCTAACTGCATGTTCATGTTTTCATGTATGGCCTATTTATTCTTTGTACTCATATCTGCATGTGCATGTTTTCATGTATGGCCTATTTATTCTTTGTACTCATATCTGCATGGGCATGTTTTCATGTATGGCCTATTTATTCTTTGTACTCATATCTGCATGGGCATGTTTTCATGTATGGCCTATTTATTCTTTGTACTCATATCTGCATGTGCATGTTTTCATGTATGGCCTATTTATTCTTTGTACTCATATCTGCATGGGCATGTTTACATATTTGTGGTGTAAAAAATTAGCGTTTAACAAGATCATGTTCGAAAATAACCACAATTTGTTTCCCATCTTTTAGGGGCAGAGCGAAGACTACTGCGTCATCGCCGTCAAAGACGGCGCTCTCGGCCCCTCTCCCCAACCCCCAGCCAAACATCCACACCCCAAAATTCCCTAAATTCCCCCTCCTCCCCAGCCTGCACAGACCCTGTGGCACATGTGCCGGGGCTCCTTCCCCTCCATCCCAATTCCCCCACCCCTCTCGTAACTACCCCCTCCCCTGAATCCCAAATCACCCCTCCCACCTCGTTGGGGAATGTTGGCACCTCCGAGGAGGACGAGGGAGTTGCTTCTGGGCCGGGCGTCATTTTGAACGGTATGTTTCCCTTTTTTCTTTTTTTTTTCTTTTTTTTAAATGTTTGGATCTAATCCTGTGTCTGTGCCTTTTACTTTTTTTGGTTTGTCAGAATTTGGTGTAGATTTCTGTTTGTCTTTACCTTTTACTGCTGATTTCCCCATACACATCCCACCTGTCAAAATCTGTTGTTTTTTGGTGCAATTTTTTGGGTGTCAATTTTTGTGTTCTTGGATTTTTTGGGTTAAATGTGCTTTTGGTCACAATATTGTCATTTTTGGGTTTCCTTTGTTTGGCTTGTTTTTTCATTGGGTTTCATTAATTATGTATTACGCCCCACACTTTTCTAACCCACAGAGGACCAGAGGCGTTTGGCGGACCTAGCCGGATGCGTCGAAAGGATGCGGGACTACGTCATCGGGCTGCTGGTGGTCCTTGACCATATGTCTGTGATCCTGCGTCCCTAATTTTTTAGTTTCCTTTAAAAATATTTGTATTAATAAAAAATTGAAACTTAACGTTCTGTCTCATTCCTTGTCTCCAAATCTTAGATTGTTTACACTGACATAAGTAGACTCTTCCAGCAAGTATTTGCAATTAATGTCACTAAGATTGTGTGTTGTATTTTTTTGGGAAACAGGCACATGAAACAGCTAACAGTAACAATCTGCTTGGCCTTTTTTTGTGTGTGACAATTTATATATTACTACATTTTACATGTTCCAATTTGGGGGGCAACCTGCTTAGGCTGAGATTACAAAGCCTACTGATTGTACAGAATACCTTTTGGTGTTGGTTTTGACCCAGAAAGCATATTTAAATTTAGATCAAATTGCGTCATTACAGGATTAACCCTTAAGAAATTTTAACGTGGGTGAACCTGGTTACACTTGCTTGCAATGGTCAATAAAATTTGCAAAATTACACTCTCAAAACATTTATTCACAACATAACTAAAAAACCAAAGTGTTGACTCACAAACAATACACACAGTGATAACAAAAAATACAACCCATCAAACACCATATGAAAAAAGTAATGAAAAATCAAGAACTGGTTGACGAAGGAGCATGCCAACATGATTCCACAAATGTTGCGTTGCAATATTGGTTCCAGAATATATATCCAATGTGTCCCCATGAAGGTTTGTTTTGGGTAGCAGGAAGTAGTCATCGTTTGAGTCCCAAAGATTATGAAATCAAACAGAAGATGGGAAACAAAAAACAAATTAATTAGATGGTCTCCAAAAATCATTACCACATTGTCTCAAAAAACTTCTTTGTTGCCAATAATTAACTAAAATATCTGGCCACCACATCATCGCGTATGGCCCCCCCACATACTGACCTCCGACCAACCTCGGGGGGGCCATCCTCAGGCAAGGCATCCTCTGGCTGCATTGGGACACCACTCCTTATGGCAATGTTGTGAAATATCCCACACAGGACCACAATTTTCGAAACCGTATCCGGCAAATACATGAGCTCGCCACCAGAGCGGTGGAGGCATCTGAATCGGCCTTTTAAAAGGCCGATACAGCGCTCCACCACTTGCCTGGTGGCTGTAAGTGCGGCATTAAAATTACTTTGTGGCCCTGGTGTGGGAGCCAAATAAGGAGTGAGCAGCCAGGGCGTGCAAGGGTAGCCACTGTCTCCTGTGAAAAAGAAGTGACAACATCAGAATCACTGTGTATCAAGCTTAACATTGTTATGTACTAAATTTCTCCACTTACCCAGAAGCCACGCATCACCAGCTTGTAGGTTGTTTAATTTGTGCCATATCCCTGATTGCCGGATGACGAATGAGTCATGTGCACTTACGGGTAATTTTGCATTCAGGGACAGGATCTGGAGGGAGGCATCACATACCACCATTACTTTCAGGGAGTGATAGTGTTTACGGTTGCGAAATATGGCCTCCAGCCGTGCTGGAGGCTGAAGTGGTATGTGAGTACCATCCACAACCCCTATGATGTGTGGGAAGCTAGCTATTTGGTAAAAATTTGCCTTGGCCACACTAAGGGCACCCATATCCAAAGGCATTTTAATAAAATGATGGAGGTGCTTGAAAAGGGCCTCCATCACTGCCCTCAGGATCCGGGAAAAGGAGGATTGGGAGATTCCCGCCACTATTCCCACCGTTTGAAACGATCCTGAGGCACAGAAATGTAACACCGCCAGAAATTGCGTAAGTGGTGGTATTGCTGTAGGACTGTCAATTTGCCACTCAAGATCACTCTCTATTAATGAGAGAGTGTCTATGATGATTTGGGGCGGAAGACGGTAGCATCTTAACACCTCATCATCGGGCATTCCAAAAAGGGTGACACGTGTTCGATATATCTGGGGCCTTGCACGCCTACGATGCCTACGCCTGGGACGAGATTGAGGTTGGTCGGATTCCGGGAGCATGGCCAGAACAATCCGACCAAGATCAACCTGAAATGGCAAGAATTGAATGTAAGGTTTTTTTGGCCAAAAATAATTGAAAAATTACTTAGCTTGACGATACAATCCAATGATGCTTACATGCCGGGGTATTGTCATGATTTTCCCAACCTATAAATAATTAAAAAAAAACAATGCAACAATTTAGGGTGGGCATTTAGGAATCTAAATTGGGTGCAAGACAAAACAGAAAAGGGGAGAAACACACATTTGGGCAAAGAGCAAAACGACAGTGCGCAGACTACCTCAATTTGGGCCCAAACGTATTAAAAAAATGCTAAAGGGAAATCACAACCAATTTCACGGTACAAAATAAGCAGATAAAAATGTGCTAATTAATTCGCAAATACAAGTAAAAAAATAAGCAGATAAAAATGCGCTAATTCGCAAATACAAGGCAAAAAATACGCAGATAAAAATGCGCTAATTAATTCGCAAATACGTCAAAAAATAAGCAGATAAAAATGTGCTAATTAATTCGCAAATACAAGGCAAAAAATACGCAGATAAAAATACGCTAATTAATTTGCAAATACAAGGCAAAAAATACGCAGATAAAAATGCGCTAATTAATTCGCAAATACAAGGCAAAAAATACGCAGATAAAAAAACGCAAATTAGTTCATACATTTCGGAATCACAAAACTAAAGTTTCAAAGTGTAAGGTCAAACAAAGTTGCGTAAAAAAAAACATGACCATTTAATAAACAAGTGAAAATATAAACTTACCAATAGAGGATATATAAGTCACCGGATAAAAAGGTCGTTGGGGCAGAGCCAAAAGAAACCTAACAAAGGAGATTTATGAAAAAATTAACGAGCCAAAATTCACAAAAAGGAGACACAAAGTGAACCAAAGTAAGCCCCAAGCCATAAATAGTGTTTATTTTCCCGCACAAATTAAGGAGGGATCATAGGAACGCACAATCAATGATGCGGACGAAAAATAAGGACGCATGTATAAATACGACGCGACCCAAAAAAAACGTTCTGGTGTATTTCTTGTTTGGAGATAAGAAATGGCTACAGACCAGGGAAACAATGGCCAAGAGTCTGCCGGTATGTATTTCATGCATTTCTAAACAAGGATTATTTTGAAACATAATATAGTGCAAGTTTGCAAGCTCAAATTTCTCAACGTTTAAACAAATAGGTGAGGAGGATGACATGGAAGAGGCTGCTGGGCCCAGTATTCTGGCCAAAGCAGGGAAAAAGAAAAGGCAGCCACAATTCACAAGAAAGGAGATGGAGGTTTTGGTTCAGAAGTGTGTGGACATCCTGCCACAGGCAGACAGGAATATGGGTGCAAGCCAGAAGTGGAGAATGTGGGAGGAGGTAGCCAGTGCTGTCAATAGGGTGGGTGATTATGTCTGTCTAGCCCGGGATGTCAAACGGCGGTAAGTAAAAAGTTGACCCCCCCTAAAACCAAAATCCCCCCCAAAAACGGAATAATGGTTCCTTTTTCACCCACAGATGGCAAGACTTCAAATATCGCCTGAAACAAAAAATGGCGGACAGGGCTAGGCATGCAAGGGGGACAGGTGGGGGTCCCACCCCTGTGTCATTGGAGTTGAATGATTCAGAAGAGCTGGCACAGGGGTGTGTGCAGGCTGTGGAGGTGTTTGGCGTGTCCAACATGGATACGGACATGCCAGACTTTGCGGCTCCTCATGTTGTCCCAGGTAAATATTGTGATGTCACCAACTCTGAAATGTTATTGTGCCAATATGTAGATTCTAATGTGACTCTTTTCTCATTTTTCAAACAGAGACACAGGCGGATGAGTCTGCTCCAGAGGGGAGCCTTGGCCGCAGAATTTCTGCTGGCTCTGCAGGGGAGGAACCAGTACATCCGGCTGAGAACCCTGCAGAAGCCAGTCCAGGGCAATCCCCCTCGCAGGCAGTGTCCCTCCTCACAGAACTCAATTTTAAATCGGATTTCCATACGGAGATTCTGCAGAGGATGGACGCCAGTCTGGTACGGGTGGCTGAGGCCCTGGAGCAAAATGCTGCGGCCAACTTGACCATTGGTCAGGCCCTGGCGGAAAATACCAGGGCCAACATCCGCATCGCCAATGCCCTGGAGCAGCTCGTTCGCCAGCACATGGTGGAGCCGACCTCCCTTCCTGCCGGAACATCATGATCCTCCACCTCTGGCACAACATCAGCCAATCCTCCAAATGTGCCTAGCCCTGTGCCTAGTCCAGAGGCCACAACATCTGCCTCTGGACAGGCCAGCCCGATGACATCCCGGACCCGGTCTGGCGCCCTCCCTCCCCCAGCCAAACGGGGGAAAAAAACGTTGACAGCACTGGCTACTTTTCCCACACTCCTTCTGTGCTTGCCCCATATTCCTTTCTTGACAAAACTTCCCTCTCCTTTCTTGTGAATTGTTTTTAATTTTTTGATTTAAGTTTCCATACCTTTTATGTTTGCACAAATTATATTTCTTTTTTTGAAGAACACTGCCAAAAATGTTTGGGCCAAAAATGTGCCAGAAATTGTTTTTAGTTTCCAATAAATTGTGAAAAAATGCTCGACATTGTATTCTGACATTATTTTAGAAATGGTTTACATTTAATCCTGGCCCACAAGGCAAAAACGAGCTCCCAAAAAATTAAAAGGAGAAAAAAAAAAAAAGGGCACTTTAAGGAACACTTCAAAATTTACATGCAAATTCTCCAGACAAAATCAAAATGGAAAAATACACACAAACATGATGACATTATTGTTACAAAAACCAAATATCAACCCAAAAAAAACAGACCAACAAATGTACGCTAATTGATTGTGTAAACCTGAAATTAGCAGCTATGATTTCCACCTGCGTACAGTTTTGTGCTAACCAAAAAAACTGTTTTCAAAACACATTACAAGCTGGTTTTCAATACAAAACTGATTGTTTTTCTGACAAGCCGTGATTAATCGATGAAACATCGTGGAGGGCCGGGACGGAGGAGAAGGCCATCGCCAATGTGGTCGAGTAATCCAGACCCCAAGCTGTGCGAGCAGTTTGAACGGAGAGAGGATCATCCAGTGACGTATGACTTGGTACGAACACATTTGACGTTCGCATCAGATAATGTGTGTACGCCCAAAAAACGCCTCGCCACGCCTGCGTTTTTCCATCTCCACCCCCGTCAACACCCCAAAACGCCCTGTTCTGTCAATCACATTTGACATGTCACTTCCTGTACGCAATTTGACGAACGAGACAAAAAAACCTCGCAATCTGCCGTACGCACATGCGCAGTGTTACACCGACGCATGCGCGCTTTCTCAACATCGGAACGCAACGAGCGTACTGCTATTAACGAGCGGCTCTGAATGAGGGCCTATGTGTTAAGTCTGGTAGAGATATAAAGTACCATCCAATCAGCTCCTAACTCGCTTTACAGGCTATGTTTGAAAAATGACAGGAGCTGATTGGTTGGTACTTTGTCTCCGTCCAGTTGTTCTCTCTCTCCAAAGCTTAGTACATACACCCTTAAGAGCTTACAAAAGTGGCTGATTAGGGTGCCTAGAACGGCAAGAGGAATGAAATTAGTACCGATGTGCTGCGGGCATCGCCATGATACCTAGAAGCGCATATTGCCTACTATTGCGCTACACTATTTTCCACAGTTTTCCTGTGTACCTCTATGGGCGGCATGGAAAACGTATGGAAGATGTTGTTTTCAAAGTGCCTTCACCCAACAGTTCCGGGGGTACTTTGCTCCCATCCTTAGTAAATGAATGGCCCCATATGCTGAATCATGGCCAACTAGGCTATTTATCAAGGATAAATGACGTGTTATCTCCCTTTTATCCTAAATAATAGCCGATACCCTTAATACACAGGCTAGTGGCTGTAGAGTTCACAAAGGTTTGATGTGCATAGGGTCTAAATGACAAAACTGTAATTCGTACCAGAGCTCTAGTGGAAAGTCAGGCCTTTAACTTAACCTTTGTGATATTTCAATGAATATTTCAGTCTGTTTAACTTCCTTTAATGCCATCTGAACCCATCATAGTCTCCAGGTGCTAGCTTTACGGGACTGTGCAGTGTTTTGCTTTTTATTGTTTAATGCATTTTTAGCTGCAGTTCTTCCATCCCAGCCTGACGATGATGCCAGCAGCCATTACTGCATTTCCTAACTGAGGGGTGGCGGCACCATAAGACAAAGGAGAACTCATACAAGTGTTCAACCTCATTATTGTGACCTGCAAATTTGATTGACAATGTTGTTTCTAACCCACACTGAAACGTTTGCTAATTACTATTACCCGTTTATTTACATGGCTCTAGAAGCAGAAATGAATCAAGAAAGGAAAAAAAAAGCAAAACATGGTACACAAGCTATTTAAGCATTGTTGCATATGCAATCATAATACCCACAGAAGTATTGCAGACTGTTGGCCCCAAAGGTTTGGTGCCATTTCGGGCAGTAGGGAGGAGATGATGGCATACAGTAAGTAATGGAGAGGAAAGCACGTGAGGGAAGAGGGCTCTGCCCGTGAGAGCTTACAATTTAAAACTTGTTTAACCAAATCCCTAAAGAACAGCAACCATTGTCACACCGCATTCAGGAGAAGAGGAAACACCTATTGTCATGCCGGTTTTTGCCTTCTGTTCTAATGGTGACCCAGGATATAACATTGTCTGGGCTTCTAGCCCCAGGTTAGAAAGGGACAATGGGACTCATGTCCTTTCCGTGAACCAGATTATCATGTGTCAAGCAAATTCCTGCAAGATGTTTGGTGTAAATGATCCTAGTTCGGGGCTACGTTGTCACTGATTATGCCGTTGTCACATTAATAGTCACAGTTTTTGAGGTTTCATTGCTCGGCTACTTTCATTGCTCACAATCTCATCTTTTTTAGATTTATTTTTAAGCAGGAGAGTTCAAGAAAGATTTGTTTAAAGTCGGAACAGGAAAACTTTCTCAGAGCCTCGCTGGCAGGGAAGCAGGAAACATTTGCTTCCTCTTTAGGGCGATGGGCTAAGGGGACCTTTCCTGTCTTATCGTCACAGCTCATAGAGAGCGAAGGCACAGGTCGTCCGGGACATCAGCAGGCTCAGCCAGTGTTTATTTCTGGCTGCATGGGAAGACGTGCAGCTTTATTTAAGTTCCCGACTTTCCAAGCAAAGGTTTCAGAAGCCACATTCTCTGAACTTCCAAGGAAGGCTTCCTCTCCCAAAGACGTAGATCTGTAGGGAGAGTCACGCACTGTAAACATCACTGAGGGTGGGAATGTGCTTGCATTTGCAGTTTTCCAACTATTTAAGTCAATGTTCTCCTTTATTCCTACTACCCACCATTGTTTATTATACTAATAAGTCTCCCCTTGGCCTATCTGCAGTGTAGGCAGATAATTTGCTGCCCAATACAATCTGAACTAAACACATCATTACTGTATGGGGCATATTTATTAATTTTTAGCGGACAGCCCCAAAAAATAAACATTCCTTATTGTCGCAGTTTGATCCAATAGGAAACCTTCAATGTACCATTACGGAGTCAGTGGGACAGATGCTCCCTGGCCCGGTGAACAGAGAGAAGTAAAGTGATTGTGTATGCTTCCTGCTTTTCCACCTCATCTGAGCTACTGTGCATGCGCCATGTAAGTTGAGGGGGAAGGATCCTTTGTATCCCTCTCCCGAAAAAAATAATACAAATCAGCCTATAGCAGTGGTTCCCAAACTGTGCGCCGGGGCATACCTGCCTACCCTCCCGGTTTTCGCATTTGGCTCACGATTTTTCGGGTAACCCCCCGCACCCCCGGAAGGGTAGGCACTTCTCCCGCATTCTGCCCACTTCCTAATGAAGTGGGCAGAATGGGGATAACTTCAGAGGCAATCGCGGGTCCCTTTGTACAGGGCGGGGCTTAAAGACACGATTCTTCATGAATCGCGTCATTTAGCCCCGCCCCTTATTTAAATATGCGGCGATTTCCCGCGGAGGGGGTGGGGCTTAATGCCGTGAATCGTCGGGACCCAGCTGCTTCTCCTCCCCGGGTTCTCCTGGGGAGGAGATTTAAAAGGTAGGCAAGTATGGCCTGGGGTGCCTCAGGACACTTGCAGGGGGAGCCTCAGGATGTGGTCTAGAACCAAATCAAATTATTTATGGTCAATGTAATGTAAATATGTGGACAATCAGAAGCACAAACCTGTCCACCACCACATTACTGAACCTATAGATAACAGGTCAGCACAATTTACTTCACCCTACTAGTTTACTACATTTTTTTCAGAATTTCTCAATAACAAACTTTTGGCTTAGGGGTGCCCTGAAAACAAGGCTGATACTCTACGCTACGGCGCCGTGATTCAAAAAAGTTTGGGAACCACTGGCCTATAGGCTAATGCCATCTATATTGTATCTTGCACATATGGGAATATGAAATATCACCTCTGTCACACATTATTTATCGATATCTATATTTCTATTATTAGAATTGTTAGGTTAACCCGTGGGAGACATTTTCTTCATAATGAAACGACGTGTGTGCTATTTATTTACCAAGCCCTGCCCGTTCAGACAGAGCCTGATTTTATTTATTTTACAAGATTTGACATTTTATTTATAGTTTATCACAAAAAATGTTCTTATTCAAAGGGATTTTTTCATTTTCCTTAAATACATCTACAGTAGTTTTGTGGCGCCCCAGTCAAGTGTTAATCCACAAGTGCCGCTCCAATCCCTTGGACAATCTGCCAAAGTAAGTTGCAAATCCGCTGCGTCTGAAAGTGCAAACCCGTCCCGCCCACTGTTCCAGCGTCCGCAGGCGCAACCATCATTATTAGTATGGGCACGTGCACCAGCCCCATGCTAGAGACTTCTCTTACGCAGAGAGATTTAGATACACGCTCAAGAGAAATAGCCTCGCCGTGCGTCTTGTTACTGGCCGCCCAGAACGCCTACTTCACGTTTGTCTCCATTATCGTAAGTTGCGACGCACATGCACCTATTTACGACTTCGGCTACTTTGGGGGGAACTCAATTGTTTTCTACAGCTTGATAATTAATGGGTGCCTGACGGAACAATTCAATTGTTTTTCCGTACAGACGCGCATGCGGCAGGTGGACACATTTCTTCTCGCTTCTGAGGTGGCGAACTGAAATGTGCTAAATATTCCTGGTTTTTGGCACCCAAACTTTGTTTTGTGGGCGCTAACCAGGACTTTAGACAGTTTAGCCGTTTTATGTGGCTAAACCCGGTCTATTTGGTCGCGACATGCACAAGAAAACAACAATTGAATAACGTCCCGTCAGTTTAGACGGGATAAGACGCGATCACAAAAACAATTGAATCGCCCCATCATGTGGTACATGCGCACACCATTTATTGCCATACAGATGGATACGCCGCTGCCTCGAAATCGGGAGATGCGCCAGTTTTCACGGATGAGTCCGACTCAAAGTGTGGATATAATTAATATCTGTCACAATTAGTTGCACTCTAAATCTTATATCTATTAAATGTACTATGTCAGCTTTTCCCAAAAGTATACTTCTGTACTATCTTATGGCACTCTTAGGCCCTCAGCAATCTTTTCATGGCATCCCTATGCCAAAAGAGACCTATCGAGATACTCAGCAAATATGTATTAAACTGGTTGGGTATGAAATCCTGGCTGTCGGGATGGCACTGGTCAGAATACAGACAGCGGCATCCCGACAGCCAGAATTCCGACACCCATAGGAATGCACGTAAGTATTTTCTTTATCCCTACCCTAACCCACCCTCCTCGGTGCCTAACCTTAATCTCCTCCCCTAGTGCCTAAGCCTAACCTCCCCTCCCCATACCCTTAACCTAAGACCCCCTCCCTGGTGCCTAAACCTAACCTCTCCCCAAGTGCCCAAAACCTAGCTTCCCCCTCCCCACACCCTAATCCAAACACTCCCTCCCCCTAGTGCCTAACCCCGCTACCTAATCCTAACACCCTGATACTTACCTTCGGGATGCCGGCGGTCAAGATACTGGTGCCGGGATCCCGACCTGTCGGGATTTCGGTGCCGGTATTCAGACCGTCGGCCTCCCGCACGCCGGGATGCCGACTACATGCCGTATTAAACACCAGGAAGAAAGAGGAGGAGGTGACTGCAGGGGAAGTGGGGTCAGCTGCAGAGTGGCACAGTCAGAAGTACAGCCGGTGTAAATGGCTGTGCACGGCCTCTAAGGCCACAACGCCTCCAAACTTGCCTGTCCAAATAATTCACATTTTTAGATTAATCATGCACTGAGATATTTTGCAGGAAATGCTGTGTAATTTACTTTCATTTCCACAGGTGATCATCAATTGATAACAAAATCTTATACTCGTGTAAATCCTTTAATATGCCTCTCCTTCGCGTGTCTATAAAACCCAATTTCCTACTAAGCCCCTATTGGTCAATGAATGGCCAGTTACAGTTTATATATATATATATATATATATATATATATATATATATATATATATATATATAAAAAACATTATTTGTGGGCCCAGAGCAGGCCCACATGGGGGCGGGGCCACATTTGCGGTGTGACGGCACTACTGCATAGATTCTGGCTGCAGGATGCCATTCTAGCCAGATGAGGCTAGCAGAAAAAAAAGCTCAGAGGGCCAGACCAAATGATTCCAAGGGCCTTATACGGCCCCCGGACCTGAGGTTCTTTATCCCTGATATACAATATAGGGCCGAATTAAATTTGGAACGAAAAGTCAGTTTTGGCGATACTTTTTCGCAGATGACATCATTTTGAATACAGGCCATAGAGGGGAAAGCGATAGCGCTGGTGTCATTACAGAATCCAGGTTGTGAAATCCCCACTTTATATTCTATTAAAAACCGTGTGTACATCCATTGTAAATTACAGTGAGTGAGTTTGTTTTCCTGTTCATGCATCGGTAATGGAACTAGATTCCTCTTTGTCTTGGATAAGTCACAAGCTGTGAGCGCCTGGCGCCTTTGGCTCTCAGCACATGATCCCTGTGGCTTCAGGTTGTTTATTAATCGGGCTGACATTTTTCCCTGCCCTTCCTCTGTTAGATATAAGGAAGTCGCTTCTACACCATGGACCCAATGTGCTTTTTGCAGGCTGTAGTCCGCTGCGGTGTCAGATGCGGCACTGTGTTATTCTTATGATCTCATGCAGTATATACTGTAAATGGCTGTTCTTTTTATCCTTCTGCTACTCACATAAAAGTTCTGCTTTTTTTTATTTGAATATTGTTAGTGGTAGTTTACCATTAAAGAAAAAGGGTATACTTAGTAGATGGATATGGTATATTTTGTTGACATGAGAATGTTAAATATGGCATAATATGAACGTGCTTAGCACGTCAACATTTATCATGTCGACACTGATGAACTGTCGACATGGTTAGAATGTTTATAATAAATCTCTGTGGTGGCCTAGTGGTGACTTACCTGGTCCGGCAGTTCCAACGGTGTCTTACGGGTCCAAGTGTAATGTCATGATGACTTCTGGTGCAGCGGGAAGTGAGTATTGCTAAACCTAACCCTTCCCACTCAGTGCCTAACCCTCCCCCCCCACCCCCAGTGCCTAACCCTCCCCCCCCAGTGCCTAACTCTCCCCCTAGTGCCTAACCCTCCTCCCCAGTTCCTAACCATCCCCAGTGCCTAACCCTCTCCCCACCCCCAGTTCCTAACCCTCCCCCCCTAGTGCCTAACCCTCCTCCCCAGTGCCTTACCATCCCCCCAGTGCCTAACCCTCTCCTTCCCGCCTAGTGCCTATCCCTCCTCCCCAGTACCTAACCCCCCCCCCAGTGCCTAACCCTCTCCTTCCCAGCCAGTGTCTAACCCTCCCCCGTACGGCCTAACCCTCCCCTACCCTCTGAAGAAATAGTCACTCTAATTAGATGGAGAAATGCGTCAGGGTATTGATCCTGAAGACCTTTTCTGTTTATGGACAATTCACTTTATCTGACGGTGACCATTATTTACTCTGAACAACTTGATGGCAGGACACTGAGCCTGACTGAGCTGGGTACGAAGCGACCATCTGTCAGGTTTGAGATTTATTGCGGTGTACACAGAGGGGCCACCTGTCAGCTGACCGATACATTGTAACAGGAGAGATCTTCCATCTGGGCGCTTATACCATCGAGCTGCTGGAGCCGCCCGCTGAAGTTGATTGCGGGGTGACAGATGTAGCGGCGGTTACTGAGATTATCCAGATCGTCAGGATAATCTGCTATTCCATTTCCAATCAACAATACAGTGAACTTCGTTAAGGAACTTGACCGGTGGACCTACCTTTCATCTACAGGAGGATCCCTGGTGATTCTTCCGGCTCCCGTTTTCAATGCATCTGGTACCATCCCACGACAGGTGTTTGATTATCACATTTGTATGACATACAATTCATGCCACCCGTTATTGAGCTTGAGGAGGTGAGCATATTCATAGACACTGTATATATGGTCTGGCCTCCAATTTACGAACTATACATGTGCATGTCTTGTTTTCTTTTGGTCAGTCAGGATTAAGTATATTGGCCTTGTGTTTAGTTATCAACTGTGAGGTTTTTTGTTTCTGTTTTTATGCGCAATAAAGAATAGTTTCCTGGTGGTACCACTGCTTCTTTGTGAATTGGCAGACGCTATTCTTATGCATATGTAGGAGAAACCGACATTACCCGTCAAAAGTTTTAGTACACCCCCATTTTTCCAGTTTTAACTGAAATTTACGCAGTGTTCCCTGAAATTAAAGCACAACAAATAAACAATTGGAGATTAAATATAAATCATAGAATAATTTTGTTTAACAAAATGTAATCTCAATATGTGACTCGTATAGTAGCCGTCTTGTGCAATTGTTCTTCCCTACACTGTTGCAGTAGTTCCCGCAGATGTGTCGCCCCTTGTAGGTTACTTGTGCTTTCACCCTTCTGTTCATCTCAAACCAGCAGGATGTGGTCCGGAGACTCAGCGGCCTTCCCATGATTTAAAGCCTACCGTCTCGTTCTTCTCTTGGAAGGTAGTTCTGACAAACCCTGGAGAGATGTTTTGGACCATAGTCTTGCTGTAGGATAAACCCCTGAATAACAAGGCGTAGACCAGAGGGTATTGCATGGTGTTGCAATATGCTGTTGTAGCCCTCTTGGTTCAGGGTTCCCATACTCTATGCAAGTTGCCGACCCGGGATCCAGCAAAAGAGCCCCAGGCCATCACTCTTCTTCCTCCATGTATGACAGGTAGTATCACCATGGTATATTTACTGTGCGTCTTTCGGCGTGTTTAAGCCTGAAATTTAAAATGTCAGTACTTTTATTGGCAACATTTGGGGCTTAGACATGCTGGGAAACGCATAGTAACTAAACTTGTTGTAAAAGCCATATCTTAGTAAATAAATCCATTACATCTTTGCTGCAGTCTTTGTAAAAAGCCCTTCTCGGCACGCCAGGTCCCTTGAGACTCTGTTTTGTGCGTTTTTTTTTTCCCTGAAAATGCAACTAGGAAGCATCAGCAGACTGTGCTGTTTGTTGTGCAACACATCTGTGTGCGACTGAGTCTCTGAATCTTTATACGAAGTGCTACAATGTAGCTGCCAAAGCTTTTTTTTTTTCATTCCAATTTCCGTTGTGGTTCATATACAGACTCAGTTGCACAGCATATCAAATTAATTAGCACAGTCTGCTGGAGCGTCCTGGTCGCAACACGTTGCGATTTAGGGCAGTATTCAATTTGGCTGCGAAAAGCCGTCACTTTCGCCTGTATTAATTATCCCCGTATTCAATATCAAAGACTTTTCGCCGGAGCGAAAAATCTTTGTTAAAAAACGAGGATAGCTTTTCACCATGTTTTACATGGCAAAAAAAATTTCAGAATTGGAGTTTAGGGGTGCAGGCTTAAAAAAAAAATAGCCTGCACCCCCGGGAATGGCCCATAAATTTAGTGTGTGTTAAAAAAAAAAAAAATTGGGACACCCAAAAAAAATGTACTTCAATTTTGGGGTAAAAAAAAAAGACAAAATCCTAAAGTAGCTAAATAGATTCCACAGGGGTCCCCATGTATGCGGCAGGTGTTTTCTTCATTGCGGGTAGTAGCAGCAGGTGCATTTTTGAAGATTTTTTTTAAATAACTTTAGGGACTTAAACATATGCTTGCACCCATTTTCATGTACCCCAAATTTGATGGAAATAGTTTTTTTTTTTAAAAGATGCACCTGCCGCAGCTATTACAAACCCCAACTTTGTTCAGGCAAAAATGGGGGTACTCATAGTGATCCCCCATGTCTAGACATCTTTAGGTGGGTACCAGGAAAAATTCCCGAAAATTCCTGATTTTTTGCAATACTTACCTTTCCGCCGGCTCACGTTTTCGCTGATTCCTAATTTTATACGGGGATAAAGCTCCCAATACTTTATCCCCGTCAAACCTCTGATGTGGAACGAAAAGTCCAGCACGTACTTTTCGCTCCAAATTGAATACCTCCCTTAGACTCGTTTTCGGCTAAAATATGTACAAAAAAGGCGCCCGGCGTTAGCAGAGTAGCACAGGACCAGGCGGCTCACTCACGCCAGGCAAGTCACACTGCGTGGCGTGTTGAGGCTAGATGTATGAGGACACATCTGTACTGAGGAACCATCCTTTCACCTACTCAGTGGTGTAAAAAAGACCTGCATGATGAACCAAATGACAGACTTGATTATTGGGTCTATAAGACCTCCTTCCACTCTTCAGTTGCCCACTGGCGTTGCGTCATGGCTCAGACAAACCTCTTGTTCCCTGAAAAAGGGCTTTTTTCCATAACTTCACCTTGCCTAGTTAAACTTTTTTTGTAACCTCTATTAGTATAAACGCTTACCTTTGTACCATTTCAGGTAGGTTACTGAGCTTGAATTGCTTAAATTTTGAATTAAAATTAAAAAAATGGGGGTGATCTAAAACTTTTGGTAGCGTAGCCTTCTGTAGCTATCTATCTATCCTCGGCACGTGACATCACAGTGATGTGAATCCAAAGAGTGAGATCTTTTGAAACGGGTGAGAGCTAGATAACACTCTCTTAAAAGGGAATTGGTATAAAATGCCGTCAGTCAGGATGCCTGCTGTCAATATAACGACAGCGGCATCCCGATGCTCAGGATCCCGACGAGTCGGGAAAGTATACTTAAACTAAACAAGTCCCGTTAGCCCTTTTTAAAAAATGATGCATTGCTATGCAGCCTTATGTGCTCCAACCTGTAACATCCCAGCTGCTTGGTGGGAAAACGCATATACCTGATGGCTCGCTGTAGCATACAGCACAGTGTTGATAGAACCATAGGTTTACTTCTGACAGTTAATATGTTGGCTCTTTATAAATAAGCTGATGGGGGTGACCTTTAATTTCTTGCCTGCAGCAATTAGGAGCAAGCTGAAAAGAAAAAAAGAAAGTCTGTAATGTTACATAATACTGGACCAATGTTAGGGCAAGTTCAGCATTTTACAGATAATCTGTCTTCCATTACTGTGCGACACTAAATGCATTTTAGAGCTAGAGCCACTAAATCATCCTGGATTTAAAAGAAATGCCCACCCAGATCGTTTTATAACTAAGCTTTCATCCTGCGGAAAACAATATTTCAGCTACAATATAATATTTCTTGACGTTGTGCACATTCTGTTGGCATTTGTCATCTCTGCAGGGAAAGCCGGGTCACCCCTGACAACGGGCGCTGCCGTTATGGTATCGCCACACCCCCATATACACGATTAATCCTCCCGATTCGCCCTTCATGTTTACAGAGGAATTTGCTGTTGTGCTGCTGCCCTTGCTAATACGTCTGCAGCAGTTGGATATTATCTAATAAAAGTCTGTCCAACATTATGTTGCAGGAACCTGATCATTCCTCTCAGTAGAGCACTGTAGCAGCTGCTGTTGTGGCTGCCGTGTTAGACGCATGTTATACATATGTTTCTTACATAAAATATGTACCAGGTTTCAAAGTCTTGACACCCAGTTCAACTTATTCGGAGAGATACCTTTATTGTTTCCTTTCTCAGAAAATCCCCACTGGAATTTGTGTCTCAAAATGATTTGTTAGTTTAACTACAGCTGCAGAGTCAAGTTTATATGCTTATGCAATAAAAATAACTACCCGCTCCCTGATATATTTATTTTATCGGTAGTTCATTCGGAAGACTTGGTGGACACGGCTGGTAATGTGATCTCATTGTTGGTTTACACAGCGGTTAAGCCTTGTTCCACACCCCCGTTCATGCAGCTGAGATAAAAAAATGTTTTAAGTGAAAACTATTAAGGATGGCGGTTTGGACCAATGCCGAGATTAGACCGAAATGAGCATTATTCTCAGGCAAGAATGGTCAATAAGTGACTATGGGGGAGATTTGTCAAACCTTCTAAAGTAGCGATGGGCAACCGGATACACTTCGCGCACTGGGCGGCCCTCTAACCTTCAGAAGGTAAGCACATTAGCCTTAATTTCAGTAGCAAGTTCAATAAATAGATTTAATCAATTAAAGCAGGGGTGGGGAACCTTTTTTCTGCCGAGAGCCATTGTGATATATAACATTATTCGCGGGCCCGGTGCAAGTCACGGCACTTCGGTGTGACATCACCCAGGGCGGGGCAAAAATCGCTGGTGGTTACAGCAATGCCTGGAGCATCCTGTGGATGCTCCAGGGAGCAGTAAAGGCTGCGGTGTGACCATCTGAAGCGTACTAAGGACACTCCAGGCGGCACTGCTGCAGGGTGCCATTCGGGCTGGTGACGTAATTTAGCCCCCCCGTCCACCCCCCAACATCATGGAAACGCAAATTCCCCATTAAATCTCCCCATCCTGCTTGCTGCACTAGGAAGTGGGCAAGAGCGGGAGACCTGCCTACACTTCTGGGGGTGCGGAGGGGGCTACCCGAAAAAATTGTGAACCTCCCGCGACTTCCGAGAGTGTAGGCAAGTATAAACTGGGGGAGGCTGGAAGCATGGTCATAACTAGGGTGTGTGAGCGGTACCACCGCACAAAGGGCAGAGCCTTGTGGTGGCACCGCCGCACAACCACAGGCCCTGCATCTGGCTAGCCGGGTGTTTGGAACAGCACCCTGCAGCCACAATCGCAGCGATCCACACATGGACACCGCAGCCTATACAACCCCCTGAAGCATCCTGAGAATGCGCAGGACAATGCTGTTCTTCTGGGAACTGCCGGCTCCATCCCATCAGCATGACATCATGCTCTTGTGGGCGTGGGCGCCGTAACTCACAGTTACGGCGCTGGCTGCAAGTAAAGGTATGAGGGGCCTCATGCGGCCCCAGGGCCACCTACTGCCAATCACTATTCTGAAGTGTAGAGAAGTTGCCTTTAGCAACCAATCAGCATTTACGTATCATTTTAGAGAATGTATTATTATTATTATTAGCATTTATTTATATGGCGCCACAAGTGTTCCGCAGCGCCTTACAAAGTACAAAAACAAATTGTATACAAGTGACTTACAGAACAATACAATACAGGACATTGATAATATATATTGCTACATTAGTGACCATATCACCTAGATAAGCAACCAAGTGTTAGGTGCCCTAGTGGTGAGTAAGAAGTAAATGACACTATAGTAAGGAGAAGCACAAGAGGGTAGAAGGCCCTGCTCATGAGAGCTTACATTCTAAAAAGGTGGGGGAAGACAAACTGGGTTGACACAGATGGGGTAGATGGGGTACTTGATAAATGCTCGCTAGAGGCTGATTGGTTGCTATGGGAACTTCTCCACTGGTCCACTTTTGGAATGTGTGATAAATGTTTTTATTTATATCTATTTCTGTATAGAGATGCATTTTGCTGATTACTGCTTAATGGCACAGTTTACCAAAGATGATAACTTTTATCCCATAAATTGGCCTTGGCGGTGTCACTCCAGCTCCTGTCCGTTCCATGCCAAATCATCACACACACAAAAAAAAATACTTGTTCAACCCGACCGTCACAGATTTTCGTGAAATTTGGTAGGATGATAGACAACATAAAGTAACTTTCATATGTAAAAGTTTAGCCCTCAGTGATGCACGGTGTTCATGCTACAGGGTTACAGACATGACAAAAAGTGTCAAATATACGCTTGCAAGGTCAACTAAAAGCAATGATAGCTTTGTGGTAGAACTTTCATGTTGGTCTTGTTTTGAAGCTAAGGGACCATAGTTTTATATTTAAATATTGACTTCTACATTTCAAGGTCACATAATGTGACCTTTGACATTGATTATCTAATAAAAAAAGTATGTTTAATTTTTTTGAACATAAAGTATGTTATACAGTTAAATACAATCTCTTTAGTATAAGTTTATTTTTGGGAAGCTTTTGGGAACAGGAGTAAAAAAAAAATATTCAGACCATACTTGCCGACATTTACCTTTTCCTCCCCAGGAGAAGCCAAAGGAGGTGATACTGATGGGAGGTGTCAGGGGCGGGGCTGGACGGGTCACGTTGTTAAGTCCTGTCGCTGTAATTTGCCTCGAACGCCGCATATTTAAATAATGGGTGGGGCCAAATGACGCGAATCCAGTTATTTGGTCACGCCCCCTACTCATGGACCCAACGATCTGCAAGACAATTCTGGCCATTTCACTTGGAAGTGGGCAGAATGTGGGAGAAGTGCCTACCTTTCTGGGGGTGTGGGGGTTACCCGAAAAATCGTGCGCCTCTTGCAGCTTCCGGGAGGTTAGGCATGTATGGTTCAGATTAGTCCTGTAGTGTCTCTCTCTGTGTTCTTCTCAGTCTGGCTGCAGCTTCTGCACCGAGAACTAGTGATACATGGGACTAAAGCTGGCCATACACTATACTAACAGTCATCCAACTAGGTGGTTGGAATGAAAATTTAGTAATTTATGGGAGCAAATGACCATCACAAATTGGGTAAATCTGCTAATACATCACCAGATTTTCATTCCAACCAACCAACTAGTTGGTGGTTGGATGAAAGTTGGTCTAGTGTATGGCCAGTTTAGGACAGTTTATCTAATACAGTTTATCAGTTAATAGTGGTAGTTTGATAAAGAGCATGACAATTGGATAAGAAGCACTTTAAGACTCTGTGCTGCAACCCATTTCATAGTAAAGAGACAGCAGTAGTAGACTACAATTAAGGAAGCTGCTACCATGGATGATTGAAATACTGCCACATGTCAATAGTGATGAAATGATTTGTGATGTAGGAAACAAATTAAAAGGGATTCTTTGGGGCACATTCAATTGGGGGCGAGAATAGCAAAAATCCCTGCAAAACAAGACCAACTTGAAAGTTCTACAACAATTAGAAGCAAAGTTATGATTTATTTTACCTTGCAAGCATACATTTTTAATTTTTGTGTCATGTCTGTAACCCTGTTGCATGAACACCGTGTATCACTGAGGGCTAAACTTTTACATATGAAAGTTACTTTACGTCGTCTATCATCTTCCAAATTTCACGTTAATCTGAGATGGTCGAGTTGGAAGCTGTGATGATTTGGCATGGAATGACCCTGTAGTACTGGGCGCACATTACTACTTCTCTTGTCAACTGGGCAGGTAGGCTTTGTTGTATATTCTCAATGTAGCAATAGCAAATGGGCCATTTCATTTGCATTGACGGTAGTTTTCAGTAATTTACTATTGTTTTTTAGGATTTGTTAGTTTGGTTTGTAGATAATAGGCCATTTTTACAGTTTAGTAAATTGGAGGTATCTTGTGGCTTGTTCTGAAGCTGCTCCTCCCAACATGACCATGCTTGGCAAGTCAGGAATTGTAATGCTAAGCAATAGGGGGAAAGTCACATCTTGCGTATTATATTGTTCTATACCTATGCCTTAGTTTGGCCTTTTTACCGTTTGAACAACTGCCATGAAAGTACCTGGCAGCTTTCTAAACACCTGAAAGATGTTGTGGAAATGATGCAAGAGTCATTAAGGGACGCAGTGTAAACAGGGCACCGTTATGCATGTGTGTGTGCATTGGCTGCCTTCCCTGTACTGTAGAAGGACTTGTGCCAGTCTCGCGAGCTGGCTACTGGGTACCCTACACGTGCCTGTTCATATACCTGTATCTTCAAGTAGTGGGGCAGTGAGTATGAGAATAGAGATAACGATGGCTAACCCATCGGACAGTTATTGTTCCCATATCCCGTACGTTCTCCATCTGTTTCTATCCCAGCTTTCTATATCTACAAGTTAATGTTTTTTCCATTGAATTGTTTTTCCCCCACATTCTAGTATTTTTGGTGTGGGCTTTTAGAGCTTGTGTTTAAAGTGCTCTTGTTGTGATTTCAGCTAATATCAGTTGACTGAGAACGTTTGACAGCCCTGAGGTATGACGTATCTCGTGCCTCAGTGATGTCACTGTTTCCGAGAGAATTAATAAAGCTGCATTATCATGAATAAAGCTTCAGCCCAGGAAATGGGAGCTGCATCTGGTGTAGGTGACAGGGCTGCATGGATTCATCTGTGGAAAGAGCAATTATTTGCGTTTTCACAGATTTCAGATGCTTCATCCACACTAGTTTTCCGAATGTACTTCCTTGTTATAATTGGTGGTCAAAGGTTTGTTAAGGCAAAAAACTAACGTCATGTTTCAATCTTTTCATATGCGTCAATACATTTAGGGGCAGCTGTATGGAAACAGATCCGGTATATAAAAGTGAACATGGTTGTGCCTTGTCCACGTTAGCGGACGACAACAAGTAGTGGCCCAAAAGTATCTTTCATACAGAACATTTACAAGTGTCCGAAGTTCTTTTCTTTAACGACACGGTGTAGTGAATTATGAGAGAATAAGAAAAGAAAACAGAATTTATACTTTTACTATAGTGAGTGTGAGTGGGTCTGATTCTTGGGTGAACGCAAATGGCTTCTCAGCGGCGATGCCGTACGCAGCGCGTTTGTGAAAATCTGCAAATATCGCAGTCACCTAGCTTTGTATTGAGACGCCCACTGGCTGCTTCTGAAGGCTGCCGCTTGCGTTTTGGGAACGCAGCTATCGGATGCTCATTGGTCAATAATCGACCATCTGAGTCACCCTGAGGTCGCGCAGAATGGGTGTGGGAACTGAAACGCCAGAGCCATTTTATACTGCGTCCAAATCCTCACAGAGAGCGCCGATGGTAAGGAAACTGGACGCGTGTGCAGTGCGTCTCATATGCTTGCGGAGACCACGGATGATTGCTGGACTTCGAAACCTTCGGCATTGCGCTGTGAGCTGAAGCTTTGCTGTAGCCTGTTCTTCCACATGGAACTAGTGACATCACACATCAGGAATTGGAAGACCTTGCGCTATAACTCATCCCTTTTAATATTACATACATCATCCTTTTAGTTCATAATTGATGGACCTTTAATTTAAAGCTGTCATTCAATCAGGGTTTCGTTGTGTTTTTTTTGTTTTTTAAATTGGCTTTTTAAAAAAAATATTTTGTGATTGACAAATAACCTATTAATCTTGGGGTGGAAAGTTCCATCCAAACGCTATCGGGGCGAAGCTGCTTGTAGCTATGTGACAAAGTTCATTTGTCTATCAACGATTTGTCATGTCAAAATGCTCTTCTGTGGCTGTCAATCTGGTTGTACAACTGGATTCTTTAAAATGTGATTGCAATGTGGAATGTTCATGGGTTCATCCAGGAATAATGAATGCATTCTTTCACCTATTTCTCTCTACAGCTGAAGCATGATCCACCGGGCGAGATCCCGGACTTAAGAGAGCTGGTCCAGGAGCGATATGCCGCACTGCAGAGCGATAACACAGAGGCGTCCCTGCGGCAGGCCGAAAAGTATGTCCAGTTTAAAGAGCAGCTAAGAGACCTGAGAAAACAAAGTAAGGAAACTTTAGTCGTGGCTTCTGCTGTTTATTATATTTATTTATAGCTTCAAGTCATGAGTTGTGCTTGTATTGACTCTCTAATCCCCCAACTACTTAATTCGTATTGATCCCTTTATACCTCCGTAGCAGAGGTCGGTGACCTTTACACTCTCCAGTCTCTGCACAGGCTGCGATTAGGGGACCCAGAACCCAAAGTAACCATCGCCGACACCCTAGGCTGGCATCGATGGCCAGTCTCTGATTATGGAACTGTGTACTGTTGCATGTTGTTACCATGTTTACCTGATGTTTATATCCCGTTCAGCACAAAGCACGCACACTGCCAACACATAGTACATGTCGACAGGAGGAGGCGAAATATCTAACATAGGAAGCCATACATTGTTTATTAAGAAAAATGCCTTTTCCGCGCTTACAAAGGATTTCTCGGAGCTGTATTTACACTTCATTTTCACAAGTAATTATGCATACAACGCCATAAAGGTGGGTACACACCCGACAGATTTATCTGCAGATGATGGTCGTTCATACACACTGAACGGCCATCATCTGCTTGTGCCCTCGGGACCCGGCGACCGGTGGGCAGGTCGGGGGCGAGTCTCTTCCCCCTCCGCGTGTCTGCCGACATATTTGTCCATCGGCTGTGCAGCACAGTCACTGTGATATGTCGGTGAAGGACTACGTTCACCGACATATCGCGGGTACACACTGGCCGACGTGCAGCAGATATATTGGCCGATCAAATGATCGGCCAATGCATCAGTCAGTATGTACCCAGCATAGTGTACTCGTTACCTACACACAAGGGGTCTGAGACAATAGTTTTGACAATGGATCAGGGGGGGAGAGGAGACAAAACTATATAATGTAGAATAGGAATTTAGGTCGTAGTGCTTTATTTTAGTTTCTGTCGTCAAGGTTTATGACCCAAGACTGTGCACCTACAATATAATATAATATATGTAGACGGACAAGTTGTGTATGTTGCGTGTGAACTCTGACTATTGTTTCTATTGCTTTGGAAGATGTAAGTCATGCCTTTTGTTCCTGTAACCTGTTTAATGGTTCAGGTATCTGCTTTCATGTGAAGATTTAATAGCTTGTACAGGAGTCACAGTGTGCTGGGTATTGCAACACTTGGGAGACCTTTGATTTCTCGGTAGAGCTAATGCATCACTAGAAATTTGTCTGTTTTCCTGGTTGTGTTTGTTACATCTGGACGTGAATCCAGTTGTTGTAGTGCTCACACAGCACGTTGCAGTCACTCTGAGGACCCTGTTCAGATGGAATAAATGCTTTGTGCACCAGACAGAGCGGTGGTGCTGCTGCCCAGCGAGTGCTATGCCAAGGATAGTGTATTGTGGGTGAATTTGCAGCGTAAAGATGTTTCCACATACATCTAGCCTCCTTGCGCGTTAAACAGACTTGAAATGCTGCGTCACAGTGTCAGCGGCTGTGACACTGTAACGTAGCATTTGGCATGCAGATATAACCATAGTCACACACAGAATATAGGCATTCTGCATATCATTGTAATCGGCATAAGCTGCCTGCGTGTCTTTTTTGCCTCACTTTGCAACTAAGACGCATTTTAAGAGAGAAAGTCGCATGAAAAGACTCTCTGTGCTATTGAGTCGCATGGCGCTCGCGTGTTATGTGTAACACGACTTGGAGTGCACGGAGGATAGATGTATGCGGAAACATCTGTACTTGCATAGAATGCACAGACACACACATCATACATATATCAAACCCTATAATCCTAGAGCTGTACCGGGGGTTGAAAGGATCGTTCATATGCATGTGCTTATGCACTTTTTAAGAGGCATATGTTTTGCACCTGCTACAGAGTAAGAAGCAAAACATGCGAATGATGACTTGTTGTAGACTAGGCACGTATGCTACATATGTGTGGAAATATTTTTGAGAGCACTTATTTTTGGAGTCATTTATGCCCATTTTACTGCACTGTGCTTCAACCCTCGGAGAAGGATTCATGCTCAATGAGATCATTGGTTCCTGCAGAAAAGATTTACCATAAGCGGAATATAGCCCACAAAATGGCCGCCACCACGACTAGCAGACAGCGGACACACTCAGCGCAGTACTACCTATAACTAAAGGCTGCTCTTGGCATCAGACTCTATTACAGTAATTCAACAACATAGAAATTATTTTTGCATTTAAACATCATATGACACAAGTGCAACTGAGAAATTCCAGCAGGTAGACAGATTTATCAGGTATTTACGAAGGTATCCAATACAAATAATAAAATTTTCTGTTTTGGCTGGTCTTGCTCTTTACAGCTAAGCAAGGAAAGTCCCTAATCTCAGCACTTATATCTGCATGCACTGTGTACTTTATGATGTGTGTCAGGGATTTCATAATGTAAGAGAAGGTGTAACAGGGGAAACAAAAACATAAGCGTGAGGGAACACGCAGGCAGCTGGTATTGTGCGGAATTACATTTGTGTAGCGTAAGTTTATCTTTGAGGGTGACTAATAAACTTTTTGGCCTTATACATGGACTAGCGGGTAATGTGGACTATCTGCTCCAGTGATTGTGTTCATTAAATCAAAAAATTTTATGCCTGCATCAATTGGAGGTTGTCTCATACATGTTATAAATTGCTATAGACTTTGTATGAGCTCTACAGACGTGTCCTCGCTCATCTAGCCTCAATACGCTTTGCAGCACATTATTCCTGGCGTGAATGAGCCGCCAAGTCCCGTGCAATTCTGCTAGCGTTAGGTGTCTTCTTTGCTGAAAATGCGTCTAAGTGGCAGTGTGTTGCGACTAGGAGACTGTACTGAATAATTTGATATATGACATTTTTATATCTCTTCGCGACTGAGACTGTAAATGGAAAAATCTATGGGTGTTGCCAGGGGTGTATCTATGGATCCAAGCGCCCCTGGCAATGTAATGAACTGGCGCCCCCCCCTATGCAGTGCCCCCAGTAGTAACCCTCCAGTAGCAATCCCCCTATGCTGCATTGCCCCCATTAGTAGCCCCCCCCCTATACAGTGCACCCAGTAGTGGCCACCCCCCTAAATTACCCCCAGTAGTGGCCACCCCCCTAAATTACCCCCAGTAGTGGCCACCCCTATACAGAGCCCCCTGTAGTGGGCACCCCCCCATAAATTGCACCCAGTAGCGGCCACCCCCTATTTCAGTGCCCCCCCCTACGCACACACACACAAAGAAAAAAAAAACTTACCTGATCCTCCTAACGCAACCGCCACTGTCCGCTCAGTCCCGCCCGGTCTTCTCCTGCATGGGAGAGACATCATACATCATAACGTCTCTCCCATCACATGCCTGCAGAGGGAGCCGGAAGATGGAGCTCATTAGTGAGCTCCAGCTGGCTCCCTCCGCGGAAGACGCAGCAGCTAATGAGAGTCATGCAGACTCTCATTAGCTGGCTGCTATTACAAACACACAGCCGCCGCGTGTTTGTAAACTGTGTAGGGCAGACCGCTCTCACTGCGGTCTGCCCTGCACTTGTGGGGCCAAGGGACTTGTCCACCCCTTGGCTACTGGTGGCACTGCCGGGTGGTGCCCCCCCCTTTGGTCGGCGCCCCCTGGCGAGTGCCATCCTGGCCAATGGGTAGATACGCCCCTAGGCGCTGCATTGTAGCACCTCGCATGCTCATTCAGAGACTCAATCACACACAGATATACAGGTGTAACATATCAAACAGTCTCCTGGTGCGTACTAGATGCATTTTCGGGAAAAAAAAAAGACGCAAAAAAAAAACGTCCGGCGCTGGCAGTCTCACAGGACCACGCACACCAAGAGGGGCTGTTTGACGCGACTGCAGCAAAGACAGGTGGGAAGACATGCCTTATTGCTACACTTTGGCAGCATCTAGCTGTCCTGGCAATTTATGTCTGCCCAAGCTTCCTGCAGGATTAGGCCTGCCTACCATTGAAACGCATGAGAAGGCAGGAGGTTCTGGCATAAGCAGCCATTCCTCTCCCATTTACATCTCTGATCTCCTCTCCCTTCACTCTCCTGGCTGCCCTCTTCGTTCAACTAATGCACGCCACCTCTCATCCAACTGATTACTTCCCACTCCCGCCTTCAAGATTTTGCCCGCGCTGGTCCCCACCTTTGGAACTCTCTCCCGCTTCAGACTCTCCACCTCTCTTCAATCCTTCAAATGGGCTCTCAAGACCCACTGTTTCATCAAAGCCTTCTAGCTCTCATCTTAACTTGCTGCTACATACTCCTTCCTCCCTGCCTACTCCATCTGTGTCACACCTGTTTGTCTGTCCCTCCCCTTTAGAATGTAAGCTCCTATGAGCAGTGAGCAGGGCCCTCTAACCTCTTGTGCTTCTCCTTACTCTACCTTCATCTACTGCTTACTCTCTACCAGGGCACATAACACTTGGTTGCTTTGCATTGTTGCTTATCTGGGTGTTATGGTCGCGAATGTAGCAATGTATATTATCCATGTCCTGTATTGTATTGTATTGTACTGTAAGTCACTGTAAATCAAGCTATTTGTTTATGTAAGGCGCTGTGGAACACTTGTGGCGCCATATAAATAAACGATGATGATAATAATAATAATGGTATAAGTAGGAGTTTGCCCCTGTAAGACTTGCTGTTTATGTTGCTTGGCGTTCAAAGTGTTGGAAAAACTAGTAACTGGTGTTCCCCTTGCAGTTTAGCAAATGTGACGAATGAGTCCTCCCAATAAGCGATGACTACTATTAGTAACAGTGCGTGCCCACCCGAGATGTAGTCTAAATGCCGACGCTGATATCCCGACAAGGTTTTGGCACTAAGGGGGGAGAGTTAGGTTTAGGCACGAAGGAGGGGGACTTAGGTTCAGGAACTAACGGGAAGGGTTCGAGTGTGGAGGGTTAAGGTTATGCTACCAGAAGGGAGGGTTGGAGGGGGGTTAAGTACACTTACCCGACCCCATCTGGATGCCGCTGTCTGTATTCTGATAGGAGGCATCCCGACAGCCGGCATATCATACCGATTCCGCCCACCCAAGTTCAATAAAAGACTAGCTTCTGAAGGATATGGAGTTGGGCACCATAGAGGAGTAAGGTGGGTGGGATATTTGGACAGGCGGAGACTTCCATCAACTGTCCCAGATCCCAGGAGTGAAGATAATAGTAGGAGATTGTAGACTATAGGAAAATCTCTGGGTTTTTTTTATACATACATACATACATACATATTGTTCTGCTTTTATGTTTAAGAGCCAGGGTAATAACTGCGGAGCGCGCAATGAGAGGGGGTCATTCGGTATGCCAATCCACTGCTTTGTGTTTGGAGATGCCAGGCAAGTAGTTGGGTAAGCCAATAATATTTTTGAAGGAGAGGAAGATGTAGTAAACCTCCCTCCACCACCACCACTGGCTTGAATTTAACCAAGATTAATCCTTAATTATAACAATATTTTTTTGCAAGGCCTTTAAGGTTTATCTGGTATTGTTATAGGGAGAATATTTTCCACTACCATGTAACGTTCATGGACCGATCCTAATAGCTGGAAGCCAGACAGGTGATTCAGAGATGAAGTCGGCAATAAGCCAGAGATATGAAAACCAGAGTGGTCAGTCAGATACAAAGGGGGAGGATGTATCAAGCCTTTGAAAGAGCGGTGAAGTAAGGTTGCCTATAGCAACCAATCTGCTTTTAACTACCGTTTATCAAGTGCATTCTATAAAATGATAAGTGAAAGCTGATTGGTTGCTTTTTGGAACTTCTCCACTTGCCCGTTAATTCACTCTTTAGGAGGCTTGATACATTGTCAGCGATGAGCCAGGGATATCACAGCCAGGGAGGTTAGTCAGAGGAAACTGTGAGTCTGGTGCCAGTTAGTCAGAAAAGCAAGGCAATGCGGATACGCTGGATTAAGGTGCAAGAGTACAGTAATCAGGCAGAAATTGTAAGTGGTATCCAGCCTTTTAACCCTCCAGATAGCTGGGGATTGGCTGCCAGCAGGAAGTAGGCGGAGAGCATGTTCCCTGCACATTCAAACCATTTAAAGGTTTTTTTCTTTAACCTGGCTGAGCCACTGTTACCAAGACCACAGGACCTCTGGGATGTCAGAGGGTTTAGAAAACATTTATTTTAGTGACATGGATTCCTACCTACCCATTATATCTCCATAGGAAGCAACCTTGTCAACATGATGGCCACTCCGTTGGTTAGGAAGATTAATAAATCTCTGCAAAGATATGTGTTAGAGGCATATGAGAAGTTGCCAGGAGAATGCTGCTCAGGTGCATGCTGCAATCTATAAAGTTTGGTGCTGGAAGAATGATGATGGTCTGGACTGGTCCCCTTTGTGCCAGTGAAGGGAAATCTATACGCTACTGTACTCATACTAATACAGAGAGTTGGGTACTTCCAACCTTGTGGCAAGAGTTTGAGGAAGGCCCATATCTGTTTCCCCACGGTGATCACAAAGTGAGGTCCATCAAAAAAAAAAAAAAATAGTTTAGTTTGAGATGAATTGTAAAGCCAGCTGCGTGCCAGGAATTATCGCCCAACATCAGGCTCTCTAATGCTCTTGTAGCTGAATGGATGTTTCAGAATCTAACACACATGGGTGTGATCATCAGTTGTGTGTGTGTCGGTCTACAGGCAGTGATAAAGATGTGGCATGCGTATATCTACAATACCAGTGACAAGTTTTAGAACACCCCCATTTTTCCAATGTTCTGTTGAAATGTCAGCAATCCAAGTCCAGTGAATATCCTGAGTGGTAAATTGTTAGAGGTTAGTAAGAAAATTTTCAGGGAACTAGTTATGGGTTTAGAACTTACAGCTGTCCTGCAACAATGAATAAAGGGGCCTTTCCATTAGGCGACCTGAAGGAATGAACGACTAACATTCAGTCCTTCAGGTCGCCTAGGTGCGGGGCCCGCACTGAACGACGTTCACTGAACGTCATTCAGGGCTGGAGACCGACCTCCTATCTGTTAACATGCGGAACCCGATGATCGTCGTTGGGTTGACCAGCATGTTCAACAGATTGTCGGTGTCGGCAAGGACCCAGTGTGCACACGCTTCGCTGGTCCTTGCCGGCTATCCATTAGACGACTTTCTGAACGATGCGACCAAAACCAGGAGTTTTGGTCGGATCGTTCAAAAAGTCTTCTAATGGATAGGCCCCTTTAGAGTCTTGCCTAAGCCATAAAAAAAAAACAGTGTCTAAGGATACTACTACGTGAATGACCGCTCCGCTGCTGGATTTCAGTCCGGAAATCCCAGTGCGGATCGCTCATTGGCTGAGAGAGGCGAGCCTTCCGCCTCTCAGCCAATGAGCGGTTCTCGCCATTGAGTTCAATGGTGAGAACCGAGCGTGCCCTTTTCAAAAATGGCGCCTCAGCGCCATTTTTGAAATTCAAAGATGGCTGGCGCGAGCCAATCACAGCTCGCGACGCCATCGCCCCGCTCCCTCGGCTGGCTTAAATACAGCTAGCGCGAGTTGCCGTGCATTCAGTCGACGGCGGGGAGGCAGCAGAGAAGAGCTGCCGAAGACGGAAGACGCCGCGGAAGCCCTGGATGGGTGGCGGCCGCGCAAAAGAGCTTAATGACCGCCATGCTCCAGGTGAAGTCGCCATAGAAGTCCTGGGGGATTGGCAGCCATGTAAAAGAGCTTAAGGCTGCCGCCGCTGAGGTGAAGGTCCCGCTAAATAAAATATTTTAAAAAACGGTGTCTGTCTTATTTTTATATTTATTTTGTAGGGGTACTATAGGTACCAGCAGGCCCTTAGTGCGCCGCCTGCTGGTACTTGTGGTTCTCAAAGTGCCAGTATGCGGGGGATGCCTGCTGGGATCTGTAGTACTATTGCAAAAGACAATATTTTTATATTCATATGAACCACACATCACAAATCAACCCAGCACCCACCGCCCAGGGGTGCTGGGGATAGCCCAGGGCTATCGGCCTGGGGTGCCCCGGAGAGGGGGACCCCTTTAATGGGGGGGTCCCCAACTCCCCAGGGATCCCCGGCCTGAGTTGACTAGCAGTCAGGGCTGATGCTTCGGCTGTGGGGCCCGGTGAAAGGGCTCCTCCTGGCTGTGGCATCAGCCCCCTGCTAGAAAGGGTCCGGTGCTGGTTCCGGGAAATACAGGGGGGGGGCCCTATGCATTTTTTGCCCCTGTATTTCCAGAACCAGGACCGGCTCAGAGCCCTTTGCTGGTTGCGCTAAATACGGGGGACCCCTACATCATTTTGTCCCCCTGTATTTTGGCAACCAGGGCAGGTTCTGAAGAGCCTGGTTCCGGTTGTGCTTAATAGGAGGGACCCCTATGTTGTTTATCCCCTGTATTTAGCACAACCAGTACTGGGGCTCCATAGCCCGGTGCTGGTTGTTTTCTGGGGGGGGCTGGGCTACACTTTTTTTTACACTCAATTTTTAACGTAGATCCGTAGCTCTCACTGCTGCATCTGTGACTTATTGATTTGATTTTCTCAGGTGCATACGCACTACCAGTGAGCCCTCTGTCGCTCACTGATGCCCCCTTTGCACTGCACTGCTGCCACTGCTCTGCACCATCGCTGCTGCCGCTACCCCACACGCCTACAGCCGTCTCGCACTCTGCACCTCCTGTGTGCTGTCCCCTCTTCCACTTGCGTTAGTGTACCATTTTGTTGCCCTTCTCCCCTACAGGTGGCCCGGTTTGCTCATCCAAACCCCGATAGTTAATAAATGTTAAAAAAAGCTATGAAATTCCATAGACAAAAAACCTTACGGTTTCACGTGTCCCATTAAGACTGCTTAGACATGATCTGAAAATTCACAAAACCTATTGATTTTCTGCCACTCAAACTTCAAAAAGCAATGAAATTACGATCATTAAGGCTGACTCCTTAATGGACATGTTCCTTGCGCAATACAGATATGGTATGCCATCACACCCTGTGGTTAACTGCAGATTCAGCACTCTCACAGAATGAGATTGCTGTCACTCACAAAATGGTGGAGCTGCTAATTCACAGAATCGTGTGCTCATTGGAATACACACACGCAGTCTATGCAACTGAGGTCAAAGCAGAAAATAGAGCTGTGCAGATGGCATAAGTGGTGTGAATGGGGGGAGGAGACACAGCAGTGTGGATAGGTGAGACAGAAAGGCGTGTAGAGGAGGGAAGGTTATGCAGTACAGAGAGCCAAAGTAGTGCAGATGGGTGGAAAACAGTGGTGCGGATGGGGGTAAAAAGAGTGGCACAGTTTGGGGGGACAGCGACGTGGATGGGGGAAGAGAGTGGCATGAACATGGGAAGACAGAGCAGTGCATATGGGTAAAGACAGATTGGTGCGGATAAGGGAATACAGACTAGCACAAATAGGAGAACACACTACAGTAGGGATTGGGGAAGACAGATTAGTGTGGATGGGTAGGAAGACAGAGTAGTGCGAGTAGGGGGTGGAGACAGAGTTGCACAGTTGGGGGGGACAGAGTGGTGCAGATGGTGGAAGAAAGAGTGCCACAGAGGAAAGGAAGATAGCGGCGTGGCTTAGGGGAAGGCAGTGGTGCAGAAGGAAACAGAGGGGCACGGATGCAGGGCGGTGCAGATGGAGAAAGACAGATTGGTGCGGATGAGAGAATACAGACTACCATAGTTCGGAGACCACACAGCAGTAGGGATTGGGGAAGCCAGATTGGTGTGGATGGGGAGGAAGACAGAGTGGTGCGGGTGGTGGTGGGAGACAGAGTTGCACGGTTGGGGGAGTAGTGCAGATGAGAGAAAGACAGCAGCGTGGCTGTGGAGAAGGCACGGATGCAGGGCGGTGCAGATGAGGGAACACAGACTATCACAGTTGAGAGACCACACAGCAGTAGGGATTGGGGAATATATAGCAGCATGGAGGCATATAGGGGAAGAAAGTGTACATGCATAGACACAGTGATGATATTTTTAAAAATAAGGGAGCTGAAGGTGTATTATAAATTAGATAAATGTATGCAGTGAGAATGATGTTGGAAGCCAGTGAGATTATTTTGGTAATTAAATGGGAAGATTGTGGGCACTGAGTGGGGATGTGGGAGCCACATAACTGCTCAAACTTCAGTTGCATAGACCGCTTATGTGTATTCCAATGAGCACACAATTCTGTGAAGTAGCAGCTCCACTATTTTGTGAGTGACAGCAATCTCATTCTGTGAGAGTTCTGAATCTGCAGTTAACCACAGGGTGTGATGGCATAACATATCTTTATTGTGCAAGGAACACGTCCATTAAGGCGTCAGCCTTTATGATCATAATTTCATTGCTTTTTGAAGTTTGAGTGGCAAAAATTCAATAGGTTTTGTGAATTTTCAGATCATGTCTAAGCAGCCTTAATGGGACATGTGAAACCGTAAGGTTTTTTGTCTATGGAATATATATATATCTATATCATATATATATATATATATATATTTATTTCTGATTCTTAATGAATAGCAACTTATAAATTAAAAAAAAAACCTTTGTAAACATTATTGTACACTGGTAGAGAAGCGGTAAGATAATCCAAATCATGGCCTGCCAGGAAATTTTTATATATATATATATATATATATATATATATATATATATCTTACTCCTTTTCTACCAGTGTACAATAATGTTTATAAAGGTTTCTTTTTTTTTTATATTTATAAGTTGTTATTTATTAAGAATCAGAAAAATTGTTGCTAATGTTTTTGTCCCCATTGCCCGGCTGTGGATTTCGCCTGTTTTGACACGACTCAGCGACAATGTTTCTATCTGCTTCCTGAGATGTTCATTTTCTTAAACACTCGGAAATGTACGAGGAACAAATTATACAAAGGAAGCATATGATGTTCTGCCATTAGGAGGAAAGTACACAGTAAAAATAGAAAGCAGGCGTTTTTTTCACAGAAATCCCTTTTTTATGTCAGTTGTCGTGACTGCACAGCACATGCCATTATCATGCCATTCTCATTAACAATGTAGAGATCTGTGTAAGGTTAGTGCGCAGACAGAGCAGTGCGGGGGTGGTTCACGAAACCATCCAACGTGTTCGGCTGCACTTACCACCGGGTTCTAGGTTCACTGACAGAGCGTGAACAGGATAATAGATGCTAGAAGAAAACAATCAGAACGTGCCCGTAATAGGTGCTGAGAAGTGTCACGTGTACCTGTCAGTGACTCAGGGTCTGAAGCAACACCCAGCCTATCGATTCACCATGTACTGGTTTATAGTCTTAATATCGGCGTAGTCCGCAAAATGGCTGCCTGTAATGCGATAGGTAAACTTTGTGTTACTGTAGAACAACTTTACAACCTCTTGACGTTTGCATAAAACAGTACGAATAGTATCCACGTCTGTAAAGAAATACTACCTAATAATCGCCAACATTTGTAGGCTATGGGCCTGATCCAGAGATGTACGCTAACGCGATGGTTAGCGCACATCTCCGATGGTGGGAGGACTGCACATGCGCCGGATATGTACTACTCACGTGCAGCCCGCCACTCGCAGAGTCTCCCATCCACAGCCTGATTGACAAGCTGCGGCATTTGGAAGGCAGAGCGGGGGGAGGGTTCCTGAAAATGGGGGGAATGTCGCCGCCATTTTCTGGGAGGGATGAGGCCAGGGTCTGCGTCCGTGGAAATAACTGCAGAAAATAACTTATCCCAGCAAATTTGGGGTATTTGAAAATGGGGGTCAGCATATTTTTAAGTTGCTAAAGTTAAGTTGAAAAAATCTTGAAAAATCCACCTTCCACAAGCCCCTGCAATGAAAAAAAATACCTGGGGCATACTTGGGGACCCCCCTGGAGTCTAGTTCGCTAGTTTTTTGTCCCCCAACTTTTTTTTGTTTTCGCTCCCAAATTCAAAGTGATTTTTGGGGTGTCCTTAAGTTCTTTTTCAAAAATTTTTGACACAGTTTTACCTTTGGGGGACTGTCTGAAGGCTGCACGGGGGTTCCCACAACGTTGCACCCCAAAACCCCAATTCTGCACTTTTTTCCGCCTGCTATTCGTAGGCGAAACTTTTTTGTCTATTACATTGCATTGACTTTCCGCCTAAGCGGAAAGTCTTTAAAATCGAATACGGAGTGACATCAAAACAGGCGAAAATGATGCCATCGGCGAAAAGTTTTCGCCCCAAACACGCGAAAACGGCTATTCGCTCCAAATTGAATACGGGCCTATGCATGGACCAAAGCAGGCAGAACAAATAATAGCCACAACATGTACTTGACTGAGGTTGGGATGATATGCAAATGATTATGCTACAGTTTTGAAAACAATACATTTAATCATTTCAGAATTCATTAAACCAGTAGCAGGAGACAATAGAAGAAAGATAGCAAGTGATTCCCTGGGGCCTTCACCTATTAGAACTCTGCATTCTTTATTATTTTGATGTAAAGAAGAATGACAGCAATGTGCCTGTTGCAGATAATTGGGTGGCTGTTATGCCTTTGCTCAGTGTTGTTTTGTTTTATGGCTTGCAGTACTCCCTTTACCCTGTAGAGGTCACTACTGCAGTCGATGTCTGTATAACATATCTATCCATATTTGGCAGTGGTAAGTCTGACACCTGCTGTCATAAACTATTAGTATTTTTCCAATGTCATCGATAGAACCTTGTTGTAATTCTTGGATATAAATCTGCAAGACATTTGTTTGTTTTTTAAAAATCCCCATTTAAGCAATTCCCAATTGGTTTACAATGATATTCTTATGATGGCTCTTCTATCTGACATGTGCATGTCTTTATCTTCCTGCTATTCCATCTGCCAGGTGTGGAATTCTCTAATCTTTTATCAGTGAAATGTACTTTGTGAAAACTCTCCCAGGGTGCTCCTTTTGAAGAGGCGATGCTGCTCAGCCATATAATAACTTGTGCAAACTACAGAGCTGTTACAAGGTTTCCAAGTGCTCTCATCGCCTGGAGACGTTCTATATACAGATGTGTCCTCATACACTATTCCTGGCAATCGCACCAAGCAGGTCCCGTTCAACGCTGATTGCGCCACGTGTCTGTTTTCGCACAAAAATGCATCATAGTCGCAATCGGCGGGAACAAACCTCTTCACGAGACAGCACTAGTTAATTTGATATGTGACACTTGCACATCCGTGTGCGACTGAGTGTATACGAAGTTCTACGATGCAGCGGCCGCAGCTTTTTTTCATGGCAAGTTCTGTTGTACTGTGTATACAGACCCAGACGCGCGCAGATATACAAGTGACACATTTTCAGGCAAAATAGATGCAAAAAGCCAGTGATTTCATGACAGTGCAGCCAAATGTATTCTCTAAGAACCCGTAACATAGGATCTGAGTGGCACACGTGTCCGAATGTGTCCACATCATAAATGCAAACGGATTGCAAACTGAATTCTAATGCCTCTGTATGCACGTACTAATAACCATGCTTCACATTGCCCCACTTTTTCCGTACACGAGAGCAGCTGTCATTATTATCATTGGCATTTTCACACCCAAGGAACACTTCTTCATGTGGCCAGTTACCACCCAGTAATGCTTATTTCACAGACAGAGAGAAATAGCGAAATGCGTCCAACTCAGAACTGCTCAGAGATATTTATGTTCGATACGGCACTTGTGCAGTCTGCAAAATAATTGCTGGATGCGGCTGCATTCGCTCTTGTGTGCAACTCAGGCCCATAATGAGAAAGCATCTAATTATTAACTAAGAACATGTGAAATCAGTGGTTCAGTATGAGAAATCTGTTCATTTATTCATTAAGAACTTGTGATATTGCTGGTGACATCATGAGAGTGTAGCCAATTACTAACTAAGAACCTGTGATATTGCTGGTGACATCATGAGAGTGTAGCCAATTACTAACTAAGAACCTGTGATATTGCTGGTGACATCATGAGAGTGTAGCCAATTACTAACTAAGAACCTGTGATATTGCTGGTGACATCATGAGAGTGTAGCCAATTACTAGCTAAGAACCTGTGATATTGCTGGTGACATCACGAGAGTGCAGCCGATTATTAACTAAGAACCTGTGATATTGCTGGTGACATCATGAGAGCGTAGCCAATTACTAACTAAGAACCTGTGATATTGCTGGTGACATCATGAGAGCGTAGCCAATTACTAACTAAGAACCTGTGATATTGCTGGTGACATCACGAGTGCAGCCAATTACTAACTAAGAACCTGTGATATTGCTGGTGACATCACGAGTGCAGCCAATTACTAACTAAGAACCTGTGATATTGCTGGTGACATCACGAGTGCAGCCAATTACTAACTAAGAACCTGTGATATTGCTGGTGACATCATTAGAGCGTAGCCAATTACTAACTAAGAACCTGTGATATTGCTGGTGACATCATGAGAGCGTAGCCAATTACTAAGAACCTGTGATATTGCTTGTGACATCATGAGAGCGTAGCCAATTACTAACTAAGAACCTGTGATATTGCTGGTGACATCACAAGAGTGCAGACGATTATAAACTAAGAACCTGTGATATTGCTGGTGACATCACAAGAGTGCAGATGATTATTAACTAAGAACCTGTGATATTGCTGGTGACTTCATGAGAGTGCAGCCAATAACTAAGAACCTGTGATATTGATGGTGATATCATGAGAGTGTAGCCAATTATTAACGAAGAACCTGTGACATCATGAGAGTGCAGCATTAGTATTTTTTTTTACTATGCACCTGTGACATCACTGGTGATGTCATGAGATGCCTGCATACTATTTATTAATAAAGTATCACTGAACTCACCAATTGAATTCACCAATTACATGCTTGTAAGGACTCCTGCTTCTACTGGATTTATATCCTGCATTCTCATTAAAGTTTGTTCATCCATTCTGTGCCTTATGCTGGGTACACACTGTATTATATATAATTTGTACAGCCAAAGAACGATATATATGATTCAGTGCATGTTTGTGTTTACACACTTTAACTCTGACATCGTTCACAGATATATCGTGTCTACTGTGCATCTGCCGGGTGCACAGGTGACCGACCAACCCGTTAAGCTGGCTGCAGGAACTGCAGACCATGACATCACAGCTGAGTGAGCAAATTTAAATGCCCGTCCACTCGGCTGATTGGTAAGTGTGTAAGCTTACCAAATCGGAGGGCGGGACAGTCGGCCAGACGCTGGGTCGGCCAGGTGTCTACCCCAAATTAGTTTGTCCCCCACAATCTGAGAATGGATGTGTATGTAGGCAACAGGTGCAAAAGCCCAACACAAGGCCTAGTAACACCTGGCATTTGTTTTTATACAAATACGAGTGATGTGATTGTTGTTAACGGTGCTTAAATTGGTCCTAGAGAAGTGGTGGAACTTGCAGCCCCAGCACTTTTTCAATAAAGGGACAGCGAAAAAGTGGGCGTGGTCACAATAGTACCCCCCAATTCAAATTACGCCATACAGTAGCACAATCTTATCCACATAGTGCCCCTGATTCACATTACACCACATAGTAGTGTCCCTTATACACAATGCCCACAGTAGTAGTGCCCCTAATACACATAATGCTGACAGTAGTAGTTCCTTTTATACAATGCCCACAGCAGTAGTGCCCATTATACAATGCCTCCAGTAGTGGTGCTCCTTATTCAGAGCCCCCAGTAGTGGTGTCCCTTATGCAGCGCCCCTAGGAGTGGTGCCACTTATGCAGCGCCACCAGTAGTAGTGCCCCCAGGAGTGGTGCCCCCAGTAGTAGTAGTACTTATGCAGTGCCCACAGTGGTAGTGCCCCTTATGAAGAGAGTGGTGCTCCTTATGCAGTGCCCCCTGTAGTAGTGCCCCCAATAGTAATGCCACCTGAAGTGCTGCCTACACAATACTTACCTTAAGCCCTGCTCCTGCGTCCCACTGCGGGAGCCGGAAGAGTGAACTCCAGCCTCCGGCTGCCGCTGGCACTATGGGGAAGGAGCCGGGCGCCTGCTGGTAACAAAATCTCAGCGGACCCCCAGGAAAAGGAGCCTCCTTACGGCGTCGGGCTGAGGTGGGCCGGAGGAGACGGAACTGGTTCCGTGTACAAATAGAAGTGACGGAACTCAGTTCCGCCCAGTTCCGGACCACTTTAACCCCTGGTTGTTAACCTTTTTTAACTAGTTTTTGGGATATCATTGGAGATGACCTAGGCTGTTTCAAATGCGTCTTATCTGCCGCAAAGGTAAGTAAATGCAGAAAGTGGCATTTGGGAAAACATAACCGTACCGCACCAGAGCGCGAGTGGTTAAACAGAGCACAGGTTGAGTCCTGGTGTCGTATAGGCAGCAAATACTCCCAACAGCGTAAGAGCATATACAAGTGGAAGCGTCTGTGTACATTTCCACAACAAGAGGAGCAGAGGTAAAGACCTGCAGAACCATAACAAAAGCCTCATTCATCATCCTGACAGTGTATTCACGTAGATGTAACATGATACCACATAAACCGCACGGAATGTTTTGCTTATGTAATATTTCAAATCCATAATAACTGCCACAAATAGGATGGAAGCAGCAACAGAATACGTTCTAGCAATACTCTACCAAGGTCTGGTTACATTATTCACGATACTTAATAGCAGCGGAAGTCAGGCAGTCTCCTGTTTTCACTGCTGACATGGGAGACTGCAACCTTGTTTTTTCAAGATAATGAACTAATGCTCAGAGATTCCTCTGGACTTTAAGAAGATTAAATGTAGAATTGGAGACAAAAAAAGAACAAAATAAAATATTTAAAATACTATATTGATAGGTTAAATTGTTCAATGGCCGGCACTTTTTGTAAAGGACAAGTCTGTGCCCGTGTCTGCGTGCTTTCGTGGTTCTTCTCCCACCGTACGGCTTAGACATAGAGGAAAGAAAGTCTGTATAGAGTAAATCATCCTCCTGCAGTTTCTATATAGGTTTCTAAAAAAAAATAACCTTGATAAATATTAACTGTTCCAAACTATTGGAGAACAACGCTCATTGTGCATGTGTATATGTGCATGTTTGTATGTATATACAGTGTGTATGTATATATATATGTATATGTACGTACATGCATATTAATTGGTTTCACCAGAGTAGGCCTTAGATTTTTACTGTTTCCATTTCACCACTCCAGTGACACATTAATCCTTCACCTATAGTAATGCATCCCCTCCCTCACCTCTGTAGTAACACATTTCCCTCCCTTGCCCTTCTTGTACCACATTGAACATTCCCCTCCCTCACCTATATAGAAAATACAATCCCTCTCTCACACCTGTAGTAACACATTATTCTCACTCACACATGTAGTAACTTATTCCCCTCCCTCACCTCTGGAGTAACACATTACCCCTGCTCACCCCTGTAGTAACACATTTCCCTTCCTCGCCTGTATTGCAACAATAACACATTCCCTTCCGTCACCTCATAGTAACACATTTAGTAACGCATTTGTCATTCTCCTCCCTCACCTGTGTAGTAACACATTCCCCTCCCTCACCTGTGTAGTAACGCATTTCCTTCCCTCACTATTCAAATAATGGAGCCACACCAACTGCCAGTGAGGTTTGGCAGCACTTGGGTTGACAGTTGGTGTTTGAATATGAATTGTGCTACAGTCACAATGAGACAGTCAGTCAGGACATTGCACAGGGGGAGGAGCCGAATTTAGAAAAATCCCGTCTAATGGTGCATACACACGGTCAGATTTTTCCTTCAGATATGAACGATAACAATTTAAAAATCGTTCAGTCGTTCATATCTGAAGGAAAATCTGACATATCTGACATGCCTGAACGATGGACGATTTACAATGCGCGTTCCCGTTTGTCAGATAACGATATCTGACATCTGATGTGTTTGCAGTCAGACTTGGACGATTCCATTCATTTTAATGCAGTCAAAAATCGTTCAAATCGTTCAAAACTTTGGTAAAATCGTTCAAATCGTTCATCTGACAAATCTGACCGTGTGTATGCTCCATTAGGCCCGTATTCAATTAGGTGCGAAAAGTCAGAATCCGCGAAAAAGTATCGCGGATGACATCATTTCGCCAGGCGGAAAAGTATTGCCGCAATCAATTACAAAGACTTTTCGCGTACTCGGAAAGTCAATGCAATGTAATAGGCAAAAAAGTTTTGCCTATGAATAGCAGGCGGAAAGAAGTCCAGAATTACGGTTTTGGGGTGCGAAAGTGCGGAAACCACTCTGCACCCTTGGGGACAGCCCCCCAAAGGATAACTGCGTTAAAAAAAGTGAGGAACACCAGAAAAAACAGCTTTGATAATGGGGCGAAAAAGTACAAAGTAGGGGGTACACACATAAAAAGTAGCAAAATAGACTTTTGGGGGGCTTGCAAGTATGGGGTAGGTGTTTTTTTTCATTGCAGGTGCCTGCTGACGGTGTTTTTTTGGCGTCACTTAAAACTTCACTTTAGCGATCTTAAACCATGCTTGCACCCATTTTCATGTACCCCAATTTGACAGGACTACTTATTTTCTCCATAAAAAACTGCTTAATGCTATTCTTCACCACTTGTGCAAAGACGTTAAATAAGCACTTAAGTACCCCAAATAGCTCCAGGGGGGCTAATCAGGGACATCTATACTGATCCCCAATGTTGGTGCATCTTTTGGGTGGTGATTTCCCCATTTTGGACAGCACTTTACGCCTGTTTGACTATCGCTGGGATGCATTTTCGTGTCCATTGGAATTGAATACGATGAATAGCGGGGGCGCGCCCGATAATTTTCCGTGGCCAAAACACGCGATGTAGGCAAAAAATGCGGCGGGCGGAAAAGTATCGTGGGTGCGAAACTAATTGAATACGGGCCGTAGTGGGCACCTACATCATGGAAGGAATATACTCCCCGAGTTTCATGTTTCTAGGTCCAGGGGTTTGGACTTGGGCATTGATGTATAAGTGAGTCAGTCAGGACAGTTGATAAAATATATATATATACATATATATATATATATATACACATATATGTGTGTGTGTGTGTATCTATAGGTAGAGATATAACATATATGGGTGTTTGTGAACTCTGCTATCCTATGGGATAGTGACTGGGACATCATTAGGGCAGTGTGTGTATTTAGCCTCACTGATGAACACTGCCCTTTTCTCATTAAGCCTGAGCCACATCTGAGCAGTCTCGCTGTGCGCAGAATGCAGCTGTACACGCTCGCTTGCTTCCATACACACAGGACAGGAATAGAAGTAAAATAATCAATGTCAGGATCTTTACTGCACGGAACAAAAGCACGTCACAGGCTGAACATGAAAAAATCTAATACTGCTTATGAGAAAGCAAACAGCCTCCATCCCCCAGGGCCCAAATCATAATATTACTTAGATTGATTACTAAGATGCGATTACCTTTTTCTGGTATTATACATTGTATTTTATTAACAGTTCTGTCTTCTCATTAGAAATATAAATGTTGCAATGAAAGCAAGAAAAAAAACAATATGTTGTAGCCTGCGGGGGTGCGCAGAGTTGTACACATGGCATAAGAGGGGAAGACAGGACCCTGATAGACTGGACAGGCCATGCTTTTTGCGTTTGTGGAATTGATCACCTATTGATTGAAAGATCAGTCCTCTTGGTCAGCCAGGAGGTGGCAGTCTGTACAGTCTGTAACATCGCATTCAGCTTACACAGTGAGATTTAGGTCCAGAATTACACATTAACAATAATACCCCTTTTACACCAACTTAAAAATCCCGGGTTAATGCACATGAACGCGCATCAACCCAGGATTTTTTTCGGTGTAAACGGATCAACCTGAGTCCAGTGAGCCGGGGTTCCGACCCGGCTGGATTGCAGTGTTGAGCACGGGTCATATCCGTGTCACCCTGCAGTGTAAACGGCGCGACCCGGGTCATCGATTGGCCGGCTTCAGTGGCGCTTGGAGATGACATCATCTCTGGGAGTCCACTACCGGGCCGACCAGAATGGAGCAGTGCACCCCACCCCCCCTCCGTGCCTCCGGACGCTTCGGAGTAAGGTAAGGTGGTAGCTGAGGGGGAGGAAGGGTAAGAAGCACTGCTCACCTGCGCCGGAGAGTCGGGTCAGTGCCTCAGTTTAAAGGGGGGTCTGACTTGGGTTGGAAACATTTTCCAAATCCCCGGTCAGACCCAGGACTTTGGTGTAAAAGGGGTATAACAGTGAGGCCCATGATGGGTGCCCAACACCTTGCTGGTAGGCTATGGCAGGAGCTACTGCCCTCACAAGCTGGCAAATGGTGGTGTCCTACTGGCAGAAGGGCTAGAACATGTCACCCTTCCAAGATGTGGCCAAAGCATTGGGTTCTTCAGATAAAGAGCCATCCTAATGGACAGTAGCCAGTGGCTGTTTTTCATTATGGCAAAGGGACAAATCAGTGTGACTGGCACAGAACATACAACCACGTCACAGTGATCTTCGTCGGCCTCAGATCAGTGAAATTACTGCTAGTTCAGAGGCGCTTATTTTTCTGTGTGTTTCTGCTGCTTAGGGCACAAAGATCCAACTTGGAAGGGGTGTAGCATGCGTCTCTCTATGGCAAATGGATCACTGTGCAAGCTCCCTCCGTCATTGTATCCTAATACTTTACATTTTAAATTATAGATCACAAACACTAGAAACCTCTCCCTCATCCCTTAGTTAATGTAATTTTAGTTAACTTCCTAGGACTCTGTAACTTCCTAGGCATTGTATTGGCTTCCCTCCTGTACAGAGCCCATGATTACAGGGCTCCCTCCACCCTACTGTGTCACTTACCCAACACCGTCACATTAAGGTGGGAGTGTGAATAGTCCTTTGGGACCAGATATGCTGTTAATTAGCTTTTGTTTTCGTTCTGCATCAAATGACTTGTTATCTCGCACATTTTTAAGGCAGCTTCAGGTCTTTCACAGCTGTATCAATGGATGGATTCTTAATCATCTCAAATAACAGAGGATTCTGTCCCCATGTAATCCTTTTCCAATTACCGCTTTCCCTTAGCAAGGGAAATGAAGCTCTGTGTTGTCATTAGTTGTTAGTGAAATGAAAGACTGCATTGTCAGGAACATTGGGTTCAGCAGGCGAAGTGGCCCTCTACTGTCTCTATGTAATATATTCTAACTGAGCCAGGCTCTAGTGCTGATGAGACTCGCATGTACAGATCTGTTCCCGTTCGCTGGTGCATTCGTCAGAATATTTCAGACCTGCTCTTAATTGGTATAACATTTGCAAAGCATAACCTTGCTCAAATCACATCTGTTTCCACTTCTAATGCAAAATAAATAGAAGGGTGGACAGTGTGCGTTATTGCTAAACACCTTTTGTCTTTGGCAGTAAGAGAGGATTATCTGTCTATGAATGGAACAATTGATGTTTAGCACAATAGGCTTACATTGCCACCAGAGTAGTGCTCTGACTTTAATTCATGAGATGCTGAGGAGCATACTATAGCAGGTGAGGGGACATGCTAGAAAAAGTCTGGTGCTGGGGAACCCTGCTCATTTTTTCCCCTGTATTTCCAGTACCAGGAAAAGATCAGACCCAGCGCTGGTTGCGCAGAATACGGGGGACCCATTCGTCATTTGTCCCCCGTATTTTGGCAACCAGGGCTGGTTCTGACTAGCCCGGTGCTGGTTGGGCTTACATACGGGGGACCCCTACATCGTTTGTCCCCTGTATGTTGCCCCTAAAAGCCAAGGGCTGGTTGCTCTTTGGGGGGTGGGATGCACGGATGGTTCTCACTGAACCATCCCCGCATCTGTACTTATTTTATTACAGACCGATGCATGCGCCGCGGATCTTCCTGTGCGTGTATCAGTCTTTTTTTTCTTCTTCTTTAAATGAAGCCGCTCAGACGCACCATGCATCGTATGCTGAAAAAAACAGGGCACGATCAGCATACGAACACGACGGGCAAGGTGTCCTGCACATCCGATCATACGATCCAATTTAGGAGCTGCGGGAGCGCACATCAGATACAATCCGGAAAAAAAAAATATGCACGATTTCTACACGATTGATCATACGGCGCGTCGATAATCATGTAATCGGACAGAAATTGCGTAGGTGTTTGGCCAGCGTAAGACTTTTTACACTACACATCCAATGCCCTGCGTGGGTAGGGGTGGGGGGCTTTGCTATATCTGTTCTCCAGTTTAACTAATCAGCCAGATCACACTCCTAAAATATAATACATTTAGCCAAAGATGTCTGTTTAGCTTTTTTTTTTTTTTTTTTTACACATTTTGTATCACAAGTGCAGACCGTCGAGGGGGAACAGGCAGATGTCAAAGGGAGTTTTTATAAAAACAAAAACAAATGTGTAGCCCGTTACACTGTATATCCCTATACAACTACAGTGTAGTGCTGCTTTACATCCAGCGCTGGTGTAGAACTGGAGCTCTGCTGTCACCACCCCTGCCTGCATCCCCCGTGGCCTATAGCATAACTAAGAAACTGAAAAAGATAAAATAAAAAAAAATACTTTGACCTTTTTCTGACGCCAGAACTTGATATATGTTGCATAAATGCATTAATTCATTGAAGAATATAGCCGGTGGGAGAGCAGGAAAGGAAGAAGCTTTTTATATAATGGATAGCGAGTGTCATGTAATACCCCCGTGGTCAATGTTCTCATTGCTATCGGGGATTACTCAGGTGATTGCAGGAAGTCTTGATACTGTTACAGTAACTAATGCCAGTGCCTGGTAACAGCTTTCACCTTCTGTGTAATCAGTCATGCCGTCATGGCACAGCTATCCAGATACGTGCGCACACATATGTGAATAGGCAACAACTAAATCATACTTTGTTTAGGGATATTCTGAAAGAAAGGTTGCTGCTTTAATCGTGTTGTCAACGGCTACCGTGACCTCTGCCCCCTGCGATAAGCGCACATGTGCTCTCTATTTCGTTCATATGATGATGCTGCTTAGTAATTGCATGTGATGCTCATTATTCTAGACCGCAGATAAAGCAATGCATGTGTCTCCTATCATTCTCTATAATAGGGAAGGCAAGCCCGGGCACTGGCACAATAGCAGATCATTGTAATTAGATCATGCAGCTGCTTCTAGTAACCTACAGGACAGCGGAGCACCAGATGTTGCAGCAGGCGCACGGCATGTTTTATGCTGAGGATTATTAATGTTGCTGTCTTATACATGCGTTCTTACTCATTCTGGGCACTTATTGGGATTGTCAAAGCTCAAGGTCATGCGTATGCGGCCTCTTCAGTGTGTGTGGGGACTGCGAGAGATCTCGCATAGGGAGCCCTGTACATACGCAGTACAGATCCTGCGCGCAATTGCAGGTCTCTCACAATCGGAGTAGTACACAGACCATCGGGTTTGCGTGCTACTCTGAATCAGGCCTATAAATCCATAATACTGGAGGGATGCGGTCAAAATGCCGTCAGTCGGGATGCCGATGCTTAGAATGCTGGCGCCGGATCCAACACCTGTCAGAATCCCAGCGCTGGCATCCCGACGGTAAGTACTGGGGTTAGGGGGAGGGTTAGGGATTAGGGTTAGTCACTAAGGGGAGGGATAGGGCTAGGCACTAAGGGCGGAGGGTTAGGTTTAGGGTGCGGGGAAAGGTTAGATTTAGGCACTGGAGGAGAGGGCTAGGTTCAGTCAGCGGGGGAGGGTTGGTATACTGACCGACAGGTGTCAGTATCTTAACCCTGTCGGTAAACCGGCATCAGGATTCTGGCCGCCGGGATCCCAAGTGCCGGCATTCTTTACGTAACCCAAATCATTATATAGATTGTAAGCCTGCGAGCAGGGCCCTCTTACCTTTTTGTGTGTTATTACCCAGCCTTTAGCACATGTAATAAAGACAGTCCCCATATCCCCACACTCACATGACTAATGGAGGGCATAAGTAAGGCTACACCTGGTAGTATTTCAAGTGAACAAAAAGGAAAAAAAAACTGATTTAATGGAAAATGAGTGGTTATAAAGTGTTCTTGTTTGCGCTTTGCAAATTACCTCCAGTGTTTTTTTGATTATTTTTTGCAGAATAAAATAAAAAAGTTCTGTGTCTCAAAGAATTTGGCCGCATAAAATTGAAATTGCTGGTAAAAGTTATCTCAATTCTCAGCAAAATAAAGTTTTATTTCTCACACCCTAAAATGGTTTAAATTATGTGGGTTAGGTACGTGGAGGTGTAAATGATGGGGGATAGGTATGTAGAGGTGTAAATGATATGGGACAGGTATGTGGAGGTGAAAATGATGTGAGACAGGTATGTGGAGGTGTAAATTATGTGGGACAGGTATGTGGAGGTGTAAATGATGTGGGACAGGTATGTGGAGGTGTAAATGATGTGGAGGTGTAAATGATGTGGGACAGGTATGGGGAGGTGTAAATTATGTGGGACAGGTATGTGGAGGTGTAAATGATGTGGGACAGGTATGGTGAGGTGTAAATGATGTGGGACAGGTATGGGGAGGTGTAAATGATGTGGGACAGGTATGTGGAGGTATAAATGATGTGGGACAGGTATGTGGAGGTGTAAATGATGTGGGACAGGTATGTGGAGGTGTAAATGATGTGGGACAGGTATGGTGAGGTGTAAATGATGTGGGACAGGTATGGTGAGGTGTAAATGATGTGGGACAGGTGTGGTGAGGTGTAAATGATGTGGGACAGGTATGGTGAGGTGTAAATGATGTGGGACAGGTATGTAGAGGTGTAAATGATGTGGGACAGGTATGGTGAGGTGTAAATGATGTGGGACAGGTATGTGGAAGTATAATGATGTGGGACAGGTATGTGGAGGTGTAAATGATGAGGGACAGGTATGTAGAGGTGTAAATGATGTGGGACAGGTATGTGGAGGTGTAAATGATCAGGGACAGGTATGTGGAGGTGTAAATGATGTGGGACAGGTATGTGAAGGTGTAAATGAGATAGGACAGGTATGTGGAGATGTGAATGATGTGGGACAGGTATGTGAAGGTGTAAATGATTAGGGACAGGCATCTGGAGGTGTAAATGATATAGGACAGGTATGTTCTGCTGTGTTATTTACCATTTTTTTGGGGGGTTGAGGGATTTCCCACTCTGTAATGTACTGTACTTCTCCCAGGTCGTGCACTGCAGAATTAACGTCATTGCGAATGTCCATTTACAACTGAATTTTAAGAATCACAAGAGCGAGCTTCATGAAAATTAGTCGTGATGTGCGCCATTTTTAAAGTGCGAATTTACGCTTCCAAACTCATAGTTGGATCGGGCCCTATCAGTCTTATTTGTGTAAGGAATGCTGTTTCTTGATATGGCTGGTTTTTAGGCATGCTACATTAGGGGACGGGACCAATTGTAATCCCTTTCTAGACGGAGTGTCCTACATATGTACTGTGCATGTTTTTTTTCATGTGTTGCACAGGACGCCAGTATAATATTCCTTCACGTGGAGATTTAACGCTCCTTCATATGAAGTCAAATTCATGAATCACTTTGGGTGGGGTTTTTATATTACTAAATACATGGCAACTCTGCTTATATTAAAGAAAAAACAAATGTTATTAAGCAAAATCAGTTATTTATTCAACTCCACCCTGACTGATCCTCTTATCACCTTGTTTACCCTTCTCCAGTACATTCTCCATTTCACCTTGGTGTTTATGTTCAAAACATTATTCTCCACCGTATTGTGCAAGACTCTGGTCTTGGCCTGAATAACATGACCACAGGCCGCATTACCGGTCTTTGTTTTCTTGTTAGATCGTCACTCGAAATCTGGGGCTGGTACGTCATGCTGGGGAGACAGAGATTCAGCATATGGATAGGACCAAACCAAAATAATCAGGGCTTAGAATTGTTTACAGACATTAAACAAATGAACATAAATTCTACCTTGTTACATACAACAAAGACTTTTAATTAAGTCAGTACAACTACAGGGTAGAAATGTAAACATGACAGTAAGTACTCTGCATACTGTCAGTAAGTACGCTGCATACTGTCAGTAAGTACGCTGCATGCTGTCAGTAAGTACGCTGCATACTGTCAGTAAGTACGCTGCATGCTGTCAGTAAGTACGCTGCATACTGTCAGTAAGTACTCTGCATACTGTCAGTAAGTACTCTGCATACTGTCAGTAAGTACGCTGCATACTGTCAGTAAGTACTCTGCATGCTGTCAGTAAGTACGCTGCATACTGTCAGTAAGTACGCTGCATTCTGTCAGTAAGTACGCTGCATACTGTCAGTAAGTACTCTGCATACTGTCAGTAAGTACTCTGCATACTGTCAGTAAGTACGCTGCATGCTGTCAGTAAGTACTCTGCATACTGTCAGTAAGTACTCTGCATACTGTCAGTAAGTACGCTGCATACTGTCAGTAAGTACGCTGCATGCTGTCAGTAAGTACGCTGCATGCTGTCAGTCAGTGCTCTGCAGGCGGTCAGTCAGTGCTCTGCAGGCGGTCAGTCAGTGCTCTGCAGGCGGACAGTCAGTGCTCTGCAGGCGGACAGTCAGTGCTCTGCAGGCGGACAGTCAGTGCTCTGCAGGCGGACAGTCAGTGCGCGGACAGTCAGTGCTCTGCAGGCGGACAGTCAGTGCTCTGCAGGCGGACAGTCAGTGCTCTGCAGGCGGTCAGTCAGTGCTCTGCAGGCGGTCAGTCAGTGCTCTGCAGGCGGTCAGTCAGTGCTCTGCAGGCGGTCAGTCAGTGCTCTGCAGGCGGTCAGTCAGTGCTCTGCAGGCGGTCAGTCCGAGCTCTGCACGCGGTCAGTCAGTTATAGGTCCTTCAGCAGAGTTAACCTATTCTTGTTGTAGGAATCACGTCTCACTCTGCTCGGAGAAGTCTTCTAGCTCGGAAATACTGCATGCTCAGATCAGGCCGATTCAGATCAAACCACATACAGTATTTCCAATAGTATTTGAGGGGCCTATTCATCATCCTAAATGGGCCCGTTATAGATGTGGAAATGCTATGATCCACATGTTTTAATTAGCCGGCCCATTCATTATTAGAGGCCTGATGGGGCCGACTAGTATTCAGCAAACTCTGAAAACTGAACGGGAAATTACAGATTCATCAAGACCACAGCACTTTGCTACAAAGCGTTTATTGCTGATCTAAGCTTTGTATACCATATACATCATACGTTTTGTGATGATCAACTGCTCCCTGCAGATCATGAGCAACCAAATAACCCCAACCAACGACCTTCAGACCAAGTCAGGCTGGAGAGACGTGCGGAGAAAAGCTGTCACAGCTTCATTGAACAATAACTTAGAAACATTGTGTCAAAGAAATAGCGCCGCAAATGCCAACTCCAGCCAAACCATTTGTGGGCAGCCTCCCACCCCCAAGTGCTAGGCCCCGGTGTATCCCACCCTCCTACCCCTGACTTTGCACAAGCGGGTGTTGTGTGCTTCAACTGCACATTAAAGGGGTTGTCCCCATGGCGTTTCCTTGCACCACCCTAAGGTCACTGATTCAGGCGCTTTACCACCTCTGCCAGGATCCCCATGGAGCGGATATGTTAGATGCCAAGTGAATGAAAGACTGCCCCACTATTCAGACTTCTTTTGCTGCCACTTGAAAACTACTATACAACCTTTACAACATGCTCCAATGACAAACACTTCCTCACCACGACATTAAATTACAGCCAGGACGTAAATCGCCTCCTATGACTTGCTTCTAAATAGAGAAAGGCCTAGCAGGGGAAGGAAGAGAGGATCAGAAAAACCTTATTAACTTTTCCAAATAAATCACTTTATCCAATAATGTGTCTGCAGGCAACAGTGACGCATGGTGGAGGTTCCTTGCATGTTTGGGGCTGCATTTCAGCAAATGGAGTTGGGGATTTGGTCAGGATTAATGGTGTCCTCAGTGGTGAGAAATACAGGCCGATACTTATCCATCATGCAATACCATCAGGGAGGCATCTGATTGGCTCCAAATGTATTCTGCAGCAGGGCAACAACTGCAAACATACAGCCAATGTCATTAAGAACTATGGGCCTGATTCAGAGCCGGACGCTCTGACCAGAGCGCTCGCTCTGAATCAGGGCCCTCCTACATGAAAATGGAGCGGCCTCTTAGACGCTCGCATAGCTGTGGGTGACCACCCACAGCTATAGCGAGCGTCCATGATGATGGTCGCGATGGTCAAGACCATCGCGACCATCGGGCTTGCGACGGAGACCCTGCGGTAGGGTCTCGCTGCCGCAAGCCCTGGAGTGATTTTGGCTCTATCAGAGCCAAAATCACTCCCACTGACATCACTACTGATGTCAGTGGGGCCGGCTTCAGACGGTAGGCGTTCCCATGGGAAAGCCTCCGTCTGGCAGCAACGCCCCCGGCACGCCCACCAAAAGGGGCGTGCTGTCAATCAACATCGACAGCACGCCTCCTTTGGTGCGAGACCCGTAGTGACGGCTACCCCGTCGCTAGCCGGGTCTCGCGCATGCGCACGACGGAGCTCCCTCCGTCATGCGCAGTAGGGCACCATCGACCCGCTTGCGAGCGTCCTGCGCTCGCGAGCAGGTCTGAATCAGGCCCTATATTCAGTGTAAAGAAGAACAAGGAGTCCTGGAAGTGATGATATGGCCCCCACAGAGCCCTGATCTCAACATCATCGAGTCTGTCTGGGATTTCATGAAGAGACAGAAGGATGTGAGCAAGCCTACATCCACAGAAGATCTGTGGTTAGTTCTCCAAGATGTTTGGAACAACCTCCCTGCCGAGTTCCTTCACAAACTGTGTGCAAGTGTACCTAGAAGAATTGATGCTGTTTTGATGGCAAAGGGTGGTCACACCAAATATTGATTTGATTTAGATTTCTCTTCTGTTCATTCACTTTGCATCATGTTAATTGATAAAAAAATAAACTATTAACGCTTCTATTTTTGAAAGCATCCTTTCGTTATAGCATATTTCTGTCACTCACATCAGTCTCTGCCCCAGTGGAGCTCACTCTCTATTATATTCCCTATCACATGTATATACACTAGGGTTAAGTTTTTGTCAGAAACCAGGTAACCTACAGTACCAGTATGTTTTTGTGTGGGAGGAAAGAGGACATCCACACGAACATATGGAGAACATACAAACTCCACACAGTGCCTTGGACAAGAATTTAAATTATGGCCTCAGAGGGGTATGAGGCTGTCATTGCTATATTCTATGCCAACAGTGCTGCCCACTTAAATGGTGTTCCTTTTTAACCACGGTTGATGCCCTTGATAGTGTCCAGCAAAAAATTATTCCCATGGGTTTAAGCACACAAAAAAAAAAATCCTTGGAGACCCACTGCCGATTGCACTTTCTTAAGCCTGACCTTATGTGGGTTTTCTAGGAATAAAGAAGGTAACTACAAAAATAAGTGTCACAACCAGTTGGGCAGCCCTTCTTGTAGGAACAGTAATGCAGTATTTCTGCATTTCAAACAAAGCTCTAATAATCCCTCCAGGGGACAAAGAGTCAGAACACAAACAGCAGGTTGCTCTCCCTAGCGCCCTTATTTTGCAAACAATCTATTCTTACATTATGTATACATCTCCTATATTATTCTGTGTGCACTGACTATTCTATAAATCTGTTGAGGGATGGAGGGAGAGGGCAGGGACTCTGGTTTGTGTTTTTGGAGGAGGGGTAATTCCAAACAGCGACTAGTTCTGAACGGAGGGGGTCCTGTGGGAATTTTTACATTTTAGCCTTCTATGATAATACACTTCTCTTTCTTTGACATCACTAAAACAGTGCAAATATTCTAATTGTACAGCCTTGACTGTAAGACGTCATGAAAATAAGTGAAGTTCAAATGATATATTATATTTATTTATTATTTATTACCAGTTATTTATATAGCGCACACATATTCCGCAGCGCTTTACAGAGAATAATTGGCCATTCACATCAGTCCCTGCCCCAGTGGAGCTTACGGTCTATATTCCCTACCACATGCTCACACACACACGGGTTCATTTTGTTGGGACCCAATTAACCTACCAGTATATTTTTGGAGTGTGGGATGAAACCGGAGTACCCGGAGGAAACCCACGCAAGCACAGGGAGAACATACAAACTCCACACAGTTAGGGCCATGGTGGGAATTGAACCCACAACCTCAGTGCTGTGAGGCAGTAATGCTAACCATTGCACCTCTGTGCTGCCCCGGAGTTCAAATATATATATATACACTATAGGTTTCCTGAGTCCTGAACAAAGCAATTCCCATATAATACACACAAATAAAAACAACGACTTGCAGAGGAAATATACAAAAATATATATATTTTTTTTTCTTGGTGGTTTTTTTCTTCTTTTTTTTTCCCCCAGTAGCTCTTGCACGCCGCGCTGCCATTATAAAATCCGCCTCTCTTTCCAGGAATCTGGATCCAGTAAACAGTGATGTCTGGTGTTGAAACGCTCTTGGCTGTTGTCTATATTTGGTGGGAAAGTTTAACGGATTCTGTTTGTTTAACAGAGTCTAAAAATAAGCGGCTGGAGTGACGGCAGAGTCTATATTTTTGTCAAATAGTGCATTTATTAAAGTCCTATATGTAATAATTGCTGACACATAGAGGGGTATTCAATATGAAACGTTAACTTCACTGCCGAAGTTAACGTTTCATATCTGAGTTTTTTTCTGCGTTAAGTCTGGTGCGCGCTCCCGCTTATCCCCGTATTCAATATAAAATTAACGAAAGCGGGAAACTCCGAAGTTGGATTTGCGTAAAGTTACGAATTTTTCCTTAAAATAATTGTAAGTCCCCCCTAAAGTTGTAAAAACATGGGGGATCACTATGGGTACCCCTGTTTTAGCCTTTAATTGAAAGTCGGGGATTTAAATAGCCGCAGCAGGTGTTTTTTTCCCGACATTGAAGAAGTGATGCAGAAGAGCGCTTAGGTTATTTTTTTCGTTTTTTTAAGTGGTCCCATCAAATTTGGGGTACATGAAAATGGGTACTAGCATATTTTGATGTCCCAAAAGTAAGTTTTTAAAAATTCTGCATTTGTGCACCTGCCGCTATAATTCTATTCTAGAAAACATCTGCCGCATACTTGCAGAATAGCCCTGAACCTATTTCCCTATTGTTAATCAATTTTTTCCCATTTTTTTTTCTTTGCACCCCAATTTTTAAGTTCATTTTGTGGGGTGTCCCTATTTTATTTTTTTTTACTTTTTTTGACGCAGTTCTTTTTTAGATGTCATTCTCAGGGGTGCAGGCTATTTTTTTTAAGCCTGCACCCCTAAACCCCATTCTGCACTTTTTTTCGCCACCTATTCAATGGTGAAAAGTTATCCCCGTTTTTTATCAAAGACTTTTCAAAACTGCGATAAGTCTTTGAAATTGAATACGGTGTAAAACTAAAACAAGTGATATTAACGCAAAAAAACGATGTTATCGCACCCATATTGAATACCCCTCTAAGAGTACACAACAGTATTTTAGTTTCGCTAGTGGTAATGTTTTGTCAAACCTTAAGTCCCGGGGACACTCCAATGGCAAAGTCTATTGTGACCCTCCATGTAAAGTGGCTAAGATGTATTATTAGTGCTGAAAACCCTTCGTTTGTTACCATAATCTATTTCCCTAATAAAACATTGCTGGGTTAGTACTCTGATAATGGAATTTGGTGTCATGACAGCGGCCAAATGAAATAAAGTTAACAGATTCAAAATGATTTATCTAGCTGGCTGGTGGCTGCAGCAGACAATACTTGATGGGGCATATTTAATAACATGGTGTTATTACCCCTAGCAGCATCTAATTAGAGGTTTGCTTTCTCTGTATGACGTGTACTCGAAAAATGACAGCATGGAACAATTATATTTTATTTTTTTAGAAAGTGCAGTTAGAGTAATAATAATGTCATACATAACAGAGATAAAAGGCTTAATTCTTTTATGGAACAAAGGGGTCTATTTACTAAGCCTTGCATGGAGATAAAATGAACAGAGATAAAGTACCAGCCAATGAGCTCCTAACTGCCATGTCACAGACTGTGTTTGAAAAATGACAGGAGCTGATTAGCTAGTACTTTATCTCCGTCCACTTTATCTCTATCCAAATCTTAGTAAATAGACCCCATAGTGGGAGATTTATCAAATCTTGGAGAGAAATAAAGTGGAGAAGTTGCCCATACCAACCAATCAGGGTTTTACAAGCTGTGCTAAAAAAAAAAAAAAATGACAGACGCTTATTGGTTGCTATTAGTAACTTCTCCACTTTATCTCTACACAAGATTTGATAAATCTCCCCATAGGCAAATGCAGGGGGGGGGGGGGGTTCCAGTTGCCTGGAAAAGCCCCTCCCCCCACCCCTCCCAGCCCACACCATGACGACAATACAAATCGTAATATAATGGAATTTTACATGTTGTATGTTTTTCTTTGTATCACAAATGAAATAATCGGCAGTACCTGTGGTTCTTATAACATGTCAGCCAGTAATATATACCATACACCTGTGCACCAACTAGGATGGAAAACATGCACTGTTAGGGGTGCACTGCTATAGACCATCAATAGGGTTTTTTTTTATTAATAATGTATAATAATACACTATCCAGTGCATAAGGAGACCAATATGGACATATGTGCCCAGGTCAGTGCTAGGTTCTTCAGCTGCTTCCCCAGACTCCCGGACTTGGTCCAATGCTCTGGAATGTTGCCCACATCTGAAATAAAAACATTCATATCAGCCAGGATGGACCTACTGCCGCATCTAATGGCGTACTGTGATCGCTGCTCTTGTATATGCTAGGATTATGACACACAATACACTTTGTCTGACTCATATTAAAGCTGGTTAAGTGCTAATTATGGGCCTGATACAGCAGGGATCGCTATTTTGCTAATGCGCACACAACGCAGTTGCCAATATCAGCGGTGATATGCAAATGCATTGCGATTGCAGAATAACATTGCAGTCACAGCTTCACATAAGGACGCCCACTGTCCCTTGTCTCACATCAGTAATACTTAGCAATATAGCGAAACAATCGGTGACATCGAGTAACATCGGACCCATACGCACACTTGCACAAGCCCAGACTTTACTCAGAATTTGCTAACAGCCACACACGCTATGAGACCTCAGGTTGTGTAGTCTGTAGCAGTGGCTAATTTATGCACACCCCTGCAACGGCGTTGCAACGCACTGGCACGCCTGCGTTCGCTCGACCACCCCTCCCCCCATCACCACCCACAAACAGCACTACCTGTCAATTGCTCTATGGATCTGCATAGCATCTGCGATCCCGATCACAGTGGCTGGTTCGCACGCGCTGTGCGGTGCATAAGCATGCGCATGGCGCAAGAATCGGCTGATTGCGTGCGTATTAGCAACTGCGATTGCTGAATCAGGCCCTATGTCCTCTTCATGGACTGGCCACACTCACTCTAAAATCAAGCATTTGGAACCCCCCTCTAGAAATCCTGCGTTTGCCAGCGCTCCCCCTTAGTGTATCTTGATCTCTGCATGCTGACATTTGATACAATATCCACTGACTGACAGCACAGCTGCCTTTTGGATAGCTCCTGCGTTTTGGTGAAAAATATGACCCAGGAAGTCCCCTTGAATATTCCTGTGTCTAATACCACATCCACCAACGCTCCCTGTCCCCCCTTCTAGGTGCTCCCCAAAATCTGCCTGTCTGCCCTTGTGCAGGTGTTTCACTATGAGATCACAGTCACCACGAGGACTCGAGGGAATAGGTCTTTTGCCATAAGGTCATGTTTAGGGTCAACTGTCATCGACTACTACATAAGGGGATTTCTCAGTTTGTTAGGAAGTTGTACAATCACTTCTGAGGAATAATACATAGGCCCTCATTCAGAGCCGTACGCTCTGAGCAGAGCGCACGCTCTGAATGAGGGCCGGGCTCCATTTTCATGGAGCGTCCTCCTGGACGCTCGTATAGCTGTGGGTCACCACCCACAGGCTATACGAGCGTGCTTTGTGATGGCCGCGATGGTCGAGACCATCGCGACCATCGAAATTGCGAGCCGGAGCCTGCAGTTGAGGTTTTCAACCGCAAGCTCCGGAGTGATTTTGGCTCTATCAGAGCCAAAATCACTCCCACTGACATCACTAGTGATGTCAGTGGGCCGGCTTCTGACGGGAGGCGTTCCCGTGGGAACGCCCCCGTCAGGGAGGCACGCCCACCAAAGGGGGCGTGCTGTCAATCAACATTGACAGCACGCCCCCTTTGATCGGACACAACGAGCGAAGGACTTTCCTTCGCTCGTCGCGTCTGGCGCATGCGCACGACGGAGCTCCCTCCGTCGTGCGCATGCTCAGTGCATAACATCGACCCACTTGCGAGCGGACAGCCGCTCGCGAGTGGGTCTGAATCAGGCCCATAGTGCTTTTACAGCTTGCCCTTACATGTGAAAACATCAAGGTAATGAACTAATCAATGGTGTTTCTTCATCTTAACCCCAGAAACTCCTATATTACAGGACCGCATTAGGTCATGGAATGTGATCTTAACTTCCAGCTTGATTCACTGTACGATTCACTCACCTGTGTATTATCATCACCGGCACATGGCTTGTTCAACTGTAATAAGTGGAGGAAATGTGTATTACACACGCAGTTATGTTACCGTTCATGTACAATTAGTGTGTTGTAAAGATATGTCAATATTTCTGTATAAGGTTTAATCTGCCTGTGGAGCTTTAAACCTGTCACGCCAGACGCTCACAGGAAACGCCGGGATTAAAAGGTGCTCACAGCAAGAGAGCCGTGGGCTCCCTATTTTTGTCCTCTTTGCTAATGGGGAGTGTGTATTCCTTTTTAGAAGAACAGTGAGATTTATTTATTTATTATTTATTACCAGTTATTTATATAGCGCACACATATTCTGCAGCGCTTTACATCATTCACATCAGTCCCTGCCCCAGTGGAGCTTACAGTCTATGGGGGTCATTCAGACCCGTTCGCGAGCAAAGGACGCTCGCAAACGGGTCGATGTCGCCCCACTGCGCATGCGCACGACGGAGGGAGCTCCGTCGTGCGCATGTGCGAGACCCGGATAGCGACGGGCTCTCCGTCGCTCCGGGTCTCGCACCAAAGGGGGCGTGCTGTCGATGTTGATTGACAGCATGCCCCCTTTGGTGGGCGTGCCGGGGGCGTGGCTGCCAGACGGAGGCGTTCCCATGGGAACGCCTATTGTCTGAGTCCGGCCCCACTGACATCAGTAATGATGTCAGTGGGAGTGATTTTGGCTCTGATAGAGCCAAAATCACTCCTGGGCTTGCGGAAGCGAGACCCTACCGCAGGGTCTCGTCGCAAGCCCGATGGTCGCGATGGTCTTTGACCATCGCGACCATCTTTTTGGCCGCTCGCATAAGCTGTGGGTGGTCACCCACAGCTATGCGAGCGTCCAGGAGGCCGCTCCAAATTTAGCTGGGACGGCCCTGATTCAGAGAGAGCGCTCTGGTCAGAGCGTTCAGCTCTGAATCAGGCCCTATGTTCCCGATCACATGCTCACACACTAGGGTTCATTTTTGTTGGGAACAAATTAACCTACCAGTATATTTTTGGAGTGTGGGAGGAAACCGGAGCACCTCCCACGCAAGCACAGGGAAAATATACAAACTCCACACAGGTAGGGCCATGGTGGGAATCGAACCCACAACCTCAGTTCTGTGAGGCAGTAATGCTAACCATTACACCCTCTTAGATCAAGAACCTAACATTCGCCCCTGACTGTGTTACTATGGAGTAGGTGAGGCTATTATGGGCTGGTCTGGTGCATAAGTCGCAGTTCGGGAGCTGCGGTAACGCACTGTTCACTGCTGACTGTGGTGTACACCTGTAGTGTTACTATGGAGGGTGAGAGGTTAGTATGGGACCATCTGGGAGATGAGATAACACATCTTAAAGAGCTGTGCTTCAGCTGTATAAGCAATAGGTTGATTTTGAACTTCCAAATGGTCTTGCAGTCATAGAGCGTATCTAGTGCATTCAAATCACTAATCTTGTGCCTGTGAATTCCTAATATTTGTGTTATCCTGTAAGAAATTGTACAAATCCATGCTATTGTGTAACAAAAAGGCAAGCACAAAGTCCGATAAGGTAAGCCAACAAAGTAGACAAAAGTCCTAAACGCTTATCCTCATGCCCAGAATTCTTGCTCGTATAAAAGGAAGTTACACTAAGCCCTGAACTTTATGTTGCATAGCATCGACCAGGCCAACTGTAGTGTGAGGAGTATTTATAAACGTGCCGATCGAGGTCAGAGCACCAAAGCATTTTTTTAAAACTGGTTAAACACAGACGTGCAGGAGATGGCGTCAGCAGGCTAGAGCAGCCTGTCACCCACTGGTTCTCAGTGAGTGCATTGGGACGTACTTGTATCACAGTGCAAGGTTTATTGTGTCACAAGGGGGGTACCTCTTTAGAAAAACACAAAAAACAATGATTTTATTATTTTATTAATAAATCTCCCCAAAGGTTGCATAATGCCAAACAAATTATTCTAGCGCTATCCTATTCAAATGGTATTTTAACTGAAATAAGTTAAGATTGGTTTTAAAATAAACTATATTCTATCCTGAGTTTAGTTTTATTTACATTATTTTGGGATACATCCATTATCATAGGGGTCAATTCAATTAGCCGCGAAGGGTGTGAGTTGCCGTTGCCACGGTGTTAAAACAATGGCACCTCCTCTCACCAGCCCGCTTTCAGCCCCGCATTTGCAGTTTGAGCTGCCATACAGTGACTCGCAAACGCGCATATTGGATTGATCTCATAATGTCCACATGGTTTAAATATCGATATGGAACATGTGAAATGTCGACATTCTGCAGGGCGTATAGGGTTAGGCTGCAGAACCAGAGGGTTAGGGTTAGGCTGCGGTAGGGGAGGATTATGGTTAGGCACTAGGGGGAGGATTACAGTTAGGCTGCGGAAGGGGAGGATGAGGGTTAGGCATTAGTGGCAGGTTAGCTTTAGGCTGTAGGAGAGGAGGATTACAGTTAGGCACTAGAGTTAGGGTTAGGTACTAGATGGATGGTTTGATTAAGGCTGCAGGAGGTGAGGGGGGGATAGGGTATGACTGCAGGAGTGGAGGGGTAGGGTATAACGTTACTCGCCGCTAGAGATCCACTATCAGGTAATTCATTACTGCACTGGAACACACTATTTTGCCAACATTTCATCGGTGACCACATGATGAATATCAACACTGTGATTCTTGACAATACGACTGTCATCATTCTCATGTCGACATTACAGCTGTTGGGGGACTGGAGTTGAGAAACAATGTTGAATAGCAATGCATCATTGATGCTTTCTAGCACAGCACCTGTATTCCTATATAATAACACGGTCTAAGGGGCAAGTTATTGGTCCTGCAGCAGACACAATACTTACCCCATACATCACAACAAGCCACACTGCTCTGGAAAACATGCACAGAGCTCACAGCGCTCTTGGGTCTTTGAATTAAAAATGTGCCGCTTTGCATTGTCAGTGACACATATTACCTGACTTTCCTCAGACCTTTCAGCTTTGTCAGGTCATCACTCTTTTTGCTATATGATATGTTGTGAATGCTGTCAGTCTCCAGCGCTGTGATTACACCTCCTGTGAGCAGTAATATGGGCCCACGATGTCCAGCTACATAGTGCACACTGCCATCACTGTACAGCCATGGGCAAAAGTTTTGAGAATGACACAAGTCTTGGTTTTCACAAAGTCTGCTGCTTCAGTTTTTATGATGGCAATTTGCATATACTCCAGAATGTCATGAAGAGTGATCAGATGAATTGCAATTAATTGCAAAGTCCCTCTTTGCCATGACAATGAACTTAATCCCAAAAACAACTTTTCCACTGCATTTCAGCCCTGCCACAAAAGGACCAGCTGACATCATGTCAGTGATTTTCTCGTTAACACAGGTGAGAGTGTTGACGAGGACAAGGCAGGAGATCACTCTGTCATGCTGATTGAGTTAGAATTACAGACTGGAAGCTTTAAAAGGAGGCTGGAGCTTGAAATCATTATTCTTCCTCTGTTAACCATGGTTACCTACAAGGAAACACGTGCAGTCATCATTGCTTTGCACAAAAAGGGCTTCACAGGCAAGGATATTGCTGCTAGTAAGATTGCACCTAAATCAACCATTTATCGGATCATCAAGAACTTCAAGGAGATAGGTTCAATAGTTGTGGAGAAAGCTTCAGGGCGCCCAAGAACGTCCAGCAAGCGCCAGGACCATCTCCTTAAGTTGATTCGGCAGCGGGATCGGGGCACCACCAGTGCAGAGTTTGCTCAGGAATGGCAGCAGGCATGTGTGAGTGCATCTTCACGTACAGCGGACTTTTGGAGGATGGCCTGGTGTTGAGAAGGACAGCAAAGAGGCCACTTCTCTACAGGAAAAACATCGGGGACAGACTGATATTCTGCAAAAGGTACAGGGATTGGACTGCTGAGGACTGGGGTAAAGTTATTTTCTCTAATGAATCCCCTTTCATATTATACGGAGCATCTGGTAAAACGCTTGTCCGGAGAAGGAAAGGTGAGCGCTACCATCAGTCCTGTGTCATGCCAACAGTAATGCATCGTGAGACCATTCATATGTGGGGTTGTTTCTCAGCCAAGGGAGTGGGCTCACTCACAATTTTGCCTAAGAACACAGCCATGAATAAAGAATGGTACCAAAACATCCTCCAAGAGCAACTTCTCCCAACCGTCCAAGAACAGTTTTGTGAAGAACAATGCCTTTTCCAGCATGATGGAGCACCTTGCCATAAGGTAACAGTAATAACTAAGTGGCTCGGGGAACAAAACATCAAAATTTTGGGTCCATGGCCAGGAAACTCCCCAGACCTTAATCCCATTGAGAACTTGTGGTCAATCCTCAAGAGGCGGGTGCACAAACAAAAACCCACAAATTCTGACAAACTCCAAGCATTGATTAGGCAAGAATGGGCGGCTATCAGTCAGAATGTGGCCCAGAAGTTGATTGACAGCATGCCAGGACGAATTGCAGAGGTCTTGCAAAAGAAGGGTAAAAACTGCCAATATTGACTCTTTGCATGAACTTAATGTAATTGTCAAGCCTTTGACACTTATGAAATGCTTGTAATTTTAGTATACCATAGTAACATCTGACAAAAAGGTCTAAAAACACTGAAGCAGCAAACTTTGTGAAAACTAATACTTTTGTCATTCTCAAAAATTCTGGCTATGGCTGTACTCTCCCAAGTTGCTTATGGCAGCTGGGAGTAGTTAATTATACAGGTCACAAAATTCTGGTTGTTTCCTTGCACTATACACAGTATGCTCCATGCACAATACAAAAGTGCATCTTCATGTCTGCACATAGAGGGCTCGTGTCCAATGGGAGAGGAGGCAAAGGATCACCTGGACAGCTTACCGGGGGTTGACCGTCTTTTATTTACAATATAAGAGCAAGAAAAGCATATTAGAAAAGAAGAGCATATTACGAAAAAAAAAAATGTAATATGATAGATATAGGACCCTACACATAGCCACCCCACCTCCTTTACACACCGACACATATGCACCTGGCACTTGCAGTTGGTGGAACATTGCCTTTTGAGCCCTGAGTCTCAGTGTGGGCACTAATGCTTACCTTGTTACAGAAATTAGTGTTAAATGAAGGATAGGGATTCATTATTATTTATTACCAGTCATGTATATAGATCACACATATTCCGCAGCGCTTTGCAGATAATATTTGGCCATTCACACCAGTCCCTGTCCCAGTGGAGCTTACACTCTATATTCCCTATCACATGTACACACACATACACACTAGGGTTAATTTTTGTTGGGAGCCAATTAACCTACCAGTATATTTTTGGAGTGCAGGAGGAAACTGAAGCATCCGGGGGAAACCCACAGGGAGGATATACAAACTCCACACAGTTAGGGCCGTAGTGGGAAACGAACCCACGACCTCAGTGCTGTGCGGCAGTAATGCTAACCATTACAATATTGCCAGATTGTTTCAGACCTGCACGTAATATATCTGCCATATGTGACCGATTTATGATTGGAGAGGTGTAATGGGGGAGGTAAGGTCAGTCTGTTGTAAGCCAAGTGCCAAATTCTGCTTATGCAGACCTGGAGAAAGATTTATATACGCCGGAGAGGGGGTTATAGAATATGTGCAAATACACCCTAATTGTGACATAAACCCGGCTGCATATGCTGCTGACGCAGAGGATCGGCTCAGCGTGGGAGTGGTTCTTTGTTTATACCTGTTTTGTCAACAGCTCTGTTAACAGTAGATTTGCTTTTATCTGATAACCCTAAGTGCTTGTGATAATTAAGGCCAGGTGCAGCCTCTTCCCTTTCCCCTATAAAGTAGCTCATACACCAGGCTGATTACAGTAAATAATGTGGATGCGTGTGCACATTTCATTTGTTTATTTGCGTTTAGCGCTTGCTCACCTAAAGGTGCCCATCCACTAGCAGACATGAAAACGATTGCACGATTAGGACATTGTAATTGTGCAGTTGTTTGTCAGTCTGTGATGAGCCTGCACTGAACGAGCAGTCGATCAGTGCAGGCTCATTAATCATCAGCAAACATGCTCAACCTGACGATATCGGCAGATTGTCCAGCATGTTTGCACGATGACAGATGTCTAAATGACCAGCGGGCACGCGCATCGCTGGTCGTTGAATACATTTTTACAAACTATTTGCAAGCGATTTGCAAACGATTTATGAACGATAACTATATCGTTACCGTTCAATCGCTCACATAAATCGTCTAGTGGATGGGCACCTTAAGATGTTGGATATACCCCTGCAGGCAGACTGTGGAGAGAAAGGAGTGCTAAGAACTATGACTGGTGCTATAGAGAATGATGCAAACACCCCTCTTCTTCTTCTAAGCGTTTATCACAAACCATAGGCCCCCTTCAAATTAATAATAATTGTGAGGTATATGAGCCAGGAGAGTTTTAAGGAATTAGACATCTCTTTCCCAGGATAACCAGGCTTGGAGACCAATTTATTTAGACCCTGTTCCGAATTTGCAGCATGGGACAGATACTTCCCTATTCATTGTAGGTCACCAATTAGTTCCAGGTGACTTAAATGTCTATTTATAGATGTTTTCCCTACTGGTGCTCACACATGATTTAAGTATCATGTCAATTTAATTGATACCTAATACAGGAGATATTCGATGAACTAGCACCACGGACCACGGTTCCCATTATTCTTAATGAGGACAGCGGGTCCGGGCAGTTTATCACGTGCTTAAAAAATTTTTAGCAACATATACGGAAGGCACTAGCTGTTGTATTCCTACGTAGGGGAGCATCACCAAACAGCGGCTTCTGATCCCTCGCCAGAAGCCTCCTGGTTATCGCATATTTGTTGGCTATCACTTTACTGCAAACCCCTTCACTGTTCAAGCAAGGGGGTTTTTTTGTTTGTTAAATACTCCCGAAAAGTAAACACTTAGTCCTGCAATATGCGGTGATTAATTTTTATTTTTGTTTCCTAATGTCAGGGCCCCACTTCCCCCCATGATAAATAGACCCCCTGGAGTTCTTTAGAAATGTTACAGGTTGAGTCTCCCATATCCAAATATTCCAAAATACGGAATATTTTCAGCATGACTGAGATAGTGACACCTTTGCTTTTTGATGGTTCAATGTACACAAACTTTGTTTAAGGCACAAAATTATTTAAAATAAAGTATAAAATTACCTATAGGCTTTGTGTATATGAAACATAAATTAATTTAATGTATGTACACAAACTTTGTTTGAATCACAAAATATTGAAAATATTGTATAAAATGACTTTCTGGTGTATATGAATCATAAAAGCATTCTGTGTTTAGATTTGGGCCCTATTCCTAAGACATTTCAATATGGTATGCAAATGTTCCAAAATACGGAATATTCCGATATCCAAAATACCCTTGGTCCCAAGCATTTTGGATATGGGAGACTCAACCTGTACTTTCATTTCTTAAAAATATTTTTGGGTGGAATCATTTAAGTTACAACCCAGTGCCTAAAGTAGTGTTTCCCAACCTCGGTCCTCAAGGCACACCAACAGTCCAGGTTTTCGTGATATCCATACTTAAGCACAGATAGTTAAATTCGTACTAATTAAGACACCTGTGCTAAAGTATGGCTATCCTTGAAACCTGGACTGTTAGCGTGCTTTGAGAACTGTGGTTGGGAACTCCGTGACCTAATTTGCTGTTCTGGGTTCAGCATTCGTGCTTTTCACCTGTTACCTGCTGCGCACCTGCGTCCCCCCGCGGCACCTGGCAGAAGCTAGGAGAGTGTCTCAGACTTGGATCTGGGACCCAGCAGGATCTTATTCGTCCAGCCCTGATATATTTATAATCTCCAGAACTATAATTTTGCATGAAAATTACCACAATAGAATATGTACAGTAAGTGGGTTGTCTCATGAAAATTATTTTGCGCAGTGTTTTCTGATTAAATACCAGGAAAATGTAAAAGATGATTACTAAATTGCAGCTCTGATTACTGAGTCCGCTTAATTTAATCAGGTAAAACTTCTCTTTTAGCCCAGACGTAGCTCCCTGCTCTCTGGCTCCCGGCTCACCAGCTCATCTGATTATTAATACTGTGTTACATAACTTGGATCCGTGCCTGCAGACAGCTGTATTTGTGCTTGCGGTTTTCTACATTTCAATAAACCTTTAGGGCAGGACTGAATGTGAAAATATCATTCAGGTCTGCAGCTGCCTCTGCTCAATGTAGAAACTGTTGTTTCATCATTATAGACCCTAACTGGAGGCAATTAGAAATGTCTTTTTATCATAGGCCATTGAGACATTTCACTATTTAAACATCTTGATCAGTGAATTTAAAATGCTAATTACTTTCTGACCTTTTTGTCTTTTTATTATAGAATAGCAAATAAATTGTATTGCTAATATTAGTCATTTTTGTATAGCACCATCATATTAATTCTCAATGTACAATCTATCGGAGGACTTTTTTGCAGACATATACAGTCAGGTGCATAAATATTGGGACTTTGACAGAATTGTCATATTTTGGCCTCTATTCACCACCACAATGGCTTTGAAATGAAACAAACAAGATGTGCTTTAACTGCAGACTTTCAGATTTAATTTGAGGGTAATTACATCCAAATCAGGTGAACGGTGTAGGAATTACAACGGTTTCTATATGTGCCTCCCACTTTTTAAGGGGCCAAAAGTAATGGGAGAAACTAAACAATCCTAAATCTAACTTTCACTTTTTAATACTTTGTTGCAAATCCTTTGCAGGCAATTACAGCCTGAAGTCTGGAACGCATAGACATCACCAGACGCTGGGTTTCATCCCTGGTGATGCTCTGCCAGGCCTCTACTGCAAATCTCTTCAGTTCCTGCTTGTTCTTGGGGCATTTTCCCTTCAGTTTTGTCTTCATCAAGTGAAATGCATGCTCAATCGGATTCAGGTCAGGGGATTGACTTGGCCATTGCATAACATTCCACTTTTTAGCCTTAAAAAACTCTTTGCTTGCTTTTGCAGTATGCTTCGGGTCATTGTCCATCTGCACTGTGAAGCGCCGTCCAAAGAGTTCAGAAGCATTTGACTGAATATGAGCATATAATATTGCCCGAAACACTTCAGAATTCATTCTGCTGCTTTTGTCAGCAGTCACATCATCAATAAATACATGGGAACCAGTTCCATTGGCAGGCATACATGGCCACACCATGACACTACCACCACCATGCTTCACTGATGAGGTGGTATGTTTTGGATCATGAGCAGTTCCTTTCCTTCTCCATACTCTTCTCTTCCCATCACTCTTCACCAGGGAAATAATCCTTCTGTCATCCACCACAGTTGTTTTCCGTGATCTTCCGGGTCTTTTGGTGTTGCTGAGCTCTCCGGTGCGTTCTTTCTTTTTAAGAATGTTCCAAACAGTTGATTTGGCCACACCTAATGTTTTTGCATCTCTCTGATGGGTTTGTTTTGATTTTTCCGCCTAATGATGGCTTGCTTCACTGATAGTGACAGCTCTTTGGATCTCATATTGAGAGTCAACAGCAACTGATTCCAAATACGAATGTCACACCTAGAATCAACTCCAGACCTTTTACCTGCTTAATTGATAATGAAATAACGAGGGAATAGCCCACACCTGTCCATGAAATAGCTTTTGAGTTGATAGTCCCATTACTTTTGGCCCCTTAAAAAGTGGGAGGCACATATAGAAACCGTTGTAATTCCTACACTGTTCACCTGATTTGGATGTTATTACCCTCAAATTAAATCTGAAAGTCTGCAGTTAAAGCACATCTTGTTTGTTTCATATCAAAGCTATGGTGGTGGTGAATAGAGGCCAAAATATGAAAATTCTGTCAATGTCCCAATATTTATGTACCTGACTGAATGTCCCTGCCCCAGGCCCAGGGCAGCTACAATCTAATTACTTTTGTTTACAGTAGTTTAATTCTGCTGACTAGTGCAGTTAAGGCTGACCGGTCAGGACTGTTATTCCTGTAGGAAGTTGTTTTTAGGAGTTGTAGTTTTTGCAGATGGATGCAGAAAGAGGGTGGTCTCATGTGCCTAATCCATATTCATCAAGGCACTCTCTTAATGCGCCCCAATTTCCTCCATATGATGGTGCGTGCTGACCTCACAGAATGGCATTTGCATTGCATCTTTGCAATCATTAGTCTTAAAGGTCTATCTTTTTGGCAAGTTCTGCACCTGTGTGAATTATTAGTAAATAAGCATAAAACCTTTCGGCCCAACTATCAAATTGTATAGTTGCGGCCAAGAAGTCCCTGTCTTATGCCCAGTTGGTGTAAATGAAGGACTGTGCAATGGCCTTTGTTATGCAGAGTAAATGACTCCCTGTGTATTAAATGATTGGTCTCTGGGTACTTTGCAGTGTTCAGAACAACAGCACTGATTCAGCCCTTGGAAAGAGCATGTCTGTGCATGATAAATACTGTACATCTCATGTAGGAAAACGAGAGAAAGGCTTTATGAAACATTTAGAAGATGGTACATAGTGATCTGTGATTCAGCCTGAGAGCAGATCACCGCAGTGTGTGACTTTCGCTGGTCATAATGGAGTGTTACCCGCCTAATGATTGTCCTTCACCAGAGAAATGTGCTTTCTCATTAACACGTCACAGCCTGGCAAATTCATCCTCATTCTACTGTATACCACCTTTGCACTGAAATATTTCACAGCGAAGGTTTCTGTGCGATTTATAAGATTTGGGATCGTATGTTAATGTTCTCTATTACATTGAATTTGTGCAAAGAACTTGCACTCCACCGAGTCATTCTGCTAATTTGTGTCAGCATTTTTCATCCATACTGTGTGTCCCCCACACTCCCTCTCGTTGCCTTGGCCTTTTGGAATGTAAGGTCTTGTGAGCAAAACCCTCTCTCCTCATGTCTCGTTACGGAATAGTGGGTATTAACGGACTGACAGACGGGTAAGAGGGTTCTGCGCGCTAGCTTACAATCTATTTATTGTCTCTATCTGTCTATATTGTTCACTGTAATACCCTTGTAATTTGTATGTTGTTGCGTTATGTGGGGGCATAGAGATAAAAGATAATAATAATTGTAATCTTATGGCACCCAGTGTTCGGTGTAGAGACTAAAATCGCCATACTGTGTTCTGGTGGAATCCCGATAGCGGCCGCCCGACATGGGTGAAAATCCCGATCGTCCCCAAGGTAAGTATTCACTAACCTGATGCCTAACCCTAACCTTCCCGCCAGTGCCTCACCCTAATCACCCCTCTAAGTGCCTAAACCTAACCCCCCTTTCCCGCCGCCTAAACCTAAGTCCCCCGGGGGTGTGCCTAACCCTAAGTCCCCCCCCCCTCCCCCCCCCCCCCCCCGCGGCTGTCCGCGCTCGGTGCCCGGCATCACTTCAGTCGGGATGCCGGTCTCCCGGCCTCGGTAAAATGACAGGCGTCTGGTTTTAGACGCCTGTCATTTATTTAACCCTCGCCGGGATAAAGCAGTCGGGGAAGCCAGCTGTTGGCATTAGGTCCGCCGGCTTCCCGACTGCATACCGTTCTGGTATATCCCCCGCTTTCCTCTTGAATGATCATGTGCCCAAATGTTAAGTAAGAGGGTCATTACATTGGTAGCAGCACCATAACCGTCCAACCCACCTGGAGTAACCGGACCCACACCACCCCTTCATGAGACCTTGCATGGCGCACCTGCCATTAGATCAAGTAGGCCACCAATGCCATACCTACTGGCCTTGATACCAAACAATAACTCTGTTCTGAGCTGCCACTAATTCAGTCCATAAAGTATATGCAGAGGGGATACTAAAGCTGACAGGGGAGCGTCCGTTTTAGCCAGTCATACTGAGAGAAGGACTAAGGTCGCCCACTTATGTATCTGTCATGGATGGTTTATAGAAAATACCTATTGTCACTTTCTAATCACAATGATTCATCTATTTCAAACTATGGGTTTGATTAAGAGATTTACGTTGAATCGATATTCACGCAATTTCCAGGCTTTTTTATTTTTTTATCTGTGCAGCAGCCGCATTACACGTGTGCAGATCTGGTCCTGCAACGTCTGTCGCATTCCTTTGAAAGTCACAGCATAGCGATGGGAAGCGTTCCAAAAAGTGTCTTCAGACGCAGCAGCAGATCAGAGAAGCCGGAAGTGGGCGTCTTTGCTTATTAATTTATTTTATATTTAAAAAAAAAATATATATCTTATTTTAGATTATAATAGATCGAGCAGTAATCTCTTGTATTTGACTTTATAATCTCCGCTTCTGGAGAGGCTAACACAATACAGTAGATGACTCAGGGGTCAAAGATTCTGGCTGACACAGACTGATTTTTATTGTCTGCCTGTTTGGATGCTGCCGCTTTAAAAACTAAGATAAGCCATGTGTGTCCCTCGCTGATTCCCCCTCTGAGACTTCATTATGACCCGCAACTCTGAGAATCTTTCTTTATGTGAAGAAACATCCCGCCGCTTTCTCCACCTGTTGCGTTTCAAGTTGCACATCTAGCACTCTGTAAGAGTAATCTGCTGTTTTGCAGAAGTGTAACTGGAGAAGCTATCTGATCAAAAGTATGGGGTATTAGGCTCCACCTCTGGGATCCCAGAGAATGTAAGTCCATTTGTATGAAGGAAGCGATTCTGTGCTTTCACGCAACTTCACTGCCATTGTAATTGTCTCATGATAGGAAATCTAAATCTAGCAAGGATTTCCATTGATTTTACAATTCCTCCCTTTGACCTTTTCAAAGCTTTGAACTCCAGTGGTCACTAGCATTTTGGCACATGTATGATGTCACAAAATATAATTTGAGCTGTTGTGTTATTGTTTACACCTTGTACATGACTTGCTGTAGATTGAAGAGGATGGTAGTCAGCATCCCGACGGTCAGAATCCTGATGGTCACAATATCGGCTCCGGAATCCTGATGGCCATCACAATATCTGCTCAGATGTGGGAAGGGGTCGTGGTCACGAGAAACTGGGGCATATCGTTATTACACTCCCCCTTTTTTTTCTCTCTTGGGGGAGTGCTCTCGGAATCTATTCATCGCGGTGAGTGCTGCACCACTACTGCGGCCCGCAGGTGGGGGCGGCACCCGGCACACCTGGCAGGCTGTTTCAGCAGGGCACAACACATTTTGCTGTTTTGAAATTGGGCAGGGCGCGGCGCTCTGTTAAAACAGCCTGGCAGGAACACTAGTATACATGTCTATATTATGAACAATTAGGGCTGGTTTAGGGTTCAATAGCATGGTTGATATTCTCACCATCAACATTCATAATGTCGACATTATGTGAATGTCGACATGTCAAATGACAACTTTTAGACCCTGCTGACATTCAGGGGGATGATCTGATTTTGCCACTACCCTACCCCAGGGATTAGATACTGGTTTAGTGGCTCACTAGGTAGATGATGGTTGTTTGGTGGACCCTAGGAGAAACCCCTTCCACTCTGGATAATATCACAGTTGATAGATCAGTGGTTCTCAAACTCTGTGCTCAGGACCCCACACAGTTCACTTTTTCCAGGTCACCTAATTGGTGCACATGTGAATTAATTACTCACTTACACATTTTAAAAGATCCACAGGTGGAGTAATTATTTCACTTGTGATTCTGTGAGGAGACCTGGAAAACATGCACTGTTGGGGGTCCGAGTTTGAGAACCTGTGAGCTAGATCATCACTTTGATATATTGATAACATCAGTCACCAGATCTAAACCCATTTGAACCTATATGATATATTCTGGAGGGGCAGTCCTGCACCATTCACCAGGCTTCTACTGAGAATGTGAACGCATGCCTCCTGCATAATTCAGAACATTGGGAGACCCAATACCACTATGTATACTGGCCACGGTGGCCCGACGTTGTATAAAGGGGGCGATTCTATTGTGTTTTTTACGTTGCAGTAATTGCAATTCAATTGTTTTGAGCACCCAATAATTATCACGATCTTCGTGGCCAATTAGACTGTGTTTAGCTGCGTAAAACTGCTAAACCCGTCTATAGTCCAGGCTACGGCACACATTTGGGCGCTCATAACCAAGACTTTTTGCACATTTCTGCTAGTCTCCTTAGAAGGGGCAGAAATCCCGGAGGCTGTTCGCACCCTAACGGAGCAACAATTGAATTGCTCCGTTGGGTGCCCAGCACTAACAGCCGCCGGCGAAAAACAATTGAATAGTCCCCAAAGTGTCTTTATATTGGTGTATACATGTTTCTATACCACACGTCTGCCTGTATGTCCAATAAGGAGTAGCGGCAGCATCCGCTATACTATCCCAAAGATATCTGTCTTGTCCTCTAGTTAAGACTGTCATTGAATATTTGTGAATGTGAGTTTTGTTTACACTGTAACCTCTATAAAAATGAAAACTCAGATAAGCTGTTTACAAGAGCCGGTCTGCACCTTCCAGCTTGGGGGGGTGAAGACTATTTCAGCAGCCACGTGATGTTTACAGCGTAAACCAGCAACCTGTTTGCATATTGACTGAGAGCCCAGTGCCCGTCCCGGGATTTCTCAATACATCATTTGTTTTCTGTGCACTGTGGACGTGACTGGATACCTGGTAATTGTTCATCAGGAGAAATAGGCAGGAGGTTTCTGCGTTATAGTCTGAAGACATTACTGCTCTTCAACACTATGTAGATAAAAGTGATTGGACACCCCCGCACAAGCGAAATGTGGCGGCTTCTACAAGAACACTTGGTAGGGAGGCCCATGCACTTGCAGTTCTACGGAAACAACAAATGTTTTTTTTTATCAGGATGGCAATGCCAAATGTCATGTTTCCAGGGCGACACTGGACTGGTATACAGAATATTCGGTGACCCGGATGTACTGGCCAGATTTCAACCCTATTGAGAACCTATGGGACGAATTGGAGTTACGGGTGCGTTCTAGGCTGACTTCTTCAGTGTCAGAGTTCATAGAAGAGGCCCACGGAACCTTCAAGATTTGAAGACTGTTTGTGGGGCAGAATGGGCCAAAATCACACCTGAGCAATGCATGTGACTAGTTTCTCCATACACGCGGCGTGTTGAAGCTGTCATTACCAACAAAGGCTTTTGTATGAAGCATTAAATTTCAGAGAGCGTTGTCAATACTTTTTCCCTGTGTCATTTCACATTATTACACACAACTTAATTTATGGACATCTATGGGTTGATTTCTTTGCATGGGTTGTTGCTGACATTTGGGGACAATTTCATTACAATGTGTTCAATACTGATTTTACCCGCTGTATGTATGTTTGTATGTGTAATAAATATATATAGGACATTCTGATCTCTTTGACCTCTGGGCCTGATTCAGAGCCGGACGCTCTGACAGAGCGCTCGCTCTGAATCAGGGCCGGGCATTCTTGTTTTTCAGAACGGCCTCCTGGCCGCTCGCATAGCTGTGGGTGTCCACCCACAGCTATACCGAGCGGCCATGATGGTCGCGATGGTCAAGACGAGACCCTTGCAGTAGGGTCTCATTGCCGCAAGCCCCAGAGAGCTTTCGGCTCTAACAGAGCCGAAAGCTCTCCCACTGACATCACTTGTGATGTCAGTGGGGCTGGCCCCAGACGGTAGGCGTTCCCATGGGAACACCTCCATCTGGGCAGCCAGGCCCCCGGCCTGCCCACCAAAGGGGGCTTGCTGTCACTCAACATCGACAGCACGCCCCCTTTGGTACGAGACCCGGAGCGACGGAGTGCCCGTCGCTATCCGGGTCTTGCGCATGCGCACGACAGAGCCAGCTCCGTCGTGCGCATGCGCACTGGCCTACCATCGCCCCGGTTGCGAGCGCACATCGCTTGCGACCGGGTCTGAATCAGGCCCTCTATCTCCACACTGGCGTTTGCTACAGTGAGTAAGAAATGTCTAATATGGGTGACTTTATTGGAAACAACAATACACAGTAGTGTGAAGGTCATGTCACATTGCATCTGTAGTGTACAATTTTTGCATGAAGCTGAAAGTATATTAAAATGTACATGATGCAGCTACAAATATGAGATAGACAAAGCACCTATGCCGGTAGTCACCTGCTCCCACCAGCTTATCCATGTTCCTGCACGAGCTGCTCCGAGGCCGTCTCTGAGCAAGACAAACGAGTTGATATGCTATCAAGAACTGAAACTAAACTTACATGGACCTTGGGTAATAAACACAAGCCATCGTTTTCCTGCAATTTACTGCCCTGAATTCCTTCCGCTGATTACTGTATGCAGCATAAATATTATGCAGAAGCTGCCATGGAAACTGTTGTTTTCCCGGCTTGCTAAATTTACTCTCCAGTTGAATATTAACGTAGTGACTGGCAGTACATGAAAAGCGAAAAATAACTTGTGTGTGACTCACTATGATTCATCCACTGCGAGCTCCGCGGCACGGCTTAGACACTGACATCCCAACAGCTGGCAGGGAGACTCGCTGCATTTCTACTAGGCATACTCTAAATTCTTGCTAAATCTCTGGCACAACAACTTCAGCTCCTTCCATGAGAATCTACCTGTTGTAAACAAAAAAGATGCACCCAAAGCCCATGCGTAAAGGAGGACAGTAGTTGTTATAACATCTGGCAGTATAAATCTGATAATCCTTCTTCAGATGTGAGTTATTTTATTTCCCTATTGTTATCTGCCTGGCACCTGTTTATATCCTATTATTATTATTATTATATAACTTGTGGCCATCACTTATGGCTCATGGGAGTGGCCAATTTATGAGATGGACCAATGGTCATAAAAATACAGCTTATTATGCTTAAGGAACAAGTGACAAGACAGGTGGCACTATTGTCACCAAATGGCTTCCTCCGCTTTGCATAGGGCACAGGGCATGATGCAAAGCGGATCAGAAAAGGAGTGTAATCTGGTGCCAGTTGACGTCACTTTTGTTGAAACCAATTGATAGGCTGCATTCACCTTAATACAGTGGTTCCCAAACTGGGGTGCCTTGGGGGACTTGTTGGGGTGCCATGGGTTGGTGGTCCAGGACCAAATTAAATCATTTATGGTCAATGTCATAGGCCATCCCAATGGTAGTGGCTGCCATTCAGAAAAATGTGTGTACAACAGATGCGCAACCCCGTCCACCAGCACATAACTGAAAGTAAACACAATTTACTAAATTTTAATCCTTTTTTGCCAAAATTCTCAATAAATAACAAAGTGTGCAGTGAAAAGAATGCTGATACTGTAGGGCGCCGTGAGAGTTTGGGAACCACTGCTTTAATATCAAAATGTACTAGTAAATGCTGGGTCACCTAAAGCCACTCCCATCCTGCCCTGTCCCTTCCCGTTATATTTACCCCTTGTTCTCGGTCTTCTCAGGTTGCTCTGTTCCATCGCTGCAGTGGGAACCTGTGACACGCGCCCCGGCTCCCACTGTGCACACTAGGTGTGACGTGCATACGTGCACAAGCGTGATGATGTCATTTCTATCACCCTTTAGTTTTATAAAATAGATAAATGTCCCCAAATGTGTTGCACAGCAGCACCATTGAGAAAGTTACACCATTAAGTATAATTGTATTTATCTGTTTTTATATAAAAATGATAAAACCATGTTACATAGCTCTTTATAGAGATTATTTATTTAGAGATTGGGGTGTTTAGCCTCTTCTATACATAAACATTTTTGGCGGTATTTTATTCTGGTTTCTTCCCTGGAGCATGAACCTTCAGATGGAGCTGAATCTTATCGCCATAAATACGTATTAAGTGGGAAATTCTTGCGGCATTGGGATTGACCTGGAATTAGTTTAGCTGTAAAGGCCGTAGCATGCCAAAAAGATATGTACTGTATAGACCCTGACGTGTTTTACTGCAATAAACCCTACACGTAACTCTGTAGATATAACAAGTCACTTGTGAGAGTGACATAATTGGTGCTACAGACTCACTTTCTTTGTAACCTTTGAGACATGTCTAAGATATAAGGTTAATGCAGAATTGCAGGGCTTGGTATCAGTAAAATGTACAAAGTCAGTCACCTTTTCTTGGTATTGCTGTGTGAACTTGGATCTAAAGAGTACAAATCTGCAAATTTCTCCAGGAAATTAGTTAAGTCAGTTAGCGAGCTGACATAGTTCATTGTTTTCATTGAGTCACATACACGTAGTTAGAACTCCAGACACGTTTTAGATCCCCCTAAAACAGGGCTCAACAAATCCTGGGCACCAGATCGACCAAGTTTTCCGACCTGGCTACTGGATGTTCCAGTGGTGAGAGGACTACTCCGATGCCCTGGAGGTGCCAGCTACAAGTTTGGAAATTCTCAGCAGTCCCAGTATCCCCAGGGGTTTCCGGTCCCAGCATCCCAAGCAGTTTCAGGTCCCAACATCCCGGCAGTTTGAGTTGTCCAGTGGTGGGATGACAAGTCAGAAGCCTGGGAGGTCCTAGCTTCAAGCTCTGCAATTCTCAGCAGTCACAGTAATCCCCAGTGGTTCCAGTTGTTCAGTGGTGGGATGAGTAGTCAGAAGTCCAGGAGGTCCCAGCTACAAGTTCAGCAATTCTCAGCAGACCCAGCAATCCACAGTGGTCCCAACATCACTGGCAGTTTAAACTCTAAGCATCCCCAGCAGTTCCAGTCATCCAGTAGTGTGGTGAGTAGTCAGAAGCCCGGTAGGTCACAGCAACAAGTTCAGCAATTCTCAGCAATCCCCGGCAGTTTCATGTCCCAACATTCCCGGCAGTTCCAGACGTCCAGTGGTGGGATGAGTAGTCAGAAGTCCAAGAGGTCCCAGCTAAAAGTTCAGCAATTCACGGCGGTCCCAGCATCCTCAGAAGTTTCAGATCCCTGGTTCCAGTCATCCAGTAGTGGGGCAAGTAGCCAGAAGCCCGGGAGGAACCAGTTACAATTTCAACAATTCTCAACAATCCTTGGCGGTCCCAGCATCCCCAGTGGTTTAAGGTTCCAACATTCCCGGTAGTTCCAGTCGTCCAGTGTTGGGACCACTAGTCAGAAGCCCAAGATATCCCAGCTACAAGTTCAGCAAGTTTCAGCAGTCCCAGCATCTACGACAGTTTCAGGTCCCAACAACCCCGGCAGTCTCAGTCATCCAGTGGTGGGAGAACTATTCAGAAGCCTGTGTGGCATGCTATGGTTTGGGGACCCTACTGCAGAGCCAGCCTTAGCCAATTTGGCAATATTTTGGCTGGTGCCCCCTAGCATATAATACCACCACCAATCTTAGTGTTGATACGCGGACACCAAAAGAGATATCTATCTATCTCTATGATATATATACATTATGGGCCATATCCATCCATCAGAGTGTCCCGAACAGTGTGCGTCGAACAGCAATGGAGCTCGTTTTCCACTGATTCCTTGCCACTGCGAAAGCGTGCAAACCAATCGTACACACATATTCTACTCACAGCATCCTGCCCGTACACTTTCACCAACATTTCGTGCGTCTCCGTCGCCGATTTACCCAATTTGAAGCAGAACTTAATGTTGTGTCGTTGCTCCATTGCTCGACGCACACTTCTCGGGACACTCTGTTGAAATGAATGCAATGGCAGTGCGGTGGCGGCCTCGGGCAAACCGCAACTGGGGGGCAGGTCCAGACATGTCCATGCATGTCAGCGCGCATGAGCGACCTTGTTGCAAGCGTTGCATACAGATATATCAGACCTTTAGCAATGTTTTTAGACAGACCTCGTGTGTGTGTGTGTGTGTGTGTGTGTGTGTGTGTGTGTGTGTGTGTATATATATATATATATATCATATGTAGACCACTCCTGAAGAAGTCCATGCTGGACGAAATGCGTCGAGGCACCCTGACCCAGGCTCTCTAGACAGTGGACTCTCATATCCATGAGGACTGGGTACCATTTTGAAAGATAAGCATTTATTTATTTTTTCCCCATTTTGTATTTCCCCCTTTTTTTGTATACTGATGTTAAACATATCCAAATAAATTACTTGATAAAATGCACTGACGGGGGACCTATTTTATGTCTATCCCAAAGCTTGTGCACAGCTTTTACTCCTCCAAGGATTATTGAGGAGGAAAAGGAATACTGGGAGATACTTTGGTGACACATACTACATGCTTGGTTTACTACGAAATATGGTACACAGCTAATTGTTTTCCTGTCTCGCTATTTCTGTATAAAAACATACTACACTATATTACTTTCTCTTTCCCTGGATTGAACGAGCCCTTTTCAAAGGTGTTCCAGTAGATGACATCCCATTTACCCATCCACATTTGAACCATATTATTGGAACCCAGATGAGCTTTAAAGTTCTTTCCTTTGGTACGCACATTTATTTTGAGTACCAACTATCACTATACCGAATATACTACACTATCAGGCGCATGTCTTTTTTAACCCCCTTTTTCATATATATATAATATAACCTCTGCCCCAATGTCTACTCTCCCTGCTCCCGCAGCCTCTGTCCCCTGTGTGCCCTCTCCGTGCCAGCCTCCATCCCCGCTGTCTCCTCTCCCTGCAACTGTAGCCTCTGTCCCCGATGTCTCGTATACGTCATTATACATTACACACACATATAGCCTGCACACTCTGCCCAGGGAGTTCTCCAGCACCACCCCTCTCCTAGCCTGAGCTAACTTACCCTCCTGAGACCCCCTCTTGTCTGGTGGCTCCGGTCACTGGTCAGCCAGGCTGAAGTGGGAGCTGCCGGTACCGTCTTAACCCCTGGGATGTGTGTGCTGCAGTACCAGTGGTCTGGTGCTGGGCGACAGTGGCTAATATAGAGGCGGCACGTGATGGTGGTGACCTCATCAACCCGGCAATAAGACAGGTCGGGCCACCAGTCTGAAAGGGGTCTCACCCGGGATGGACCAGTGTACAAAATCCCTGGTGCAAATCAGGTTTGTGGTGTGAAAGGGCTATTACAGATACTTACACATACCGTACACTATGACCATATCTCCTACACCCTGGCATACATATTTTCATACATACATACATACATATGTTATTTATAATATATGAGGTTTGTTGGAGATATATCTATGTATGTGCATACGTACATATATGGGTACACATACATATAAATACATAAATATCCTGTTCAGACCCCACATATTTTAATTATAAAAAACCTGACTAGAATTCAAATTATCTACCTCATTCATAACTCTCTCAGGTGGCAGGGCTCTGTCAGCCAGAGACAAGGAGGCCGGCTTTATGGAGCTGCTCTGTAGTGCCAGATTGATGGCAGATCACCTCAGGGCGCCCACACATGGAGGGCCCCCATACATAGCCCCTACTGCAGCACACTGGCTCCGAGACCCTGCACTCAGTGCAGTGCAGCTGTGACATAGAACTGCACAGCACAGTGGAAACTGGACGGACAACAATGGGATGGTGAGCACAGTGAAGGGGGATGATTGTAGGTTCCCCCCACAAACCAAATGACTGTGGCCCCGATTACCCTTAATCCAGGCCCTGCCGCTCTGTCTGTGTGTGCTGACACTGTCCTTTTGAGAGCAGTAAGGTGTGATGTCACACAATGCAGGGGTGTTACTCTATACGACGCAGGAAGGGCTTGTGAAGCCTTCCATATCACTCGCCAACCCTTCTAATCTCAGCTCTGGTTCCCTCGGTGACACTGTGTGTGTGTGTGTGTGTGTGTGTGTCTATAATGTACTATACATGCACACACAAAGGAAGGTGAAGATTGGCACTCTGAAGTTAATTAATAATGATGTAAGGGTGTCTTCCCAAATTATATAATACATACAATAATCCTTCAGGAGCTGTGACACTCCTGCAAACACTATGTGATGTATTTAGATTAATACATATACCAATTTGATTACTTTATATATAGAGAGACATACATTACACCCACCTCTGGTTGTGTAGACTACTGCAGTGTTAATGGAGGGGGTGACTGAGGTGAGGGGGCCCAGGTGAATGGGCAGAGATTCAGGCATCCCAGGGAATACAGATATGGGGGCGGAGCTTAGCGCAAATCAGGAATGCCCGGAGGCGGAGTTTCAAGCAGGCCTGACTCTGTAGGCATGGCTTTAGGCACTGTCTGCACTGCAGTGGGTCTCATGTAGCCAGAATGAGCTTCTGTACAGAAGCTCATTCTGACCGGGCTCTCACCAGTGTCACCTGACTGGCTGACTGCTGCACTGACCGATCGGAGCTGAGCTCCAGTATCGGCAGGAGGTGGGTGGGAGCTGCAGAGCCGTGGAATGCCCCTAGGCATTTGCTTAGGATGCCTATCGCCGGCTCCACCCTACTACATGCCATACTATGAATTGGCCCTTCTGTGTGTCATACTATGAATTGGAGGCACTTCTGTGTGTCATGCTATGGATTTCCCCAAAGGTGCATTGGCCATAGAGGTCCAGTCAAGAAGCCCAGATTTAACTCCATGCCACTCAACATGAGGACCATAGCTGTGCGCAAGTGCAAGATACAAGCCACTCTACATGCAGACCAAAGTTGTTCACAGGTGTAGGATATATGCCACTCACAGTGCAGACGAAAGCTGTGCACAAGTGCAGCGCTACCGATTTAGTGATAGTGTATTTTTACATATGCAAAGATCCAGCTCTAAATTATTCCCTATGTACACTTCTAATTATTGGCTACTCTTATTACGAACATATTTCTAATTCTGTTCTGAGAAATCTGCATATTGCTGAGCTGATGACCACTGGCATCCCTTGCCTTGGTGTCACCCGGTGCCAATTAGCTTGTAGTGCCCACTGTAAAAAAAAAGGGGGCATGGGCTCGCGGGTAGAGAGTGTGGCCTCATGGCCTGAACCCCTGTTCTAGTCTTTCATGGTGTGCTGGAGATGCAGACTACCCCCGGGGACCAGTGTGTGCGCAGTGCCAGCTCGCTCACTGTGTCAGAAGTGTTGTGACGCCCATGCTAAAGACTGCTCAGAGATTTGCTGAATAAATGCAGCGTTTATAGAATAATGAACAAGTTATCAAAAAGCGAACAATGTTTTATAATACTGATAGCAATATGTTGAATTTTGCTGATTATAAGTATTACTGATCTAATGTAGAGATATGTATGATAGATATTTGTGTACATTGCAATATGAAGCAACTTTACGCTACATCTAGCATAAGATTTTATAGCCTTTATCTCAACCGTTGTACCACGTAGTGTGACATTTATCTCCTTGTAACGTCATAGAACAAGTTATTTAATCAGCTACAGTGAACCGCCAACCTTGGCTGGAGATCACATATATTGTAACACTTGCATGCATACCATTTAAAGGGAAACTATGCCCTATTTATGACTAAACATTTTCTTTTCTCTTGCTAATAACCATGGTTTATGGTATGCAAATAGCATGTCATTTCTCCATGTTTTCAGTCATGCTAGTGGAAGCTGTCATGTTGATGCCTCTTTAGAGGACATTATAAAATGACAACAAACACAGGGACAAATGCAGGATTTCTAGAGGAGTTTCCAAATTCTTCGTTTAGCAATAAAGGGGGTAAAGATGGGCAACGGGCACTATTTTTGTCTGATTATGGCAAGGGTCATTATTAGATTTATCTACATTTGTAATGTCAATAATGACATTGATTGTTTTATAATTAATTTTGATTAAAAAAGAAATTAAAACTAAACATGAATAATATTTTACATGCTGCTATTTCCATTGCACCTGCTTTTGCAGGTAGAGAAAGGAACTGAGCTCATGAAGGAGCAGATTCCCGAACAATATTATACATTAATGTGTAGGGCTGCAATGGGCAAGGTTTTCACCTCTGTGTCAGCTGATAACTACCAAAGTGTCCATCTAGTCTCTGCCATGTTTAATGTCCCGCACTGCGGAGAAGTTACTTTGTTCAGCCTCTCCAGCCATCACCTGACTTCTTTAGAGCCAATCACGTGACTTTACTCCAATCTATATAATAAAATTGGCTGCTGATCAAAAATTATGTCATCATGTTGGAATGTAACAACAGTCGGACTGGCCCCTCTCACCAGTTTCAGAGATGCACAGGAGAAAGAGAGAGGGGGCATTGATGGGGAGTGGGAGGAGGGAGAAAGAGAGGCCGAGAGGAAAGGGGGAGGAAATTAAAGGAAGGGGAGGCTGGGGAGTAGAGACGGGTAGTAATAAAAGCCAGGCAATGCCGGGTATTACAGCTAGTTATCAATGATTTTGCCTTGTGATGCATTTTGTTAGGTGCACCAGTGCATGGAGCCTGAGAATGCAAATCACATAGCTTCCACCGTGAGATAACACTGCCCGTGCCTCTCCCAGATTTTCAAAAAATTGGCAGGTATGGGCTGACTATGTAACCTGAGCATGTTGGGGGGTTTCTGGGTAACGGGCAAACCTACCCACGCATTTCTGCATTGATACACACCCATGCCATGCAGCACACACATTTCTAGTCTGATGCAATATTTTGTAGGGCTCTGCCACAGCAAATGTTCCAGTCAGTAAATCGTATTCCTAAAAATAGACAATTTTTAGTCTTACTTACAAAAATGAAAAAATATATATATATTCTCTACTCTGGTGAATGTGACATAAATAATGAAATGAAATGTCCCATTTACAGATTTGTGTATGCGTAGTTTCATTACCCCAGGCAGGAAAAAGGAACTGCAGAAAAAAAAAATTTAAATTTGTCCTTCTGTCTTTCTATACAAATCCACAGTTTACAAGCCAAGTCCGTGAAATTTTACATACGAGCGTATTGAAACATGGCAGAGGCAACTAAAAAAATTTTAAATTGAAATTAATTACTGTTAATTTTTAAATAATTAAAAAACACAATTTTTGCATAGCATTCGCCCTCTACAGGTCAGGTCCGGAATTAGAAAAGGATTTAGGCCCTCATTCAGAGCCGTACGCTCTGAGCAGAGCGCACGCTCTGAATGAGGGCCGGCCTCCATGAAAATGGAGCGCCCTCCTGGACGCTCGTATAGCTGTGGGTCACCACCCACAGGCTATACGAGCGTGCATTTTGATGGCCGCGATGGTCGTGACCATCGCGACCATCGAAACTGCGAGCCGGAGCCTGCGGTTGAGGTTTTCAACCGCAAGCTCCGGAGTGATTTTGGCTCTATCAGAGCCAAAATCACTCCCACTGACATCACTAGTGATGTCAGTGGGCCGGCTTCTGACGGGAGGCGTTCCCGTGGGAACGCCCCCGTTAGGGAGGCACGCCCCCGGCACGCCTACCAAAGGGGGCGTGCTGTCAATCAACATCGACAGCACGCCCCCTTTGATCAGACACAACGAGCGAAGGACTTTCCTTCGCTCGTCGCGTCTGGCGCATGCGCACGACGGAGCTCCCTCCGTCGTGCGCATGCTCAGTCCAGAACATCGACCCACTTGCGAGCGGACAGCCGCTCGCGAAGTGGGTCTGAATCAGGCTCTTAGCCCACAGTTTACAAGCCAAGATCTCTCATGGTTCTACACCTAAAACACCAAAGAAGAATAAAAGCATTGTCCTGTTTGGTTTATTGTTAGATGCAGATTTGGACACCATTCTTCTTGGGCCATCTGCAAGGTCAATAATAAAATTATAAAAAATTTATTTTTGTTTCATTTCATCATTTGATTTTATAACATGCATTTTGTTACATACTAAGGAATTATGGAATTTTATTCTGTAGCATATAATCTAAGTCTCTGAACATCATTTACTATGGCTCTCACATGGAGTTTACAGTACCTTTTAAATGCTGTATGAATTTATTAGGGATGAGCGGGCTCAGTTCTCAGAGAACCGAATCCACCCGAATTTCGGGGATTCGAATCGATCCGAGCCAAGCTCGGATCTCCCTGCCTGCCCTGGATCCCTTACCCGAGGCAAAACCTTGTGATGCTGCTGTCGGGTCGCGAGGTTTTGTATTGAGCGAGCTTAACGCTGATTGGCTGAGAGAGCCGTCTGTCACGGCTCTCAGCCAATCAGCGTTAAGCCCATTTAATATGCACACGGGAAGCAAAAGAAGATGGCACCCGGCACCCGCCACCCACCGCTGCCTGACACCGCCGGCACCCACCGCTGCCGACACCGCCGGCACCTCCACTGGCAGCATCCCCCACTTCCGACACCACCGGCACCCCTGCAATGCTGCCCCACATACTCAGGAAACCCTTAGCGACCCCCACACTGCCAGCACTCCCACACTGAGGATACCACCAACACCCCTGCACTGCCGACACTGTCAGCACACATGCACTGAGGACACCGCTGGCACCCCCGCTCTGCCGACACCCTGCATTGAGAACACCCCTGCACTGCCGACACAGTCAGCAAACCTGCACTGAGGAACCACTATTGATATTAAGCCAGGCTTATTATGAGTCTGAATATGGTAAAAATTGCTATCTGCATCCATGAGGAGAGATCCATCTGATTTAGAATCAGGCCCATAAAGATGGCAGCTATACTGGGATGCAAAAACGCAGCTCTGCAGCACAAATTTTTATTTATACTTGCTCATGCATCAGCTTACACAACTAGATAGTGTCAACAGTGGCAACCAAACTTTTTGGTCATCCTCCTTGGTTGCTGGACCGCACTATGGAACGCACAGAGGCTACTTCCGGTTCATTCCTTTGTCAGCCCCTGAAGGGTAAAAGCGATTGGATGAATCTTATACACCGTGGAGACCCTGAATGCCGGAAACAGCTGCACAAGGAACTGGAAGTAGTTGCTATGCATTTCATAGTTCGATCCAGCAACCAGGAAGTGCAGTCATCCTGGTATCAGAGCAACAGAAGCTCTTGGCCATGTTTACACTGTACAGCCGACAAATTTTGAATGCTTCTATGTCCGAAGTTTGCTTTACACCGTTACAGGTCCTACTTCCTTTAAAGACCTTAGGACTGTGGATGGGGAAGTTTGTCACACTTTTCGTGAGGCCTGCCTAAGGAGAGGTTTGTTGGAGGATGATGTGTAAACAAACATTCTTGTATGTGGCTTGATAAAAGCGCTATTAAAAGCGCTGAAACGTTGCTGACAGCTTTATCTCTGGAGTGATTTCTTCATCGGAGTGCCGCCATTGGATGACGTATTGTACAGTGTTCCTTGTATTCAGAAGCACACTGTGGAAGGCACCCGGACTAGTAACTATATTTCTATCTCATGAGTGCCGGAATTTGGTTACATATATATTCTCTCTCTCTCTCTCTCTCAAGTATTCGCAGCGCTTCACTTTTTCCACATTTTGTTATGTTACAGCCTTATTCCAAAATGGAATAAATTCATTTTTTTCCTCAAATTTCTACACACAATACCCCATAATGACAATGTGTAAAAAGTTTTTTTGAAAATGTAATAAAAAAAAAAAAAAAAACAACTAAGAAGTCTCATGTACATAAGTATTCACAGCCTTTGTCATGAAGCTCAAAATTGAGCTCAGGTGGATCCTGTTTCCACTGATCATCCTTGAGATGTTCCTACAGCTTAATTGGAGTCCACCTGTGATAAATTCAGTTGATTGGACATGATTTTGAAAGGCATACACCTGTATATAAGGTCCCACACTTAACAGTGCATGTCAGAGCACAAAACAAGCATGAAGTCCAAGGAATTGTCTGTAGACCTCCGACTCCTAGACAGGATTGTCTCTAAGTAGAAATCTGGGGAAGGGTATAGAAAAATATCTGCTGCTTTGAAGTCCCAATGTGCACAGTGGCCTCCATCATCCGTAAATGGAAGAAGTTTAGAACCACCAGGACTCTTCCTAGAGTTGGCCGGCCGTCTAAACTGAGCGATCGTGGGAGAAGGGCCCTAGTCAGGGAGGTGACCAAGAACCCGATGGTCACTCTGTCAGAGCTACAGCATTCCTCTGTGGAGAGAGGAGAACCTTCCAGAAGGACAACCATCCCTGCAGCAATCCACCAATCAGGCCTGTATGGGTAGAGTGGCTAGACGGACGCCACTCCTTAGTAAAATGAACATGGCAGCCCGTCTGGAGTTTGCCAAAATGCACCCGGACTCAGACCATGAGAAACAAAATTATTTGGTCTGATGAGACAAAGATTGAACTCTTTGGTGTGAATGCCAGGCATTATGTTTGGTGGAAACCAGGCACCGCTCATCACCAGGCCAATACCATCCCTACAGTGAAGCATGGTGGTGTCAGCATCATGCGGTGGGGATGTTTTTCAGCGGCAGGAACTGGGAGACTAGTCAGGATAGAGGGAAAGATGAATGCAACAATATACTGTACCACAGTTATGTTATCTTCCAGTCATTATAGCAGTGATTCCCAACCCTCGGTCCTCAAGGCACACTAACTGTCCTGGTTTTAGTGATATCCATGATTGTGCACAGATGATTAAATCAAAATAACTGAGGCACTAATTAAGTCACTTGTGCTCAAGTGTGGCTATCCCTAAACCCTGGGCTGTTAGTGTGCCTTGAGGACCATGGTTGGGAACCCCTGCATTATAGCATTGATATGTCAGTTTCTAGAATTTTTGCATTTTTCCTGGATGTCGCTGTGGTAACTGTGTGGCACCTTTAAAAATAAAAGACAATAATGTAGCATGAAAAGTTTCATCCCCCCCTTAAGCACTGGAACAGATTTTTGTGTCACGGCTCTTGTGTAACTCTTCAGCGGTACCTGGGTTAGGAAGAACTGGCCTGCTGCTCACTGTATAAATGGACATTTCACACAGAAGAGACATCTATAACTGTGCTTCCTGTTCTTTATTAATGCATGTGCCAGTTTCATCATACATGTCATGATTTCAGTGATTAAATGATGTTGTAAGACAAAAGGATGTCATTAACCAGAGTACAACTCCAATTTCCTGTAGGGCAAGTTGAATAAATTGGAAAACAGCTAAAAATAGCAAATACATGGAAGTACATATAACAGCCGTGTCCCATTTTTTTGTGTTAGATTCTTGTGGGGTATTAAAAAGAAATGGTTAAAATTGGATGTGTGTTTAAGTCATAACGTTTATGGCTCTGATGGGATCAAAAGGGCAGAATGGGGGGGATGTAGTCTGGAACCCGACGGTCTAAATGCCGACCTCCGGCTTCCAGACTGCTTTATCCCGTCTAGGGACGAATGACAGGCGTCTAAATGTAGACGCCTGTAATTTGCCCGATGTCGGGAGACCGGCGCCCAGCATCCTGATCAAGCGGATGCCGGGCGCTGCAGCGGACAGATGCGGGGGGAGGGTTAGGTTTAGGGCTCCCGGGGGGGACTTAGGGTTAGGCTAAGGGGAGGGAGGGTTAGGGTTAGGCACCCCCGGGGGGAGGTTAGGGTTAAGCACCTCCCGGAGACTTAGGTTTAGGCAGCGGGAAGGGGGGGTTAGGTTTAGGCACTTAGAGGGGGGGGGTTAGGCACAGGGGGGGGGAGGTTAGGCTTAGGCACCCCTAAGGAGGGTTAGGGGGGTTAGGTTAGTTGATACTTACCTTTAGGACGATCGGGATTTCCTCCTTTGACGGGCAGCCGCTGTCGTGAATTGAACCGCCGGGCGCACGGCGGTAATACATATCACACCCGAGTGGGGATCTCGGAATGGTGACCCTAGGGATTGAGGTGTCCTGTTCCCCTCAGGTTTGCAGCCGCTATGGGACCTATCACAGCTGTAGCTCTGCCACTGCCTGTTACTTTAATACATTGGAGACAGCCATTTTATGGCTCCATGCTCCAATATTAATGAGAATGCAGCCTATCAATGGTGTCTTGGGTTCCTAGTACTGGTTGAGCCAACAAAATGGCTGCCTGCAGGTTTCTTAACTACACAGTAATGGTACTACTTACTAGGGCCGGATGGAGGAGCCTGGTGGATCATCTGGTTAACCACCGCCCCATTTCTCTGCACATTTCAGGGGTGTTTGTAGGGATCAAAGCGCCCCTGACAAGGTAATGGACTGGCACCCCCCATAATTTCAGGAAGTGCCCCCCAGTAGTAGTCCCCCTATGCAGTGCCCCCAGTAGTAGTCCTCCTATACAGTGCCCCCAGTAGTAGTCCCTCTATACAGTGCCCCCAGTAGTAGTCCCTCTATACAGTGCCCCCAGTAGTAGTCCCTTTTATGCATTGCCCCCAGTAGTAGTCCCTCCTATAGAGTTTCCCCAGTAGCGGCTATCCCCCCCATAACGTGCCCCCAGTAGCGGCCCCCACAATACAGTGCCCCCAGTAGCGTCCATCCCCCCCATAACGTGCCCCCAGTAGCGGCCACCCCCTATACAGTGCCCCTAGTAGCCACACTCCACCCCTGTGCTGTGCCAGAAAAATAAAATAAAAAAGCAAACTTACCTGATCCCGCTCCTGCCGATGACCGCCGCTGCCCACTCCTCCGGGCGCACTCTCGCTCTGCACTATGGTATGGGAGAGACGTCATGACGTCTCTCCCATCACTCGATGACGTCTCTCCCATCACTCGCTGCGGAGGGAGCCGGAAGACGGAGCTCATGAGTGAGCTCCAGCCGGCTCCCTCCATGGACGCAGCAGCCAATGAGAGTCTGTCTGACTCTCATTGGCTGGCTGCTATAACAAACAGACAGCCGCTGGCAGCTGCGTGTTTGTAAACTGTGTAGGACAGACCGCTCTCACTGCGGTCTGCCCTACACTTGGGGCCCGGGGGACTAGCGGGGGTAGAATACCCATTGGCTGCTTGTGGCACTGCCGGACGGCGCCCCCCCTTTGGCCGGCGCCCCTGGCGAGTGCCATCCTGGCCAATGGGTAGATACACCCCTGGCGCCTTTATAGCAGCGCAGCCGCAGAGCAGGTAGTGAAAGAGCAGAGGCTGCTGCTGTAGCAGTTTCCTTTCACTGCCAGATGTGCCGCTGTACTGTTATACAGGCACGGGCAGCAATAGTGGGTAGAGAAGTGTTATAGGTGGAGGCCATTGCATCTTTCTTTCCCTGGCGCCGCACCCCTGTACTGAGCTTGTGGTGCCGCACATAGTAGCTTTGTAAATTTTGGGCACGTCTCCTCCCGGTCCTGTCAGAGCTCCCAACGGCCCTGACGTTAGAGAGAAGTGTCCCATGATACTGATGATTTTTATAGGAGGAAAGAAAAAAAAAAAAACTTGAAAGAACTTGAAGCTGTCTAAATGAGGATTTTTGGCTTTAATCTCTGAATAATCCAAATACAGCAAGTGTGTGCTTGTATTTTCAGAAGGACAGGTTAACTGAGTTTATATTAAAATTAACTTTTTCTTTAAAGGCGATAAAGTATAATTAGACTTGATTTGGGTTCTTCATGTGTCATTCACACCTATTTCTTATGTGTTAACATGCTTTCCCCTTACAGTAGATTATTTTAGTGAAAGCCCATTGCAAAAGCACATTTAAAGCACAAGCATTATATACAATACATAGGGAGGTATCCAATTAGCCGTGATTTTTCACGGATGTTTTTTCTCCTGCTTATCCAATTATTTCGGACGAAATAATAGGATATTTCTCCCAAAAACACATAGGATCAGTGATAAGCTCACGGACCTATGCGTTTTCGCCATTTCAGCAGTGAAAAACCCCCACTTTTTGTGGATTATTTTTCGGGACACATCAGGTCCCGAATAAAAACCACGGCGTGGGCGACACTTCAGGGCTAATTGGATAGCCCCATTGCGATCCATTAGCAGTGCTAAATGCCGATCTCTGTTGAAACACCTTGCTCCCATAAGGTACATAGTCCAAATACATATAATTTTTAATATCTTTACAGCCCAGGACATTTCAAGGATGAGGCCTCTCCCTGACAAGGGTTGTAGTCCAAACTGGCAAGATGGTGACATGTTCAAAATGTCAGCATTATGAAATTAGGGTTAGGCTGTGGTTACGGATAAATGAGGGTCGACATGACTCATAATGTCGACATATTAAACAGGCCAACGCTGTGAATGTCGACATGACATAACATTCTGGACATGTTGACATAACATGCCACTGTCGGAACCGGGCACTAGGGACACCTCTGTTGAGGCCAACAGCGGTGGGGGGTTAGGGTGGTAGAGCAGTAACTGACGAGGGGTGACTGTGAAAATGTCTTCCTATTGCGGCCAAACCGAGGTTTGGCTAGACCTGCCCAGAGGCGCGGAGTCTAACCCACTTGGTGGTCTCCACCAGTGACCCCTCCTATTGGGATTTGGGTTTCGCAGCACCAAGTGAGCAGGTCGTGTCCCTTTGTACAGATACCTGGGAGTGGCAGAAGACAGGAATATAATACTAGAAAATAGCTCTGAAAATTATTGAGAAATGTAATAACACTGGAAGTTACTGAAAGCTGTGGTAACACTGGAGATTGCTAGCAATGAGACAAGCTGGGGATTAGTAGAAATTGAATGGCACTGGGAAAGACTGGAAATGGAGTGGTGGTGGAAATGAACCAGACGCAGGCTTGCTCTGGGAGACCCGGGAGATCCTGAGACTGACTTGCTGTAAGGAACACAGGGAATGTAGATACAGGAGTGTACTGAGAGTTGCTAGAGATCTAGATGCAGACTTGCTCTGAGAAGCACAAGGGGATACAGACACAGGGATGCACTGAGAATTGATAGAGATCCAATCACAGGCTTGCTCTGTCACTATGTGAGAGGTGAAACATGTAACTCAGGAAAATCAGCATGAGAAGGGAAACTAAATACTGGTAATCAGCTTAACAGCTGAAACATGTAACACAGGAAGAGAGCTGGACAGCACACCTGAATTCAGCATGAGAGCAAATACTTATAACTCAGGGAATCAGCATGAATAGCTGAACTGCACACTGGAGAGAGAATCACTGGAAAACAATGGAAGTTGAAAACAATGGAGTGAAGAAGTAAATGAAGAGATGCAGTTGATCAGGCAACTTCCTGGGTCTGGAGTCAGACCTAAATACCCCTAGGCAGTTGGTCATTGGATCAGTGGATCAGCTGAGTGACAGCAGGACTACCATTGGGAGAGATTAGTCAGGTGATATGAACCAACATGGCTGCACCCATGCCCGCTACCACGGGAACCATGGCACACACACGGAAGCCCTAGCAGACCCCGGGGAGAATACTCAGGCACCACTCACCTCCACTGCCAGCGACTGAATGCCTAAGCCCAAGGATGCTGGCACGGAGGTGAGTAGTGGCCGATCTTAGGCCGCATCCTGGCAGCCACACACCCCTAACAATGTCCTGTACAGGACACTTCTCCCCGTTCTCTATGAATATGTTTTTAGATTTGATGTCTGTATATCGTGGAGAGTGCCCCCTTTGATAAATGCATTTGCTAAAACGCTGCACACTGTGAATTGTTTGCAAACTCTTTTTGTATCCTGTGAGATTTGTGCTGAGTATTTGGCTCTGTATACTCAGAGATACACAGCTCGCTCTCTACGCTGCCAAAATATCACTCTCCCAATACCTGTAATCTCCAAGGGATTTAGTTCTTCCGCTGATTACGTCCTGGCCTGTTCCTGTATCAGATCTTTTACTCTCATGTATTTTTCATTGACTGCACAGTTTGAGGAGAAAAGGAAATGTCTCTCTGCGTTTAAAATGCAAACCTAATTACCAAGTGCTTAGAAGCCCCACTCGTCGGGGAAAGGGATACCGTAACGGAGAACGGTCCTTGTGCCTGCCGGCCTGGTTTTTATCAGGACATTCTATACTTTCACGTCTCCTAGGTGATTGTGCAAGTCAGCAAGGCATTGTTCTCCAGAATCAGGCTATGTTTTCTGGGTTACTCTTTTATATAATGGAGAAACGTAACCTCAGATCACTTCCGCTGGGCCTTGCTCATACGTAAGGTGCTCCAGATTTCACTGTTTTGTAATAGTTCTTTTATCACCGGTCCCTTATGCGGATGCAGCACTGATTGTGAGATCAGTGTGTTCCAATTAATTTCTCTCGCTCAAATGTAACCGTGTTAATATTGTGCTACTGAAGTGGAGTTGGGCAATGGGGAGCAAGTAGGCTGTTCACTACATGACTTGTCTTGCATTTTAGGGACTATCGCATATCTGGAAGTCGCTATCAATAAATAAATGAATCCTTGCATTGATAAAGGTCGTTTTTATAAATTACTTAAGGAATAAAAATGTACTAACTTCCATTGGTTGCTCCTATCTGTGATCTTGAGGGTTGCTGCCGCTGTGCTGCCCACCTGTGCAACACCATGTGTCTAAGAGAAGAAGAAAGAGAAAAAAAAAAACAAGACTTGCATATGCGCACGAGCCGCAGCACCATCGGTGAAGTGTAGGGGAAGAAAAGAAAAAAAAAACCTGAGACTCGCGCATGCACACAAGAGCCTAGCTTCTAGGGACTGCATCGGCTGCAGGCCTAGAAGCATTAAAGCTGGCAGAAAGGGTTTCCCCATTGAAAGCACTATATCGCCTTCAAGAATTTGCCCGTGCTGCTCCTCACCTCTGGAACTCTCTTCCTCTCCTATCAGACTTTCCACCTCTCTCTACAAAATGTCATCAAAGTCTTCCAGCGCTCATCCTAACCCACAGCCCCAAGCTCTTGCTCACTGTACTTCCACTCTGTGTCACCCCTGTCTGTCTGCCCCCCCCCCTACAGCGGCACCCAACCTCTTGGTTGCATATTTGAGTATTATGACTGCTGATGCAGCAATGTTTATAACCAATGGCCATGTCCTGCAATGTTCTGTACTGTAAAGCTGGGTACACACTTAACAGATATATCTGCAGATGATGGTGGTTCATACACACTGAACAACCATCATCTGTCTTATGGCCGCGGGTCCCGCTGGCGACCCCCGCCCCCCTCCCCGCAGCTTCTGCAGCAAGTGTACGGGTGGTTGTCAGACCTGCCCATACACACAGCACCATGCCCCAATATATCTGCAGATATATCTGTCCATCGGCTGTGCAGCTGAGCAGACGCCATATGTCTGTGAATGACGTCGTTCAGACATATTGCTGGTACACACTGCCCGACGGGCACCCTATATATTGGCCGATAAATTGCAGCCTCTTACTTGGTACCTTCAAATTTGATAGGCGCTGCACATGACTGGTGCACTTCACTTCCTCGTATTTACTCACTAAACGTTGTACCAATAGATTTAGAAATGGCATAAAATTCAGTTTATTGCTTTTATTCAAATCAATATGATTAGTATTATTTTGCAGCCCAAATTAGAACATGGTAGCATCATGCACTGAGAACACAGATTTGTACGGAGATGCTGGACTTGTGTTTCTGTGCGTGATTATTTATAGTTCATCTTCTGGGTTGAGGAAAATTTCTGCAGTGTAAGAGCCAGAACGACAAAAATAGGAGCAAGATTCTCATTGCCAGAGCCTGTAAACAAAACAATTTCCGCTCTAGCAGTAGGGGTTGCAGATGGTGGGCTATGTGTTAAACCTTAGAATCAGGGGAGGGGGGGGGACACACAACTCCTACTTCCTATTAGTCCCCTGCGTCCAGTTCCTTTTCCAGTGTCCAATTGTGAATGCTTGGTTCATTGATTCATTTTATTTAATCTGTTTCGAACCACTGACACAGTATTTGTAGTGATTTTCCCTTTAATCTTATGTTTCTCTAAAAACGTTAGAGCATTATCTGATATCGTAGTCCGTGTGGATCAAGGCATGATAAAATGCTCAGAAATCACTGCAGGCACATTGCGCACTAACCTCTGCACCTGGACACATCTTTACGTGGGTTGGGTACGGGATGTCTGTGGTCAGAAACCCAACACCGGCATCCCGACAGGGTTAGGATACCGACACCAGTCGGCAAGTATCCTCACCCCACCCCTAAATCTAACACCCTCCCTCCCTGCTGCCTAAACCTAACCCCCCCCACAGCCTAAACCTAACCACCCCCGCCACTCTACCCCGCGGCCTATACGTAACCCCCCCCCCCCCCATAGTGCCTAATCTTCCCTCTAACGCCACTACTTGTCGGGATGCAGGCGGTCGGGATTCCGGTGCTTGCATTTTTAGCGCCGGCATCCCGATCGCTGGGATTTAAACTACATCCCCTTTATTGGTCAGCGGTTTACACTGATGCCGTTATGAGCTACAGATGCGTGCTGATAAGGTCATGTCTGGAGATATTTATTTTTTTTTTATAATTTTTTTTTTATTTCAAATAAAAAATGTTGATATACAGTACATATATAATATCGCAGCAGAAATAGAAAATAACCTGAAAAAGCATTGTCATTCCATATAAAAACAGAACGTGCGTAAAAAATAACAATAAAAACAGGTACGACAACATCCAACCTGCGTATACCGAATAAATTGCGAAAAATACAATCAATAGTCAGAAATACATTAATATAGGGGAAGACATACATATCAGGCATACACAGAGGGAAATATAAGGGAGGGGGGGGGCATTAGGAATATTTAAGAGCAGAACGCAGACATCTGAAATGTACATTAAACATATGTGGCCATTCAAGGTCTAGTTAGCAAATATTTAATAAAAGCTACATCTCGTATCCTGATAATTAAACTGGATCCCGAGGTATCAGATCCTTATGGGAGGAGGAAAATTTAAAATCGATCCAACTAAACCATAATGCCACATAACCAGAATGCTTTTCGAGAGTCGAGTAGAAAACTTCGTCCATAGCCTTAAAGAAATCCAAATGTTGGCACCAGTCGCAGGTTGAAGGAGGTATAGTAGAGCGCCAACGAACTGGAATCAACGCTCTGGCTGCATTATTCATATGTTTCAGTAAAGATTTTTTTATATTTGGAGATTTAGGGGCCTATTCATCATAACAAAAATCGATGGAGGTAATTAGGTTTAGTACTCGCATGGAGTACTACCGAATTAGCGGAGGAATTCATCATTCCTCTTCTCTATAAGTATCTATTTTCTGAAAGGCTGTCCTCGCAAAACTGACAGCTTTTTGGAATAGATACTTTTCCCTGCCTATACCTACCTTACCGCAGCTGTAATCAGTTCTGCACATGCAGCGTTACGTTCACAAAAAGTGGCGCATGCGCAGCCCTGACTTCAGCTGCGATAATTCTGTGTCCATCCAAACCCCCCTTACCCCCCCCCCCTTACCTCACAGCCTGTCAAAGGCTGCCGCCGCGGGACCCAGCCCTTACTCCCGGCCCCGGATTGCAGCAGACAGTACGGCAAGGCAGAGGGGGCAGGCTGAAGATTATTTTATTTTATATATTTTTTTATTTAAAACTTTACTATGTTCTTCCCCAGCCGCAATGCTGCTGCTGCTGCCGGGTAGCGTTTCCCCTCTGTTCCCTTGTGGCACTTGTAAGTGAAGTTAATTGCAGAAGCGCTTACAAATGTCACCATGGAACAGAGGGGAGACGCTACCCAGCAGCATTGCGGAATGGAGAACACACAGCGCAGCAGCCAGAATGACGGAGGGAGCCGGGGGAGGACCTGCCCAGCTGAAAGCAGGTAAGTATCACCCGCTATACGCCACCTGAGAGTGACGTATAGTAACACCATCAACTTCCAAAAATACATCATTTTTGGAATTTGATGAATAGCCTAATTTCCATATCCCCATACGGTATGCAGTCGGGAAGCCGGTGGACCTAATCCAAACAGCCAGCTTCCCGACTGCTTAATTCCGGCGAGGGTTAAATGACAGGCGTCTAAATCTAGAAGCCTGTCATTTCACTGACGCGGGGAGACCGGCGCCCGGCACCCCGAACGAAGGGACGCCGAGTGTGGATAGCCGCTTGGCTTAGGTTTAGGATTCCCGGGGGTGACTTAGGTTAGACACCCCCCGGGAGGTTAGGTTTAGGCTAGGGGAAGGGGGGGTTAGGGTTAGTCACCCCCGGGTAGAGGTTAGGGTTAGGCACGCCCCCGGGGGACTTAGGTTTAGGCAACGGGGAAGAGAGGGTTAGTTTTAGGCACTTAGAGGGGGGGATTAGGGTTAGGCACTGGGGGACGAAGGTTAGGGTTAGGCACCCCTAAGGGAGGGTTAGAGGGTAGAATTAGGTTAGACAATACTTACCTTGGATGATCGGGATTTCCTCCTCTGCCGGGATGCCGCTGTTGGGATTCCAACTGCCGCCCATGGGTCTGGCGGTAAATCATATCTCCTGTATTAAGTGTCTTCATGAATACTAAAATGACGGTAGTTAAGGAAAATGTCCTTAAAAACTTTATTTTAGTGTTGATGAATAATCCCCAAAGTGTTGAAAATTACACTAATGAAATTAAATTTACCCAGACAATTCATCTGTCATGCATTGATTCTTACCATTTACCAACCACTGTCTGGATAATGTCAACTTTATCAAAACACTAGCCAATTTTGGACTGTATGTGTGTTTTAGGTGTGTTGTACGTAGGCTAGGAACAAATGCCCCCCAACCAGTAGGCTGGCACAAGAAGTCAGTGATGGTCATCCTCAGCGGCGGCTCCTTATCTGTCTGGCTGGGGGGTCTGCAGGTCATAGGCTGCAGTCTATGCAGCCCTCTCCTACCTGCCATCCCGGTGATAGACAGATGATGTCACCTGGAGGCAGGGCTAAAGTCCGATGACAATGGGCGGGGGCCTAATAAAGGGTGTGGCTTGAAACCAGTGCAGCCCCTATAAGCCAGATAGTGCTGCCATAATAGCAGGGGAGTGACTTCTCATGGGAAGCACTCTCTGTGCTATGACAGTCCCAGGGGGAGAATACACCTCCCCCTGGGACTGCCTGTCTGGCTGTGAGCGCTTCCAATGGGAAGTCACTACCACTGTTGCTAGCCTAGGCAGTGCCTGCGGGTGGCAGATTTTCTAGGGGGGCTGCAGTCCGCCACTGGTTATCCGGTATGATGGTAGAACTAGTTATGTGATATCTTGGAAGATAGATGGGATATAATCATGTACAGGCATAGAAATAAATGGTTTCAGAATTGTTATGTTTAAGCTCTGTGAGCTGGTGGATCAGCCTTTATATAAATATATATAGTGTGTGTGTGTGTGTGTGTATATATATATATATATATATATGTATATATATATATATATATAATTAGTCTTTATATAAATTGTTCTCCAACGGTTGCTGGTAATTGGGAAAGTTATTTATGCTTTAAGGCAATTTGTTTTCTGTTCCAACATTTTGTTTTCCTCCCGTGCAGTTTAAGTACATAGAACCGACTTTAAAGTTTGGGTAGTAGAGTCAAAGGATGGAAGCAGTACCCATGAGAATGGAGCCTGCAGTGGTGCTAGAAAGTCACTGGAGCCCCAAGAATTTTCGGAATCTCTGCATAATTGTGACCCTACATGTATTCATTTATCGATCTTAACGTTTCAGCGTTACATTCCTTTGTTTGAATTATAATGTGATCCTCTAATTATCCCCTTAACTGAAATAAATAAAATAATACAAGAGTCAGACATATCAATCAATGGGACGACAATCCAGTGTTTGCGAGGCGCTGCAATATATAGAAACCATAAACCGAGTCTTCTCAACTCAAGTCTGTTCTTCATGGTTTGGTCACAGGAGATTTCTGAGTTCCTCAATATTCATCAGGCTGGGAAAGGTTACAATACAATGGCCATGGCTGTATTTCTGTCTATCTGTATTGGCTATCTTTCTGTGTACCCAACTGCCATGGCTATCTTTCTGTGTGCCCAACTGCCATGGCTATCTGTCTGTGTGCCCAACTGCCATGGCTATCTGTCTGTGTGCCCAACTGCCATATCTATCTTTCTATGTGCCCAACTGCCATGGCTATCTTTCTGTGTGCCCGTCTGCCATGGCTATCTTTCTGTGTGCCCAACTGCCATGGCACACAGAAAACAAACGCGGTCCTCAAGGCACCCCAACAGTTCAGGTTTTAGATATATCCATGGTTCAGCACAGGTGGTTAAATCAAATTGATTGAGGTACTGATTAAGTCACCTGTGGTCAAGCATGGATATCCTTAAAACCTGGACTGTTAGGGTGCCTTAAGGACTGAGTTTGGTAACCTCTGGTAATACTGTGTTTCCAAAAAAAAAAAGTTTTTGTGTTCTGACCGAATTCAATAATAATAATAAAAAAAAACAACTGATCATTTTGGAAAAATATATATAGTTAAGTGGTTACAGTGTTTTTTTACATGCTTGTAATTATACTTTCTGTGTATTTTTTTGTAATATGTGGGACCATATAATGTGACGGAATCGGTATGAAATACCGATGGAGGTGATGCTGGCTGTCAGTACACTGACAGCGGCATCCCGATAGTTCGAATCCCGACAGGGGAATGGTGAGCACTGTTCCCCTGTCCTATTTACCCCCTAACCCTGCTTTTTTTGTACCCTCATATTAACCCACCCTACCCCCACCCTAACCCTCCTGGTAAGTGCCTAACCCACCCCCCTTAGTGCCTAACCCTAACCTCCCTCCGGTGGTGCCGGAACCTAAACCCCCTGTCTGGAGTCTAACCCCCGCAGCCTAACCCTAAGTCCCCCTGGGGTGCCTAAACCTAACCCTTCCCCGCGCGGCTGATACCTTGCCCCAGTCTCCTTACGTTCGGGATGCCGGGATTCCAGCGATGATATCCCCAGTCATGTCGGGATTCCGGCGCCGGTGTTCTCTCTGTGATCGGGACTCTGCCATCGGGGTTTCGGCAGCCGGCATCCCGATCATAGGGATTTAACTGCATCCCAATGTGACATCATATGTGGAGGTTTATATTGCTGTTATACATATTTTTAAATACTGTGGAGTCTAACAATAACATCATCACTAGTATCGCACATCCTTCGCTAAAGACTCCATGACATTCTGACAGCAGTGGCTGCTATATAACAGACGCCAGGCCGATTTCTGGGCTGTACAGAAGGCAAATGCAGCGTGACCTGCAGACACTTGACTTTAAGACATGTCGTACTGTGCAAGATTAGCTGATATCATAGACTCTCTTCTTCTCTGGCAGATCTGGTGAATACAGATTATATACTTTGGCATTCACACAAGTGTCAGTCAAGAATCTGTTGAGCATGTGTTACTGTCAGATCGCTGTTAGAGAGGGGTGTGGGGCTATATTATTAGTAATCTTCTTTTTTTATCCCCTGCATAGATTGGTGCATGAAGGATCTGTTTAAATTAGGAGGAGAAACACAAAAAAAAAATCACATATTTACCATTAATATACCTGACATATCTAAACCTGCAACAAGCCAAAAAGCACAGCACCAGCATTTCACACACAGGTGTCTTACTAAGCAGAAGTCTACTCACAAAGCAGTGAGAATTGTGCCGTGTAATAGGAAACACTTTGTGTATACATGAATATATCTGGTTATGAGAGTGTGCTATTGACCAGTTTTGATATAATAAAAAAGTATTAAAAGTTGTGTATGAGGAAGTCTTACACTATATTGTGCTATTAATAGGCAATTATAGAGCTTATTTGTATATTTGTACGTGTTTGTCTTTGTCATAGCTTTCTTTCTGTCCATCTCTCGTAGCTATATGTCTGTCATGGCTATATGTCTGTCTGTCATGGCTATCTTTCTGTCTGCCTGCCATGGCTATCTTTCTGTCTGCCTGCCTGCCATGGCTATCTTTCTGTCTGCCTGCCTGCCATGGCTATCTTTCTGTCTGCCTGCCTGCCATGGCTATCTTTCTGTCTGCCTGCCTGCCATGGCTATCTTTCTGTCTGCCTGCCTGCCATGGCTATCTTTGTCTGCCTGCCTGCCATGGCTATCTTTCTGTCTGCCTGCCTGCCATGGCTATCTTTCTGTCTGCCTGCCTGCCATGGCTATCTTTCTGTCTGCCTGCCTGCCATGGCTATCTTTCTGTCTGCCTGCCTGCCATGGCTATCTTTCTGTCTGCCTGCCTGCCATGGCTATCTTTCTGTCTGCCTGCCTGCCATGGCTATCTTTCTGTCTGCCTGCCTGCCGTGGCTATCTTTCTGTCTGCCTGCCTGCCATGGCTATCTTTGCCTGCCTGCCTGCCATGGCTATTGTTCTGTCTGCCTGCCTGCCATGGCTATCTTTGTCTGCCTGCCTGCCATGGCTATTGTTCTGTCTGTCAGTTATGGCCATCTCTCGGTCTGTCTGTCATGGCTATCTTCCTGTTTATCTAGTAGAAGTTATATGTGGGTGGACCTGCTTTAACTGGACTTATCTAACGTTCAGTAGTAGTAGTACCACCATCTATGCTTAATTGTACTCAGTCTATCTCTAAGCAGTTGACATTGTAGACATTCGGATGATTGCCCATGTGTGCTGCTGTACCGTAGCCCATTTACAGCTGTAAATACAGCCAGCACATATAAATCCATCTGATTAAATGAGATTTATCAATTCCAGGTCTATACAGAGCATGTAAGGACCATGCCCTTCTACAACCATGAGACTCCATTGGCTTTGCTTAAAATTTCTTAACAATCATCTTAAACCAGTTCCAGGAACGTTTTTATTTCTGTTTGTCACAAAGATTTATGGAATAGATAAATATTGTTTTGGTAAACATTCAGCAGTAACTATAGTAACATCTATTTGATCTTGCAATAATTAGCTAAGTATTTGGTTGCACAATTATTTAGCAATACTGTAGCTGTGCAATCGCTCCATTGCAAAGAACTAACCTTTGTTTGAACAGTGATGTCATGCAGTTGCTTTCTTAGAGTTAACGTGTGGAAATAAAAGAAAATGTGTTGCAACGCTGCTTTCAGTTTACATTTAACTTCCACTCACTTCATATATAAACACATTGGAAGATATATTTTTGAACAGTTGACACTAATGCATGGCGTTCACCAACCACTTTTATGGGCTCTTATTTTACTCAGTAAGCACCCAGTAGGCCTAGGCTGACCAAAACTGGATGTTTGAAAAACGTTGTTTTCATTTCTGTTGCAACATACAGAGGGGAAGGGTCAGAGTTTGGCATAAACAACACAAATCCATGGATCCATCCAGCCTTGTGTCTATGATTTAGGCTGGTAATGGTGCGGGGAATGTTTTCTTGGGACATATTAGAATTCTTAATACCAGTTAAGGACCATATAAGTGCCACAGCCTACCCATCTTCCAGCTTCCCTTTGTGGCCACAGTCTACCCATCTTCCAGCACTTTCAGCACAGGTCATCCCGATCTGGTTCCAGAAACAATGCGCTCAATGCGACAATGGCTTCCAGAGCCACCACATCCAAGTACAGGAAAGCCACCACATCCCAGTACGGGAGAGCCGCCACATCCCAGTACGGGAGAGCCGCCACATCCCAGTATGGGAGAGCCGCCACATCCCAGTATGGGAGAGCCGCCACATCCCAGTACAGGAGAGCCGCAGCATCCCAGTACGGGAGAGCCACCACATCCCAGTACGGGAGAGCCGCCACATCCCAGTACAGGAGAGCCGCAGCATCCCAGTATGGGAGAGCCACCACATCCCAGTACGGGAGAGAGACCACATCCCAGTACGGGAGAGCCACCACATCCCAGTACGGGAGAGAGACCACATCCCAGTATGGGAGAGCCGCCACATCCCAGTACATGGGACGTGCCATGGGAGTGTCTGGGAGTGCTGCTGCATTCCCAATCACGAAAACATGGGTCCTGTTTAGTTGGATTAGAGGAGGGTAGCTAGAGTAGACTGTAGGCTACCGCAAATTTCATGGAGCAATTGATGTTGCGTCGATGTTGGAGTGTTTACAATCTCCATTACATATTCCTGCAACCGCTACTGCGATCGCAGCTGCATTACTCACCATCTCTGAGTCAGGCCCAAATCCCCTATTGACACCCAGGCCTGTGCACCACCATGGCCTCCGCACCGTCTCGGTCAGGAACTTCAAGTCATTTTTTGAGTGGTTCACTCTGAAAAGTTAGGGTGATTTTGTCGGCCGGACATTTACTGTAGTACAAAACAAAAAGTGCTCAGTGTGTGGGCCGCAACATCAACAAAAAAAAGTCTTAAATGCAATTTTGAAAGGTTTATTATTAATAAAAACCAATGTAGTGCCCCTTATGCAATGCCCCCTGAATTTGTGCCCATTATGCAATGCCCCTTATGTTGTGCCCCAGTAATGTCCCTAGTAGTGCCCCTTATGCAGAGTCCCCCAGTACTGCCCTTTATTCAGGACCCCCAGTAATGTCCCTAGTTGTGCCCCCCAGTAATGCCCCTTAAGCAGAGCCCCCAGTAATGTCCATAGTAGTGCCCCTTATGCAGAGCCCCCAGTAATGCCCCTTATGCAGAGCCCCCAGTAATGTCCCTTATGCAGAGCCCCTTATGTTGTGCCCCCAGTAATGTCCCTTATGCTGTGCCCCCTCCCAGTATAGAACAGGCCCCACTCACCTGTGCAGTACTTACCTTTCTTCACAATGGCCCCTGGGCACCGCTCCAACTCCACTCCGTCTTCACTTCCACCGTCCCGCGTAGACGCTGCCGCTGACTGGATCTAGTTTAGATCCAGAGCGGCAGACGCAGGCTCCTGTCATTGCAGGAGATGTCATGGCATCACCCGCGCGGTGCATCACTGGGAACGCTGGCCTCTGAAGCTATCACAGGCTTCTGATTGCTTCAGAGACCAGCGTTGCCAACTTAAAATAAAGTAAACACACCCTGATCAGAGCTGAGCTCCGATCGTGGCAGGTGTGTGGGCCGCATATTATATATATTTGGGCCCACATTGTCGAGCCGCATGTTTGACATGCCTGATCTACATTATTCAGCACCCAGCCCCATCTCAGTAACTGTGTTCCCTTCCTAAGTGGGATGTACAATCTGTGGAGAGTATTTTATACACTCTATCTTGTATTTTGTATGTCTTTTTTTATATTCTAGTCTTCTGCCTTTACCTTCTTCGATAGCTCTTAGATTGTGAGCTGTTGATTATTTGACACTGATATAATGACGTGCATTACATCTTCTTTAGTATACTCCTCTTTATATTTGTTATTCTCCTGCAACTTTAATGCGCTTTGAATAGTATTGGAGAAAAACAGTATGTAAATAAAATTATTATTAATAATTATCTGCCAAATGCATATCAAAGCCCACCTCCCAGCTGTCAGAGAGATAACATGTTTCCATCTGAAAAAGGGGAATCATCAGGAACTGTCAGAATCACCCTGCAGTTCTACGGTACACCGAATCGCCCTTAATCGAGTGGTCCTCCTGACAAGTGCACTCTTTTCCAGGACCGTCATAGACATTACTGCAGGAATAAATGTGTTCACCTACAGCAACCAGACATTTTCACTATTGTGGTATATTCTAAATAGATAGTAACTAGAAGAATGCAGAATGCCATAGGTTGCCTAGGCTGCATCACCTTTTTCCTGGGCACCAGTTTTCATGAATGTCCCCAGAATGTCATCGTGGTAAGAAAAAGCAGACCATATATACTCGTACACTGTAATGAGAAGGTTTAAATTCCATCCCATTACTCACAGTATAAACAAATGGTGAGGCCTCAAATTATATGGAAGTGTAATCATGGTGAATCAAGTGACATATTGTCTCTAGCCGACATCCGTCTTAATGATTATCTCTGACTCCGGGCAAAATGCTGGCATCTGATTCAGGATGACGGGATGTATTTTATCACTCACTTAGTCTCTGGCATTCTCTGTTCCTCACATTTCTGATGAAGCCTAGACATAATGTCCAGCTCTGAGAGGACAGGCCTGCACAGAGGTGGAAACTATTTGTGGACTGAAGCCAATATTGAAGAAGAACTGAGACAATCACTAAGGAATAAGGCACAAAAGGGCTTGACACAAAGTGGGAAAATACACCTGTCAGTGAAGCGTGTGAACCCACCTTTCCATAACAGGAAACAAAAACCCACAGAATTCTATACACCCCGGCCCTATCCCTGGCTGCTTAATATTTGCTGTAGTGTAGGGTGTTATCGTCTGGTGATGACCAAATAATATCTACAGGTTATAAGTTACTGCTTAGTTTATTGAAGCTAGGATGAGGGAGAACCATAGACTCCTACTCCCTTGGTCCTCTTATACCTTCTTAACTGTAGGGTGCTATTGTCTGGTGATCACAGATGATCTCCAGGCAATATCCTCTAAGGGGGATGCAGATATGTGACCAGCAGCCGCAAGGCCTTCGCTCACAATACCAACTGCTGAATGCCGGCAAAGGATTCATGATAGGTGTCAAAATACCGACACCTATCATCCCGACGCCAGAATCCAGGAGGACGCGTGCCCGAACGAGGTAAGTACAGGCCACACATCCCCTTGGGGGGGGGAGGGGGGGTTAGGTTTAGGGCAGTTAGCGGGGTTAGTGTTACGGTTTGGGGGGGGGGGAGGTTAGTATTAGGCAACCCTAGGGTGGAGGGTTAGGGTTAGGCACCCCCAGAGAGAGGTTAGGGTTAGGCAGGAGGGTTAGGTTTAGGGAGCGGTAAGGTGGGGTTAGGGTTAGGCACCCCCAGGGGGGAGGTTAGGGTTAGGCACTACTAAGGGATGGTTAGGGGGAGGGGGACAGGGGAGGTTAGGGTAATTACATGTCTGTCGGGATCTTCATCCTGTCGGGCAGCCGCTGTCGGGATTTGAACCACCAGGATTTCAATCCCATTCCCTTCTAAGGGATCATGTTGTTTGAAAGAGGGGATATGGGTGCCAGGATGAGGAATGGGGAGGGGTGTTTGGGGACTTTTAGTGCCTAGATTTTCCACAGGACAATGACCAAGTTATGGACACCAGGCTGATTAAATGTGTGATGGCAGTGCCCCATGCCAATAAAATGGGCAGTAGAGTGTGCCCAGGCTGTTAAAATGTGTGATGACAGGTGACCAGGGCAGCAATGACTGGTGATGGGGGCATGACTAGAAAAAGAAAGAAGTGTGTGAGCGCCCCCTCTGGTAACTAAATAGGAGCGGCAGCTAACCAAAGCCTCTACCGTCACCCTTTAAGTATATAGCCCAGACCAACAAAGAAAAATGTCAGCACCTATTTCTGCTATAACAAATAATATAGTAAATGGTATTATAAATAAGTGGGATAAAGCACCAATAAGATATAAATTGCATTAAAAAATATTAGAAGATATTAAGCTCCAATGTTCACCAGATATAGATATATTAAAATCACAATTTATTATAAAATGAACATCATAAAATAAACATTAGCAGCATGTGATAGTAATAGAATAAACCTCTAACGTCTAAATAGTATGATCCTGGACAGGTTTGGTAAGCACAAGTGTCGGTGAAAATCCAAATTCAATGGCATATGCCTAAACCACTTTAAAAGATTGTGCCTATCTTACTAATTGGTACAGAATTGCTGGCCCCAACTTTCAGCTCTGGTTTCTTACTTTTGGAGAAACGCGTGTTCTGCTATGACCTGCAAAAGGTATGTCCAGGACAGCTTACGTTATACTGCTAGCAAGAAGAAAGGATGCTCCGCTCCAGACATCTGAGAAATGCCGGCATCATCAATTAAACAGTGCTGTGCAATTCAGTAAGCAGCCTCATTAGCACAAAAGAGACTATTTCCTAAGCAAGGTCCTTAGGTGCTCTCCAAGTTACTAAGTGTATCTAGCTCAGCAGATACATGTGATTGGCCGCTTGCGTTCATTGTTAATGTTTCATAATGCTCTGACCTAGATGATCCTGTCCTCAGCAATTTCTGCTGGTCCCAGTCCAGCTCCTCTGGCAGAGCACATCCTGCCTTTTTTAATTAGTGTCTGTGCAAATAACTTGTCAACATTCCCTTTCTATCGGTTTGTGTTGCATTTTCTGTAAACACTACCAATGCGCTTTTCATACACACAGGTCCTCCTATAGTTTCAGCATTTTGACATTCAGGCCATACAATGTGCGATATGCACCGTGCAACGCGACAGGGGATGCAACGTCCGACATATCGGCCAGTCGCCTCACAGGGTGTGATCGAGTGGCCAACCGCCCGATATGCCGGCTCCCCCCCACCCGCATAGCGCTGCGTGGGATCGCACATCGCATCCCCTGATCACCTGAACCTGCAGTAAGATCTGGGGATGCGATGTACGCTCTGGCCCTGATTCAGAGCCGGACGCTCTGACAGAGCGCTCGCTCTGAATCAGGGCTGGCCTTATTTTTTAGAGCGACGAGATCCTTGTGGTAGGGTCTCGTTGCCGCACTCGTGATGTCAGTGGGGCCGCCCCCAAACGGAGGCGTTCACATGGGAACGCCTCCGTTTGGGCAGCCACTCCCCCGGCCCGCCCACCAAAGGGGGCGTGCTGTCACTCAACCTCGACAGCACGCCCCCTTTGGTACGAGACCCGGAGCGACGGTTTGCCCGTCGCTATCTGGGTCTCGCGCATGCGCACGACAGAGCCGGCTCCGTCGTGCGCATGCCACCATCGACCTGCTTGCAAGCGCATAGCGCTCGCGAGCAGGTCTTAATCATGCCCTCTGTCCGATATCATGCCCACACACGGTACGATAGAGCAGCCAAATCGTACCAATCCGTCGGATCGTCTGCTTTATCGCACCGTGTATTGGGCACCTTAAGGATTTTAGAGCCTTTAAAATATTTACATTGTAACCAATAATTTGTCAGCTTGGAAGATGATTACACATCTACATTGTTCTAGTTACTATGTATATAATCCCTTATTTACTGGTACATTGCCAGAGGGATCTGACTGATACTCCATGTGCTAACCTCTACGTTACTCTCTGGAGGTATTGCTTTAATAAAACCTATATCTGTTTTATCACAAACTGACGGTCTAAGAATTCTTTCCCTATCAGTTGTACACAAACAATTAGCATTTTTTTTTGGTACCACAAAATTATTGTTTTTCAACTGCGTATGCGCAACTAAAAATCGTATTCAGTATTACTCGTTTCATCTGCATAGGGGAGTGGAATTAGGGATGGAGGGGGCTGCAATCACAAATAACGTACAACGTGGGCGCAGTCTCGCAGGATGAGTCCCACGCTGACCGCAAGGAAGAAGCAGGTGCGTCTGTTTGGAGGTGTATCGCTTGCGGCTGCTCAACCACTGGCAATAAATAATTTTTCTAAAGGGGAAAGTGAATGGGGGATGTTAAGTGTATTCTAATTTCCTTTCACACAATGAATGGTTCTTAGGTATTCATAACACTGCACAGACATGTTGTGTATTGTGTATGATTTGTGTACTGTATTGTTAGCATTTACTACCATCACCCAAGGTACTGATTAGCTGGGCCTAGGATTATCTGGGGGGTCTGGAGAGGGCCCAAGCCAGCCCATGGCAACCATTCTAGTCTCACGCCACCATAAAGCATAGTACTTGAAGTCAAAGTTTTAACAAGTGGGTGTGGCCATGCCTTGCTGTTTGGCCACACCTCCTCTAGCACCCGGCCCTACCATCACCATGAAGCCACATCTCCTGGCATAAACTTGGAGCATTCACTACATACTACAACTATTGTGTCCAACTCCACATGAGCTCTTCTACTTGATGAATTAGTTTTTTGGGGGATTGTTTTGCAGACCTTAATGTGGCTGACTGGCTCCTGGGATTGTCCACTGTCAGGATGCTGGCTCCGAAATCCCGACACCGGTCAGAATCCCACCGCCGGCATCCCGACAATAAGCAGTGGGTTTAGGGGGAGGGTTAGGGTTAGGCACATCGGGGGAGGGTTAGGGTTAGGCACTAGAGGGGAAAGTTACGGTTTAGGGTGCTATGTTTGCGCGGTTGGACTCTAACTGCAGCTGTGCCCCCACTCTAACTGCAGCTGTGCCCCCACTCTAACTGCAGCTGTGCCCTCACTCATCTTTGCTGTAGTGGCGTCAAACAATCCCTCGTGGTCGCGTAAGCCTCTGCTAGCGCCGGTTGTCTTTTTTGCATTTTGTTTTTGGCCAAAAAAAATATGCGTCTGTCACAATGAGATGTGACTATGACGCACCAGGAGTCTGGGCTGATTAATTCCATATGCCACACTTGTATATCTGTGTGCAACTTAGGGCCTGATTCAGAGCCGGACGCTCTGACCAGAGCGCTCGCTCTGAATCAGGGCCCTCCTCCATGAAAATGGAGCGGCCTCCTGGCCACTCGTATAGCTGTGGGTGACCACCCACAGCATATGCGAGCGGCCAAAAAGATGGTCGCAATGGTCTTGACCATCGCGACCATCGGACTTGCGACGGAGACCCTGCGATAGGGTCTCCCTGCCACAAGCCCTGGAGTGATTTTGGCTCTATCAGAGCCAAAATCACTCCCACTGACATCACTACTGATGTCAGTGGGGCCGGCTTCAGACGGTAGGCGTTCCCATGGGAACGCCTCCGTCTGGCAGGCACGCCCCTGGCACGCCCACCAAAGGGGGCGTGCTGTCAATCAACATCGACAGCACGCCCCCTTTGGTGCGAGACCTGGAGCGATGGAAAGCCTGTCGCTCCCCGGGTCTCGCGCATGTGCACGATGGAGCTCCCTCCGTCGTGCGCATGCGCAGTGGGGAACATCGACCAGCTTGCAAGCGTACTGCTGCTCGCGAGCGGGTCTGAATGACCCCCTTAGTCTCTCCATCAGCTTACAAAGTGCTACCATGCAGCAGCCGCAGCTTTTTTCCATGCCAAGCGCCATATACATTCTCAGTCGCGCACAGATATACAAGTGTCATATGTTAATCAGCACAGTCTCCTGGTGCGTCCTAGTCAATTCGCATTGCGACTTAGGCACATTTTCAGCATAAATAGATGCCCAACGCTAGCAGAGCCGTTTTAAAACTTACCAGTTTAACAGTCATTGGTAACATTCATAAAAGAGTTTACAAAGAAAAATGTACTAAATAGAGCAACAAACAACACAAGGGCAAAATGCTCAATGCTACTAAAAGCTACGATGCCAACAAGAAACGGACTCTCATTCTACACCAGGTGTAACTTGCAAACAGTTTGTTGGCTGATATATTTCTGTGGCAATGATCATTTCATTCAGAGCCGTAACTAGACTTTTTGGTGCCCTGTGCCAGAAAGAGCATTGCCACCCCCCTCATTTTTGAAAGGGACATAATGCATGCAAAAAAGGGCCATGGCTTCATGGGGAAGGGCCAGGGAAGAGATAGGAGAGGCCAGGAGATGCTGGGGATGAAATAAGAGGAAGCTACAAGTGAGAATGATAATAAACAGAAATTTGAAATGCCCAAACAGCGCCCTTTGCCATGGCACCGGCCGCACTACCCTAGCTACGGCCCTGATTTCATAAATTGCTGCTCCATGTGTTTTCTGATATTTTTAAGGCTCCACGAAGTTTCCGTAGTGCCGTATATAGGCAACAACATACAGGGTTACAGACAGTAAAAATTGTCATTGATAGATAATTACCTCCCGCAGAATGCATACATGACCAGACATGGGGGGAGGTCCCTGTTCATAAGCGCGTACATTCTAAAAGGGCATTGGCTGAGTGGTGCAAATGAGAGGGGGTATGAGTTTTCGTGTGACGGGAGGAAGTGGTTGAGGGCTTTGTAAGTGTGTTAGAGAAGTTTGAATATGATCAGGTATAGGTAGCTGCGAGCCGCCTTTCTCATCTGTCTTAGGGCCTGATTCAGAGCTGAACGCTCTGACCAGAGCGCTCGCTCTGAATCAGGGCCCTCCTACCTTTTTTTGGAGCGTCCTCATGGACGCTCACATAGCTGTGGGTTACCACCCACAGCTATAGCGAGCGTCCATGATGATGGTCGCGATGGTCTTGACCATCGCGACCATCGGGCTTGCGACGGAGACCCTGCAGTAGGGTCTCGCTTCCGCAAGCCCTGGAGTAATTTTGGCTCTATCAGATCCAAAATCACTCCCACTGACATCACTAGTGGGGCCGGCTTGAGACGGTAGGCGTTCCCATGGGAACGCCTCCGTCTGGCAGGCACGCCCACCAAAGGGGGCGTGCTGTCAATCAACATCGACAGCACGCCCCCTTTGGTGCGAGACCCGGAGCGATGGTGAGCCCGTCGCTCGCCGGGTCTCGCGCATGCGCACGACGGAGCTCCCTCCGTCGTGCGCATGCGCAGTGGGGAACATCGACCCGCTTGCGAGCGTCCTGCCGCTGAATGACCCCCTTAGTCTGTAAGAGGAGCAGAGGTCTAGCGGTGGGTGAGGAACATGAGACGGGCAGCGGAGTTGAGGATGGATTAAAGAGGTGCGAGGCGATAGAGGCAAATTGCCCCACCCAATTAGATGGAAATCCTGCCCCTGCATAACCTGCCTCTGCTAAGCAATCTTATTGCAGATTATAATTTGCTGAATACGTCTCATAAAAGCCACCACAACAGCGAATGTATAACAATTCCTCTAATGTTAATGAATAGATATATGTCTGTTATTCTGATGAAGAATGACAGCGTTAGCAGAATGATGCGGCTGGGACATTTATGATGTACAGGTAACTGCAAAGTGCTGTAAGGCATATCAGCCAACCAAATCGTGCCATTTTTCTGCAACTGTATAGAAAATAAAACACCTGGTTGGTTTCTGTTATAAACTGTTTTATTCAGTGGTTTGTCTCCCAGTTTTTGTTTGGAAACTGTATAAAATGACTTTAAAATCATTTATTTATTTATTTTTTCTTTATAATAAAATGTTTTAACATTTGCACTAAATGCCAGCATCATCATATTCTTGGCAACCTGTAACTTTTTGGCTATTGCATGGCGGGGCATTCTGGGCCCTATAGCTAAGCAACAGCCTGACCTGTTGAACTGCATGATAATCATGAAGACACTAATGTAACCTTCTCCTTAAGTAGAAGGTTACTATGATCATGTGTGTAGAGACTTGGGCCATATTTAATACACGCAGAAAGACACACTGTAATTTGCAGGTAAAAGCACAAATCTGGGATCAACTGCGCTCTATGGGCCTGATTCAGAGATGGCGGCCAATGCGATAGCAGCTGCGATTTCGTACGCAATGCAGCTGCGAAAATATGCTAATGCCTGCCAAAGCACAGCCGGCATAAAGACGCCCACTGCTGCCTTCTCACACGCGTATGACGACGCTTACCTGCATAAATATTGGTAACATCGACGCACATCAAGCGCCCATCTTGCCCTTGCGGTCTGACCTGCCGCAGACTCGCCAGCTCTCCTGACATGCAGAGGGCTCTCGTGCTGCGTAGGAGATCGCAAGGGCTAATTTATGCGCTCGCAAATAACAGCGTTTAAACGTTAAGACACCTGCCTCTTTCTGGCCACCTCCCATTACCTCCCCCAAATGCTATCCACCGGTCACTCACTTTGCGATGGTTTCCTATGTGCATCTGTAATTGCTATGCGAACGCTGCCCATGTGCAGTGTGGTATATAGACATGCTCGATGGCAAACAATCTCTCGATCTGCGTACGTAATCGCTACTGCGTCCATCTTTAAATCAGGCCCTATATACTGTACATCCCCCCCCATAGGGAGGACTCCCCCACAGGCAGCCGTCCGGTACGGTATCTACCCCATGGGATCACAGACGTTTGCCCAAACGTTGTCCATAACAAAACAAAAATACATATGTGATGCTACAACTAGCAGTGTAGAAATGGCACAGTGTAGAGTGGTATATGGGGGAACTATAATTATTACCCCTGTACAATTGCACATTTCCATGTTTCCTTCCTCACTGCCTTCCGTGAAGTGCAATTCTAACCATTTCATGGGAGATTGCCTGGATCTTGCTGGAAGCTGGTGCTTATGTGGCATTCGTCTGGCTGGTCTTATACAGACATGAGCTTGCAGTTTTTAAACTATGTATTTTTCTGAAACCTGCAGTCATGTCTTCACTGCAATACCGGAGGCATCTCTCACCCCTGCGTGATCAGACCTGAATAATCTGCTGTCTGTCCAACAAAAGCCACAATACGTTTGGGGATCATTTACTAGCAAAGTGCAAAGGTGCAGTAACCAGTGTCTATTATCGCTGTGATTTTCTATGTGCAGAGGAAAAAGGATCTCTGCAGCCTGATGCAAACCAGGGAGCACGCCCATAATGGTAGCACCAGACTGGCACATTATGCACCCAGTATATATACAGTATATTCTCTGGAAGTATAAAGGTCAGGGCTCTTTCTGGAAACCCTGAGTTGCTGAGGTACCTTTCTCCCAAAGTCACAGTGATTGTGTCCGCTCTGTGATTTATTGTACATTTTTAGTGCTTGCTAGGATTTTCTATTTATATCCTCCCAGCCTGGCAGGCAGCCCAGCCAATAGAAACTGAGCTTATCCATACCTGCCTACTTTTGAAAAAGCATTTCAGGGAGATTGTGAAAGCAACACCTACGAGCGCGCGTTAAACTGGGCGTGTACTGCTACATCTGAGAGGCGTGTCATAAAATTGATTTGCATCCACATGTAAATGAGCCCCAAAGCAGTTAGTAAGATCTACTTGTTGATGAAAATATACTGATACTTCTCAGAACATACATGTAACCATAGGGATCATTGTGCCTTATAAACAATGCAGGGAAATTATACTAATGATCCCATTTGAATGTATATATCTGTTTTTTCTTTTATATAACAGTATCATAATGAGGGTAAGGTGAAATGAGGGAGATTGGTAGACTCTTCAGGGAGACAGGGAGATTACTGCTATTTCTACTTCAGGGTCCATAGGGTTCCACAGGATACCTTGGGGTATAGGTGTGACGTCAGTCATCGGGCACCATAGAGTTAAGCTTTCTGCCTCCCAGGATGCACTAGGGTCCCCCTCCTATACCCCGTCCCCGAGCCAAGGCACCTCAGTTTAGTTTGGTGCCCGGCCGGAGTCGGGTGCACCTGTAGGAGTGGGGGCTAAGAAGAGCCCCTGAAGTTTTTCTGCATGCAGCTGTGGCTGCACATCTGGATGTACAGCATGGACAGTCAGTCCTGACGTCCATGCTGTCTTCCCTACACCCCCGCCGGTACCAGAACGCCGGTACCGATCCGGGGATGCTGGTGAGCATCTGGGGACACAGCTAGCAGTGACCCCAGATGTTCCGGACCATGGCCGGAATCAAGGGGGACAGCAAGGTAAGCAGCGGGGTCCCGCGGTGGGTCTCCGCTGTTACATGGTCCAGAGTCCCCAGGCAGGGGGCTCCCTGGGGACTGGCTGCAGCGTGGAGCCAGGTATATAACCTGCGCTTCCACTACCCCCCTGGGACAGCGGACCGCAGCAGAGCGGTAGCGCTGCGACGTCCTGGGGGTTAAATGCATGCCAGGGGAGCGCGCCTTCCCTGTCTCACAGCCGGCGCCTCCCCCACTGCACACAGCCCTCTCTGCAACACGCCGACTGGCCCTGTGGCAGCGCTCCTCCCCCAGGCCAGCCTCCTCTCTGCTCCTCGGCGGCCATCTTCCAGAACGCATGGTGAACGCTGCTGGAAGTCTGGACGGAGGCATCGTGGTCTGGGTCCCCCCGCATACCTCTCCTCCGCTGTGGTCCGGTCTGTGTATGCAGCGCTGTGTCCTACCAGACTCTGTGTCTGTGTAGTTGGTTTATCAGCGCTGGTTAGTGCAGGAATTGAGTTTCTTTGCATTGTATGTGACTGTGCTAGCGCTGCTGCCTGTACTTTCCATTTCTGACTGTCAGCTTTATTAACTGTCCCTGTTCTTTCTGCTAAAGCCCTTGCGGTGCGGTGCTGCAGGGTGGTCTCTCGCCTTTTTAAAAACAATTGGTGAGAGGGGTCACATACTTTGTACCATCATGTCTGAAAGTGACTTTCCTCTCCGGCTACAGTGTACTACGTGTAATACCTTTAGCGGAGGGGGATGGTAGCGCGGAGGGCCTCTGCCGGCAATGTTTGTCAATGGCGCGGCCTATTACAGTTACAGCATCGGTACAGGAGCCGCCCTGGGCTTGTTTCGCTCAGGCGCTTACAACCTTAGTGGGCCAGTTAGCTCCGCAGCCCGCGTTTACGCAGATGGGTTTGTCCCAGCAATCAGTGGTGTCGTCACCCATGCAGGGTTTCCCAAGACAATTGGTGGTACCCCGCAGTCTCCCTATTTCCCCTCTCCCGGTTTCTCAGGAGCCGGCGTGGGTTAACTCCCTGACTAGTTCTGTACAGCACTTGTCGGATGTGTTGCAGGGGGAGGCTGTGATGCGGCCACATAAACGGCCGGTGGCGTCTCTGTCGGCTCCTTATGAGGATGACGAAGGGACGTCTGATGATGGGGAGATTCTGGATCCTTACGATCAGGAACCTCTCCATACTAAGGACGCAGACGCTAGGTCCAAGGTGTATATTCCTGGACTTATTCGGGCAGTCCGCACAGCCTTGGTGATTGAGGACGAAGTTCCCCCAGCGGCTAAATCCAAGTATGCCTTTTTTAAGGATGTGAAGGGTGACGCCACAGTCTTTCCTCTTTCGGGTCAGTTGGTGGACCATTTAGAGGAGGCCTGGCAAGCGATACCAGCCACAGAGGCGCCTGGCGGTGGCTTATCCGTTCACGGATAATTATTTTGCTAAGTGGGAATCCCCTCCACAGGTGGATTCTCATGTGACACGTCTTGTCCGTAGTGCCACATTACCAATGCCATCCATGTCCTCCCTTAAGGATGCTACGGACCGCAAGGTGGAGATCTGCCTGAAGTCCGCTTATTCCCTTGCGAGGGGGGCAGCGCGGCCGGCTATGGCCATTTGCTGGGTTGCCAGAGCTATGGAGCGCTGGGCGGATTTGTTGGAGGCGTCCTTTGATTCCGGCTGAACAGGCGGAGTTGATTGGTAATCTCCGTGATTCGGCCACTTATATCAACGAGGCGGCCTTAGACATTAGTACCCTGGTGTCTCGAATTTCTTCAGCAGCGGTGGCTGCTCGTCGCACCTTGTGGTTGCGATCCTGGAAGGCGGACGCTGATTCCAAAAAGGGTTTGGAGGCGTTGCCCTTTAACGGAGAAGTTCTCTTCGGTCCAGATCTGGACAAGATTGTGGCCACGCTGGCGGCAGCCAAATCGGCATGTCTCCCGTCGGCCGCTGTTCCTTCTGGTTCTGGACCATCGTCCTTTCGGTCTTATAGGGCCCAGGGCAGGCCCAAACCACAGTCTTTACCCCGACAGGCTGGTCCCAAGAAATCGGCCAAGCCCCGGAAGCAGGCATGGAGTACCAGACATCCGGCCCCTAAGCCAGATGACAAACCTGCGGCCTGACGGTCCGGGCCTCCCTTTGGGGGATCCAAAAATGGGAGGCCGCCTGCTGCAGTTCGCCCGGTGTTGGTCGGCCACCACGACAGACACTTGGGTTCTCGAGGTGGTCTCCCACGGGTACGCCCTCTCTTTCCGGCACAGACCCCCGGCTCGATTTTTCACCACGGGTCTACCATCAGACCGGAACAAGGCCACGGAGCTGCGGAAGGTCTTGCACACTATGCTCCAGGCTGGAGTTATAGTGCCTGTTCCATTCTCCCAGAGGGGCCAGGGTTTCTATTCCAATCTCTTTTTGGTGCAGAAACCCAATGGGTCGTATCGTCCGATTCTCAACCTCAAAGCTCTCAACAAGTCTTTGCGGGTGCCGAAGTTTCGGATGGAGACCCTACGGTCCATCATTCTGGCGCTGGAACCTGGGGACTACATGGTGTCATTGGACATACAGGACGCTTACCTGCATGTCCCTATTCTTTTGCGCCACCAACAGTTCCTCAGGTTTGCAATCCGCAGCGACCACTTTCAGTTTTGGGCGTTGCCTTTTGGCCTGGCGACAGCACCGCGTGTGTTCACCAAGGTGATGGCGGTCATGGAGGCTTCTCTGCGGCTGCAAGGAGTCCGCATGTTGCCGTACTTGGATGACCTTTTATTAGTGGCAGGATCTCCGGAGCTCCTTCTGCGCCACTTGGACCTGACCATTGCGCTACTGCAACGGCACGGCTGGTTAATAAACTGGCAGAAGTCCACTCTAATCCTGTCTCGGCGGATTCTGAACCTCGGAGCCTTATTGGACTCGGGACAGCAAAGGATCTTTGTGACGGGGGAAAAGATCTCTGCTTTACAGTCGAGGGTGCGCAGTTGTCTGCACAGCCGCCGGGTGTCTCTACACTCGGCGATGAGGTTACTGGGCTCCATGGTGTCGGTGTTCGACATGGTGGAATATGCCCAGTTTCACTCCAGACCTCTGCAGCACCTGATCCTGTCCAAGTGGAACGGGCTGCTTCAGTCTCTAAAGTTCCAGACGATAGTGCTCACCCCAGAGGTTCGCCTGTCCCTTGCCTGGTGGTTGCAGATGACCCATCTCAGTAAGGGACGTCCGTTCTGGGTGCCAAATTGGGTCCTGCTGACAACGGACGCCAGTGTTCGGGGCTGGGGAGCAGTTTCGGGTCCACACTTGTTCCAGGGCAGGTGGACTCCGACAGAAGCGGAGCTTCCAATAAATATCTTGGACCTCCGTGCGGTCTTCAATGCCCTCCAGCAGGCACATCGGGTTCTCCAGGGTCGCCCAGTGCAGGTCCAGTCGGACAACGCTACCACCGTGGCCTACATAAACCGGCAAGGAGGAACCCGAAGTCGGGCCGCTCTCGTAGAGGTGTCTCGGATCCTGGTATGGGCGGAGCGCAGTCTTCCGGCCATATCAGCTGTCTTCATCCCGGGAGTGCTAAATTGGGAGGCGGACTTTCTCAGTCGCCAGGACGTTCATCCAGGGGAATGGTCCCTGCACCAGGACGTTTTTCAACTGCTGGTGGACAAGTGGGGTCTTCCAGAGATCAACCTCATGGCGTCCCGGCACAACAACAAGTTGCCGGTGTACGGGTCTCGCACAAGAGACGAAAAGGCGTCTCTGGTGGATGCTCTGTCCGTCCGGTGGACGTTCCGGTTCGCTTACCTGTTTCCTCTGGTTTCCCTTCTTCCACGAGTAATCCGTAAATTCAAACAGGAAGGAGGGACACTCCTGTTGATAGCTCCCGCGTGGCCCAGACGGCACTGGTTCTCAGACCTTCAGGGTCTGTCCGTGGACAGTCCTCTGCGGTTGCCACTACGACCGGACCTTCTGTCGCAGGGTCCTTGTCTTCACCCGGACCTGACTCGGCTGTCTTTGACGGCGTGGCTGTTGAGACAGCCATGTTAAGGTCCAGGGGGTTTTCCAGCTCTGTAGTGCGTACCATGTTACGAGGTCGGAAACAGTCTTCCGCGAGGGTATATCATCGCGTGTGGCATACGTTCTTCCAGTGGTGTCGACCGAGAGGTTATGCACCGCGGGAGTTTCGTCTGTCTCGGATACTCGCCTTCCTACAAGCGGGACTAGATCATGGGCTTCACCTGGCTTATTTGAAGGTACAGGTTTCGGCCCTGTCTGTCTGGTTTCACCGTAGGATTGCTACAATCCCGGATGTGCGCACCTTTATGCAAGGTGTTCTCCGCATTCAGCCACCCTTTGTTCCACCTGTGGCGCTTTGTTATTTGGCTGTGGTCCTGAGGGCTCTCCAAGGACCGCCGTTTGAACCACTGGGCTCAGTGGATCTTAAATGGCTAACAGCTAAGACTGTTTTCCTTCTTGCCATAGGTTCGGCCAGACGTGTTTCTGATTTAGGTGCTCTTTCTTGTAGACCCCCTTTCTTGATTTTTCATGTGAACAGGGCAGTGCTCCGCACTCGGCCTGAATTTCTTCCCAAGGTTGTTTCCCAGTTTCATGTTAACGAGGAAATAGTTGTTCCGGCCTTTAACTCACCTGGCCTTTCAGTGAGTGAGGCCACTTTGGATGTTGTGCGGGCCTTAAGGACTTATGTTGACCGCACTTCTTCGTTTAGGAAGTCGGACGCCTTGTTCGTCCTCTATGGCTTCCGTAAAAAGGGTTGGCCTGCTACAAAGCAAACTTTGGCAGCCTGGATCCGTATGGCTATTTCTGAAGCTTATCTTCATGAAGGTCTGCCGGTTCCTCCTTCTCTGAAGGCTCATTCCACTAGGTCTGTGGGTCCTTCGTGGGCAGCTCGACGTGGTGCCTCTGCAGTCCTCTGCAAGGCTGCTACGTGGTCCTCTGTCCATACCTTCGTGAGGTATTACAGGTTTGACACCTTCGCCTCTCAGGATGCTTCCTTCGGGCGGCGGATTCTCCTTTCAGCACAGGAGCGTCCCCACCCTTAAAGGATACTGCTTTGGGACATCCCCAAGGTATCCTGTGGATACCCTATGGACCCTGAAGTAGAAAATATGAGATATGGTAAGAACTTACCTTTGTTATCTCTATTTCTACGAAGTCCATAGGGTTCCACAGGACTCCCGCCCTGTCGCACCTGTGCTGCAGATGGGCTTTGTTCTGTTCACCGGTTTTTCCGTCTCCCTCTGGTGAGAGTGTGATTCTTGTGTGTATCCAGATCTTCTTTCTCTCTCTTCCTTCTCCTCCTCCGGCCTATGGCTTGGTAACTAACTGAGGTGCCTTGGCTCGGGGGCGGGGTATAGGAGGGGGACCCTAGTGCATCCTGGGAGGCTGAAAGCTTAACTCTATGGTGCCCGATGACTGACGTCACGCCTATACCCCAAGGTATCCTGTGGAACCCTATGGACTTCGCAGAAATAGAGATAACAAAGGTAAGTTATTACCATATCTCATATTTTCAGGGAGTCTCCCTGACAATGAGTTAGGGTTGGCAAGTATGAGCTTATCTCCGGGAATGTAATATACAGTAAGTTGAAATCAGTGGCGACGTTCACTATGTCCACAACAGAACGTCAACGATTATGTCAACATGTTTAAAATGTAGACGTTTGGGAGATGTCGCCATGAACAAAATTATGACATGTAAACATTAGCTTTAGGGATTAGGGACACCTTTTAGAAATGGATTGTCAAAATTGTTTTCAGTGTCGACATGCTGATTGTTGAGAGGATGAACATGTCAGCATGTTGTCTGTCGACATGGTTACTGTCGACCTAATATACACAACCCCCCCGTATAGCATCCTTCCAATTCCAATTTTTCTGGTGCTGACTCGCTGGTATTATTTTGGCAGAATTATTATGGTGCCTTTTTATTTTCTGGTTATTGCTGTTGCATATGAATATATTAGTGTGCTAATGGTTTTAGGGGCAGATTTATGAAACCTTCTAAAGAGGGAATGTGGAGCGGTTACCCCTAGCAATGTGCTAGATAAATAGTAGCTGGTTGGTTGCTAAGGGCAACACATACTTGCCACCACTCCCTGATTGTCAGGGAGATTCCCTGAAATAGCAGCAATCTCCCTGACTCCCCCCTGATTGCACCTTACCCCCATTATGAAGCTGTTATATTAAAAGGAAAAAAAAAACAGATATATACATTCCAATGGGATCATTAGTATCATTTCCCTGCACAAGGCACAATGATCCCTACGGCTACATGCATTTTCTGAAAAGTATCAGTGTGATTTCAACTATAAGTATACCTTACTAACTGCTTTGGGCAGAGCCGGCCCTTGGCATAGGCAAATTCCTAGGGGCATGCATTCCAAGCCTAGTGCCAGCTCAGCTTGGCAGCGGGGGGACAGGGATGGGCAGACGGCGTCACTGCTCTTGCTGTCCTACGGCGGTCAGAGTTCTCAGCTCTATACGGGTGGCAGCTCATACAGCCGGCAGCAGCGGTAGTGAGGAGCAGAGACAGTGGGGGCAGCGGGCAGTAGCAAAAATCGCCGCTGGAGGAGGGCTGCTGGCCATGCCCAGATGTAGCACCTCCTTCTCCTTGGACCTCTGCGGAGTACAGCAGGCTGGATCTGTCTGCAAGGAGACACACAGTGGGGTGGGGGTGCCAATGCTCTTGCTGGCAGAGGGCACCAAAATCTCTAGTTACAGCTCTGTGGATGGGGATTGCAATGGGTGAGGGGTGATGGATGTTGCTGGCTTCTGCTATGATCTGTACTGCTGTTTGATGGGTGCTGTGCTGGGAGAGGGGTGCTGGGTCAGAGGGGGAATAAGCAACGGTGCTAGGGGGCACCACCCAAAATCTTGCCTAGGGCTTTAAACTGGTTAGGGCCGGCTCTGGATTTGGGGCTCATTTGGATGTAAATGAATTTATGACACGCCTCTCTGATGTAGCAGTACACGTCCAATTTACCGCCGCGCTCATAGGTGTAGCTTTCACAATCTCCCTGAAATGCTTTTTCAAAAGTAGGTAAGTATGGGGCAACACCTCCCTTTGCCCCTCGTTTGATAAATCTCCATGAAAACAGTATTGCTAAAGCAGACCCTCAGTGTATTTGTACACACCAAGAGCAGCGGTCACTACACCTATCAGCTTTGTTCACTGATGGGGAAAGGAGGGGAGGGGTGTTACAGGTGCAGAATTCCATTGGGACAGTCCCCATAGTTGTTTATACCACAGCTTCATATCACATAGGTTACAGAGAATAAACAGTAACTTGTGTAACATTTTTTGCAGTCCTAACAAACTTGTTTTGCCACCAGTACTTAGTGATTAGCACAGTAGACGGAATAATTCCCTGGTGTTATCGCTGCTGATCATAGGGGGCAGTAAATGGTAATTTCTTGACCACAAAACACACACCATCCCGGCGGGTGCTCTCCTGTGAGTGCTGAGAGCGGTGATGCAAAAGTGTTACACTGTGTTCCAAGCTCTCGTTATCTGTACCTATTAGTATCTTTGCACAACAGTAAAAAACTGACTTGGCAGGTTCTCCTAACCCTAATGAATGGGAGACATGCTGCATTGTAGTACCGGCGCGTGAAAGTCGGTCATTAATTTAATTGTGCCAGTCTAGGAGATTTGTGCCATGGCTGAAGCACGAACTTTAGATGCTGTTTGCATTATTCAGACACGCTTTGGTGATTCAGTTTTGCAGGATTTGTGTGTTTTCACCCTGCACATGCTGCAGAACTGTGCGGGTTATGCTGAGTAGGACACATTTTGATTACAACCACACTAAAGACTAGAGCAGCATTTTTCATGTAGGTAGAGTTTAGTGAGGGGGGTGACGATGGAACTGTGGCCTGTGATGAGAGTAAATTTGCCTGTTTGGTAGATACAAGTTGAGTCTCCCATATCCAAAATGCTTGGGATCAGGGGTATTTTGGATAACGGAATATACCGTATTTTGGAATAATTGCATATCATAATGAAATCTCTTGGGAATGGGTCCCAAAGATACACACAGGGCGGAATTCAATTGTTTTTATCCCCTATCGTGCCCGACGGAGCTACTCTATTCTTGCTCCTGTCGGGCGCGATCAGCTGCCAAGCGCTACATTTCAGCTCGCAGCCCCTGGGGGATGAGAGCTGAAATGTGCGAAAAGTGACATGTTTGGGCGCCCAAACATCACTTTTCGCGATCGCGCCCAGCACTTTGGTCGGGTCTAGCTGCTTTACGCGGCTAAACCTGACCTCTATGGGTGCGATCACGGCGAAGAACGGCAGCAATTGAATGGCGGCCCGCAATCTCCTGTCACTTTAGACGGGAGATCCGGACCGCGTAATCAATTGAATTCCGCCCACAGAATGCATTTATGTGTTATATACACCTTATACACACAGCCTGCAGGTAATTTTATACAATATTTTCAATAATTTTGTGGCTCAAGCAAAGTTTGTGTACAGAAATGAAATTAATTTATGCCTCATATACACCTTATACACACAGCCTGAAGGTAATTTTATACAATATTTTTAATAATGTGTGCCTTAGACAAAGTTTGTGTACATTGAATCATCAAAAATCAAAGGTTTCATTTTCCCAGTCATGCTAAAATAATTCCGTATTTCGAAATATTTGGATATGGCAGGCTCAACCTGTATATCACTTGCACTTAGTATAGTGTGGGTGCAATCGTGCCCTGATGATGGCCGGGAGGAGACGAGGACAAGGCTGCAGATAGCTACGTATAAACATTTATTTCCATTAGCCATTAGCCTGGTCCTGTGTGATTGCACAATGCGCCCCCAATGTTACTTGTACAGCTGTCGGTGTCCTAGCTGTCGACCTGCCACAAACTGGTGTCTGATCCATACAGAGCCCAGTAACACAGCAGATGATCAGACATCAGTCATGTTACCAAGGAATTGGTATGAAATTCCGCCGGCCGATTCCCGTCAGCGGCAGCCCGACAGGAGCAGAGTGCGACGCAGCGGAAGCCCGACAGCGCTGGAAATCCCGATTGTGGATAGGTAAGTATCCACTAACCTAACCCTAACCCTCCTTATGGGTGCCTAACCCTAACTTCCCCCCCCAAGTGCCTAACCCTAATCCCCCCTCTAAGTGCCTAACCCTAACCACCCCCTTCCCCGCTGCCTAAACCTAAGTCCCCCGGGGGGGTGCCTAACCCTAAGTCCCCCCCGGGGGTGCCTAACCCTAACCCTCCCTCCCCCTAGCCTAACCCTAACCCTCTTTATGGGTGCCTAACCCTAACTTCCCCCCCAAGTGCCTAACCCTAATCCCCCCTCTAAGTGCCTAACCCTAACCACCCCCTTTCCCGCTGCCTAAACCTAAGTCCCCCCCGGGAGCCCTAAACCTTACCCTCCCCCCCCCCCCCCCCGCGGCTGTCTGCTCGCGGCGCCCAGCATCACTACGATCGTGATGCCGGTCTCCCGGCGTCGGGGAAATGCGGGCGTCTACATCTAGACGCCCGGCATTTCACCCTTGCCGGGATAAGACAGTTGGGAAGCCGGCTGCCGGTATTTAGGCAGTCGGCTTCCCGATTGCCTCCCTGTTACCAAGGACCCTGCAGTCTGCGGCTGTACCACTTACACCATAACCAAGAAGTGCAACCAATATTCATGACCATGCAAGATCACCGTTCACTGAGGGATAGTGAGGTCACCGAGGCACGGGGCACATACATATTAATTATAGATACAGCTCACAAAAGTGCTGCCCAATGTCCGCTGCCAGCAACTTCTCCCATGCCACCTTTTTTCCCTCCAGTGGACACAAGAAACTTGCAGAGCAGTCTCTGCGCCTGAGATCCGCTTTTCATTCATGCATTAATGGGTTATGTATATCTAATTAATGACATCCTACAAGTGCGCCTGGTCTCCCCGCAGATTTGGAAATCACAAATGTCAAGAATGAAATCTCATTGATGAAACTCTTTGAGGAATTGTAGCAGATGCGGCTCCATCTCATTATTCCGCCCTTCCTGCTGCTAGCAAATGGTCCCTGTCTTAGTCACACGTGTTGTGCCAAGTGCAGGAGACACAGAATGCTGCATATGGCTGTGCCCAGGAAAACATGACATCCCTGGCTTCCGTTCTTCCCATCTCATTTATGTTTTGCATTTTGTTGTTGTTTTTCATCCTTTGTAGTAAACATAGAAAAATGGGCAGTAGCTTGTTACTGTGCACCTGGTGCAAACCATGCTGCAATGCAAGGGGTGCAAATACATTTATTATTTGTGCATGCCGGGTAATTACTGGCTGCTTTTGCATGTATCCCACAAATGCTGGGCAATTTTATTTTTATACTGCAATTTAGATATAAGCTAGAACATGCCCCTCTCAAATCTAATGGTGCATACACACGGGGGGGCGATAGTCTATGATAACGATATCACTGAACGATCTCCCTGCACCTTCCCGGAGTGCTGGATGATTGATATCAATCATCCAGCACACCACAAACCCACCAACGACGGGCCAGCGACCCGCGATCCACGATCGTGGGTCCCTATGTAACCTGGCATGCACGGGTGATGGTCGATATCGTTATAGTCCACACATGCCCACGCATTGCTGGTCGTTTATGGGTTGGAAGGTACCAAAAAATGCTCGATATAAATGATAACGATATGATCGATTATAGTTCATATTGTGCATTTTTATTGTACCGTGTGTATGCACAATAAATCTCTCTGCACATGTCACATCTGCCCCCTTTGCAGTGTAACACTGTTTTGCCAAGATGCACAATTACTTGCTTTTTTTTTTTTTGCTTTGCTCCCACCTCAGAATAAGCCCCATTATGTGCAAATTGTCTCCTTTTTATTGTGACTTTTCGCTGTTCAAACTAGCCGAATCTGCTGCTCTTAACCGTGTGGGTGGCCAAATTGGGAAAGATCCGGTTGTTTGACCCATTGTACCAAGCAGCCAGGTATCTTTAGTATCGTTGGGGCCTGTTAATGTGGTTGAAACTAGGGATGTGCAGGCTCAGATTAGTTCGGATTTTCCCGCCAAAAATCGGGTCTCAGAAAGCGGCAAAATGTCATCTTTCATGGACAAACATCATCTTTCATGGACTTTTGTCCAGGAATGATGAAATTTGTCCATGAAAGATGACTTTTTGCCTCTTTCTGAGACCCGATTTTTGGCGGGAAAAATCCGAACTAATCCGAGCCTGCACATCCCTAGTTGATGTGACCACACTCCTTACACCAATAGCGACCTTCAGGAGATATCACCGCAAGCTAATGCCGTTACCCAGACGTTAACCAAACATGCACCAAGCACTTCCTTCTCTTCGCCAGCAGCATTAGTTAAATTGCAGCGTTACAAGGTTCTGTATTGCTGTAGTAAGCGGAATGTTAATTACCGCAGCTCTATAATAAATAGACGGGAAGCAATCGGGAAGCCGGCTTCCTGACTGTCTTATCCCGGCAAGGGTGAAATGCCGAGCGTCTAGATGTAGACGCCCGCATTTCCCGGACGCCAGAAGACCGGCGCCCGGCATCACGATCGTAGTGATGCCGGGCGCCGCGAGCGGACAGCCGCGGGGGGGAGGGTTAGGTTTAGGGCTCCCGGGGGGGACTTAGGGTTAGGGTTAGGCTAGGGGGAGGGAGGGTTAGGCACCCCCGGGGGGGACTTAGGGTTAGGCACCCCCCCGGGGGACTTAGGTTTAGGTAGCGGGGAAGGGGGTGGTTAGGGTTAGGCACTTAGAGGGGGGATTAGGGTTAGGCACTTGGGGGGAAAGTTAGGGTTAGGCACCCCTAAGGAGGGTTAGGTTAGGTTAGTGGATACTTACCTATCCACAATCGGGATTTCCAGCGCTGTCGGGCTTCTGCTGCGTCACACTCTGCTCCTGTCGGGCTGCCGCTGACGGGAATCGAACCGCCGGCCATGCGTCCGGCGGTATTTCATACCCATTCCAAATAGACACCTATGTAGATTTAACCTACTTAGATTAGATCATCGGAATGTTCACATCAGCAACTTTTCTTTCAGGAGACAAATTTGCGGAATTTACACCTTTGAGATGAAGTTAACATTTGTCCATTTGGATAGATGAGCAGTGTGTATGTGCCAGTAAATGGTTCCTTTCTTTCGGTTTCAATAGCTCGTAATTTCTTTTTATGCTAGCTCTAGGTACAGAGCTGGCTCAAAGCAAGACCTAACCGGGCAGCTGTCCAGGGGTACAGAATGCTGGGGTGACCAGTGCGTGGAGCAGATTTTAATAGACAAAAAATATTTGCTTGAGACTCGTTGTTCCACACTAGTACGAGTTACATTACTAGTATTTAGCACCTACTGTGGCAGGGGCTCTTTATGTAGTAGCTCAGTGGTTCACAAACTTTTTTGAATCATGGTGCCCTAGAGTATCAGCATTTTTTATATCTCGCCACCCTTATCCTATTATGGAATTCAGGAACACAAATTTAATCAAGTGAATTGTGCTTATATATCATTCTTAGGTTCAGTTATGTGGGGGTGCACTTCTATTTGTCCCCAGCTCTGGTTTTATCATGTTACATGGACCATAAGTAATCTGTGGCCCCCTGCAAGGGTGCCATGGCACTGTACTAGCGTATTTTAAAAAACTGAATTTGTCATCCTACTGCATGTATTAGATGTAGGTCTTCATTCACATAACTCTATTGAGAAAGATCACTGACTGTATCTTTTGCCTAGGAAATGTCACAGAATGTGTCTGATATAATGCGTTCACATAATGGAAGCTGAAGTCATGTATGAAATGAGGCTTACAACAAATGATGGACACAATGTCTGGACTGGTGAAAGAACTGTCATGATATAGTTACATGTGTGAGCTCATTAAGTCTAGAACCGGCTCCACCTAGGTAGCACAGGGAACATCCGTGTGAGAAGTGATTTGCTCTCTCCTGTTGGGGTATGCTGTCTTACACATGTATGAGAGATGCCGAAATTGGGTTGAAAAATAAATACCGGTTTTGTTTTATTTTATTTTTTTCTTGTCCTTTTGACTCATCAGGAAAAACAGTTTAGTTTATTTTTCCCCCTTTACAGTATTTCCATGAGTGGGAGGATATTTCTGCTTTTCGCAGCATGGTACATTATACAGAGTTTTCACAGGGGCTTTCTTATGGAGTAAATAGAGCAGTGGCGTAGCTAGGGTATTTGGAGCCCAGAGCAAAATGGAGCCAACCACCCCTTCCCCATTTGCACGCAACAAAAAAATGGGCATGGTCTCAAGCCACAAGGGGCGTGGCCACTGCAAAATGTGGCATGTCAACATGACACACACCCCTTTCTCATCACTCTGGGAACATTCGTTTCCATTACATATGCACCTTAATGCCCCGAGTAGTCGTGCCCCTCTTGCAATGCCCACTGTAGTAGTGCCCCTTATGCAATGTCCCCAGTAGCACTGCAGTGCCCTTTATACAGTGCCCCAGTAGTGCACCCTTATACAGTGCCCCTTATGAAGTACCCCCAGTAGTGCACCCTTATACTGTGCCCCTTATACAGTCTCCCCTTTGCAGTGGCCCCAGTAGTGCCCCTTATACAGTACCCCCAGTGTGCAGTGCCACCAGTAGTGGTCCTCCTTATACAATGCTCCCAGTAGTGATAGCCCTATGCCGTGCCCCCTTAGTGGTCCTCCCTATTCAGTGCCCCCGGCCAGTAGTATAAAACAGACAAAGACATGACATACACATACAAAACACTCACCTGAATCCCCGCTCCTGCCGCACCCTCCACTGTCTGCTCTTCCGTACTCCCGCTAGGTACTATTGGAGAGACGTCATGACGTCTCTCCCATCGCCCACTGCGGGAGCCGGAAGGCGGAGCTCATGTGTGAGCTCCAGCCCGTCTCTGGCAGTGGGCGCAGCAGCCAATGAGAGTCTGTCTTACTCTCATTGGCTGCTGAAACACACACATCGCCTCAGCGTCGACGGCGATGTGTTTGTAACTGTGTAGTGTGGACCGTACTCACTGTGTTCTGCACTACACTGAGTGACTAGGGCAGGCCTGTACCGTAGTGAGTGATATACAATAAACAAAACGTGGTGTGCATCCATAGACGCCCTTTCTACATACAAAACTTCACAACAGGTCAGCAATACAAACAAAATCAACGAGACATTCAATAATAAGTACCTGATATATACAATATAAAGACGTATATGTAGCTCAAGGCTTGAATATGAAATAGGCAAGCATATATATCCATGGAAAGTATAGTCAGGCAGATATAAACCATTTTGCCTCACTAGGCTGTTTTGCTACACAGTGAAGTTATCTGCCTGTGAGTTTGCTGGACAACCAGTGACCTCATTGCGGCACTGCCTGACTACTATTAATGAGGTCTGGTTTATAGTCCTAAGGGACTGGTTTCAAGTGACTTGATTGGCTGCTTTCACATCTATGGTTGGATGGATGCTTCCACTGTATGTAAGGGACAGGCTCACTTTAAATTGTCTGCTTGTATTATTAGGCTCTTCTTTCACTGGACAGTCCTCTTCTAGGCAGGTGGGAAGAGATTTCAGAGGAAAGACACAGAGGTGCTGCCCTAGTGACAAAGGCGCTATTTTGGTCGTCATGGTTACAGGTAGTTGTATCACCCGGACTTCCCATGTTACCCCTGGCCTAATCCGCTGATCACTAGTAATATTAACCTGTGTCTGTATCACTCCCCCTTTCCTCGCACATCTCCCCCTATATGGCTCCATATATTACCCTCTAGGCAGGAAAATTCACTTTGTATTTACTTAACAGGAGGGAATCCACAACATATACAGTCTGCGTTTGACAAATAAGTTTGAAAAGGTCTGCTGGGACCTCTAGTTCGCCAATCTTCCAATCAGCGCCGGTAAACATCTGTGAATGCATTTATTCTTTTCTGTTGAAGGATTTGCAATGTCAGAGGTCATGTTGTTAGAATGAGATTGTAAGGTGTATGACAGCCATTGGTATATCTACAATAGGTGCAGGAAGTGCGGTCACATGACCCTACAACGCACACCCTGCACCTATATAATTATAGTCCCCTCTTCGGAGTCCCGTTTTGTCGCTGCAGCAGAAATCAAAGGGAAGATGCCGTGGCTGCCATTTTCCCGGAGATTTGCACAGTAGAGAAGTCACCGTGTACATGGTGCAGGTGCCATGCTCCCGGAGACCTGGGCATGCACAGTAGACTCAGGCACAATGCACACTGGCCCTGATTCAGAGCTGAACGCTCTGAGCAGAACGCTTGCTCTGAATCAGGGCCGTCCTATTTAAATGTGGTGCGGCCTTATGGACGCTCGCATAGCTGTGCGTTACCACCCACAGCTTATGCGAGCGTCCATGGTGATGGTCAAGACCATCGGGCTTGCGACAAGACCCTTGCGGTGAAGTCTCGCTGCCGCAAGCCCAGGAGTGATTTTGGCTCTATCAGAGCCAAAGTCACTCCCACTGACATCATTACTGATGTCAGCGGGGCCGGACTCAGACGGTAGGCGTTCCCATGGGAACGCCTCCGTCTGGCCGCCACGCCCCCGGCACGCCCATCAAAGGGGGCGTGCTGTCAGTCACCATCGACAGCACGCCCCCTTTGGTGCGAGACCCCGAGCGACGTATTTCTCGTCGCTCGCCGGGTCTCGCGCAGGCGCACGACGTAGCTCCCTCCGTCGTGCGCATTCTCACAACATCGACCCGCTTGCGAGCGAACTTTGCTCGCGAGCGGGTCTGAATGATCCCCACTGTCTCCTTCCTCTCTCAAACCACCCCTGATGGCAGCCTCACCAGTCATTTCATGGGTTGGCTGATCCCAAGCCTGTAGGGAAATATCTATTTTAGCTGGGTGCATGATCAATACATTTAGAGTTATCAATACCGAGCAAGGAGGCCGCTAGTGTCAGATTGTTGACATTGCTGTGAGCAATACCTCTGGGTGTGGACGGTAGCTAGGAGTAATAATAGCGTGCCTGTGTGGGAAGCAGAGTGTCCTCATACCTGCAATAAAGGCGGTGTGAGAGTGCCAGTTACTCATCTGGAGCAGCGTTGTGACTCAGAGGGCCACCCCTGTTATGTCAATGAACAGGATCGTTCACAGTCAAGCACAGAATTAGCTCAGGCTAGTCATCATTTCTGTGTTTGATGAGTAAGGTATACAAGTTATAGCGTGTATAGGGTATATTTATAGTGTCTCATGTTTATTCTGTTGATCAGCATGAGATAAGCCAGTGCTATATTCTGGTGCAGGAATGGCCGTAATGCCAGATGCCGCTAGACTATTATTATTATTACCAGTTATTTATATAGCGCACACATATTCCGCAGACTACAGCAGCCATCGCGGGTCCTAGCTGTCAGTACGTTATCTAGGGTCTTTATGACGACCTAATGAACGGTCAGGCTGCATCCCTATAAAATAGTGGTGGGACCCAGCAAAATGTTACCTTCCCTGCATGCAGGCGACACGTTCCCATCTTGTATCTAACTCTCAGTAGAATGCATGCAGCTAGTGGCTGACATAAACATAATATACAGTATACCTGTAACATAAAGAATACGTTTTTGATACACGCTCATGACACTCCCACAAGGTAGGGCGGAGCCATGTGATGGAAACGCCCAGTTTTGCTGAAGGACAGATCCGGCCAAGTTCAGCCCTACTCAGAATGTGACAGAGAAATGGCCCATACGTGACACTGTAAAACAAAACAATCTGTAGCTGTGTATCTGTTCAGTTTTCAACATAGGTTGACAAGTTAAATTATAGCTCTTTCTCATAGGTTTTCTTTAAAATATAACACAGGCTCTTAATGCAAAGAGTTGAGATGATTTTTGAAGTAGAAATTTCCTTTATGTCTCGTACGTGACCTGTGTAAACTCCCATCTGTGTAGGCACGGTGTGCCAAAACACGTCCATTCACAGAGATTGTCCGACTAAAAATCGGCCCCTCTTGACCCTGGAGCATTAAATCTACTGCATCGTTTATACAATGTACTCTTTTTATGGCCGCTTTCTGTACAGCAAGAGCTGCTGCCATGTATGGAGGAAGCCAGTATCATAGCTGGTCTGCTAAGGCTGAGGACCTGATTCAGACCCATTCGCTAAGGCGCAATCGCTCGCTACCTGGCGATTGTTGCTCAGTGCGCATGCGTATAAGTCGCAGTGCGCATGCGTAAGCCAGTCACTACGATGGGGAATCGTGCGCTCGTAGCACAAAGCCAGAGGGCTGCTTTGAGTGACAGCGCCATTTGTGGGTGGTTACAGGGGAAACGGGGGAGTGGTGTTGCGAACGCAGGCGTGTCAGGCCAACAAAACGCTGTTTAAAGGGCGTGCATAATTAGCAAAGTGGCGTCATTGTACACGTCACCTGCATGTATTTCAGCCAGCAGTGATCGCAGTGCTTGCGGCGGGGTAGGGCTACCTCAAGGGCTGCGTGCAGCTCCGATGGCTCTCGATGTTACCGATTAATCCTATAACTCCAGGAGATGAGGTGCGTTGCGAGGGGAAAGGGGGCGTCTTTATACACTAGCAAGCGCTCAGTGCCGCAGCTCGCTAAGACATAGAGGGTGTCCTTACGCCACGCGGTGCGAGCGTGGAATTTGAATATCCGGCCCCTTTTTGCCAGCGAGCTGCCGCATCTTGCGAGCAGGTCCAAATGAGCTCTTGAGTGTAGTGCCCTCAGTCCTGAGCCTCTTCTACACCCCAGGAGGGAGCAGCACTAAATCGCCTGGTACTTGGCCGCACACATCCATTTTTACTGTACAGTGCAGTCGTCTATATTCTAATTGTCAAAATATTTTTTATCTGTGGGTGGCCGACAAATCATTGCGCAAGATCTAGTAATAAAAAAAAAAGTTTGTGTGAGGCAACCATTGGCAAACTATCAGACTGATCGGTGCGATGGTCCAGGTGTACTTTATTATTTCATGGATATCATTATACAGCATAAATGAAAAAAAAACATGCGGCCAGCATGATATACTATGGCAGATCATATGTCAGTAGTATAGTGGAGCGTATGAGCAAGTGAGATGATATATGGCTTTCGTGCATGTGCAGTGGCAAATAATCGCTCAACTGCAAGAACATCGGAAGTACTTTTGAATTACTCTGAATTAGGCCCATAATTACATTCACACTTTCTATTAGTTCCATATTAAAACCATAATCCAGTTTTATTTCTGCAAAGTAAAATCCTGGACGATGAGAACTGTTCAAATCAAAGCAATGTGAAAGTGACTAATAAAACAGGATTTGTAATCATCGGTATGCAGTCGGGAAGCCGGGGGACCTAATCCCGACAGCCGGCTTTCCGACTGTCATATCCCGGCAAGGGTCTAAAGACAGGCGCCTATATGCCGACGCTTGTCATTAGACATACGTCGGGAGCCCGGCATCCCAATCAAAGGGGCGCCGAGTGCGGATAGCCGCAGGGTTTAGGGTTCTCGGGGGGGACTTAGGCTTAGGCATCCTCCCGGGAGGTTAGGTTTAGGCTAGAGGAAGGGGGGGTTAGGTTTAGGCACTTAGAGGGGGGGATTAGGGTTAGGTACTGTCGGGGAAGTTAGGGTTAGGCACCCCTAAGGGAGGTTTTGGGGTTAGGGGGTAGAATTAGGTTAGCTAATACTTACCTGAGGACGATCGGAATTTCCACTGCTGATGGGATGCTAGTGTCGGGATTCCATCTGCTGGACATGCGTCCGGCGGTAAATCCTACCGATTCCGTAATCATCACATGAGAGCATAGTCCTGTGTCCACCTTCCCGTTACACTCATCCGAGAAGACCATTGTAACATTATAATTTAATGCAATTGAAGCTGGGTGCACCCAACCGTCGGGATGACGTGATGTAACGAAACATTGCGCCATCCGTACACACTGCACGATGTTATGTACACTGGCGTGATGTATCGTTTCCATTCTGCATTTAGAAACATGGCCCATCTGCGGTCCAGCACAGTAGATGGGACGGCGTGATGAATGACCCGCGGGAATGCGCGATCGGGCGTACACACTGTCATCGCACAATATGTCGTTCTGATCCGCGTTGGAACGACATATCATGCAATGTATCACATAGTGTGAACCCAGCTCTAGAGGGGAATAACCTGAGGCTTCAGAATCAGCTGTAAATTGCAACATTCTCATTTAAGATCATATCTAACATAATACTGTATTTCACTCATCGTCAAGGAAATTTCCTTGCAGAAATAAAGTTGGATTACGGTTTTGATATGGAAACAATAACCTTTTGAGATTTTAATCATTAATGTATTTAGAGCACAGGACCAGATGATACAGTAGTAATCTTTCTATCAAGGTTGTTCAGGTTTGGGAAACTGGTGTATAAATCAGGGTTCATGTACTATTTACATGAAATAACTGGTGCAGGTGGGCATTTGTCTACATTGCGCACCCTTAACATTTTCCAGGAATAATTTGGCCAGTACTTTGTTTTATGGCCTAGCAGTGTATGCAGATTTATGGAGAATTAAATCTGTTGGCATGTTTTGGTGGAGAATCATCCCATAAAATTGTGAGATTATTCTTGTCCATTTAATTGCCAATTAAAGTAATCTGAATTGAAAGGTCAGTTAGATATTTGCATTAATTTTAAGTAATTTGCAAGATTTGGTGTCTGTAGGATGTAGCACAATACCTGTAGAGTTTCTGACAGATGACAATGTGTGTAATCACACAGGTCACTATGACATAGCACAGAAAGTTGCTTAACTTTTCCAGTAGAAGAGTTGTAAGATGTGTTTTATCTATGAAAGTCTTCTAGGAAATGACAAAACATTTCCCAGCTTTATCACTCATCTGTCTACTCTCTTTTGAAGAAAGTATTTCAGTTTTTATTGGTCAATCATACACTTTTCAAATGGCATAGCGATCTAATGGTTTATTCTCATGCTATGCACATTATATTCATATATTGTAACTTATGGCAAAGTTTTCCATACTGCAGATTGGCTATTGGGAAACTACTTGTGAAGTTAAAAAAAAAGCTTTAAAAATTGTATTAATTATTTTTCAGAAAACTAGATAGATTTACTAATATAGATAACCACAGGTTTCCCAATTTTTTTACCCTAAAAGTGTCACTCTGAAGCTTAGAGGCTTATTTATGGGCACATTACATTGAAAGGGAAATGCTGACCTGACGACACACCAGAATACAATCGCATTCGTGTATAACAGGGATTCACTGATACCCCTTTTACACCAGAGCTAAAACCCGGGTTATTGCAGGGTTAACCCGGGTAGCTCCTTGATGTAAAAGGGGACAGGGTTGGATTGCCGGGTCGAGTGACCCGCCAATCCAACCCAGGTAACTTGCAGGGTTTAACACGGGAATGACCCGTGAAACAATGCAGTGTAAACGTCATGATATGGGTCACGTTGACCTGGAGCTGACGTCATCTCCAAGCGTCCACTTCCGCGCTGGAAGAGCCGTGTCACTGCAGACCCTGCTCCGCTGTGAACGGCGCCAACTCGGCAATATCCTGGGTCGGCGCCGGCTAATTTCCGGGTCTGATCCGGTTTGGAACCCTGTTCCAACCTCCGGGTCAGACCTGGAATTTAGGTATAAAAGCGATATGAACTGCCTGTGTGAAGATCATAATTTTAACAAATTATTTAGCAGTAAAGTTGCATAAAATATTTACATTTTAACTACATCCCACCCTCTTTTCCAGGTGTAGTTTAATCCGCTCATTTTGGGAACGGTTTGTTCCAGTAGAAATACTATTTTACTATGAATTCTTTATCACAACGAAAATACGAGTCCATAGGACTCACATAGCTCATAACTAACATGGACGTGAAATAAGATGTATTATTATTATTATTATTATTATTATTATTATTAAGCAGCTTTGTTATTTCTCAGATTTTCTTATAGGGATAATTAATCTATAGCACACTGGCGTCACAGATACTTCTTGCCATCTTTGTAATGCATCATTGGTGGTTTGCATTTTTTGTATATGTCAACATTCACTTTAAAGTAACTATAAAAATTGCGCAACATGGCCCAATATTAAGGTACTATATTTTAATAAAAAATGATTTATACTTTAAAGATATATTTTTTTATCTTCAAAATGTTAATATATATATATATATTTTTTATTTTTTTTAAAGTGGTTTTGAAATGTCAGTGGTTATATATTTTAAAAAAATATATATTTTTCAAGTAAAACATTTAAAATTTTATTTTTAAGTTTAAAAAAAGTATTTTATTTTCAGCTGTCATTTTAAGATGATAAATTTATTTTTATTTTTTTATCATAGTTGTATTGAATAATAACGTGCTGTTCCATTTCCAAGTCTGTAAATTTATACTTCCAGTCTATGAAAGTACACTATTGCTATTTTTTTTGAATGCCGTTTAAAGCTATGTTTATTTTACAGAATATGTTGTTTAATCACTTCAGTCCAAAACTCAGATTTGGCTAGAGATTACGCAGATAAGATAAAATATAAAGTTATTCCTTGTTTTGGTGAGGCCTCCCAGCAGGTCTCCTCAAATGCTCCAGCTGTCCTGCTTCTCCATATACTCATTAGAGAGCGGAGCGCAGTGCCGGACTCCCCATGGGGACTCGTCCAGTTCGGGAGCACCTCACCAAAGACTAGTAAGAATATATTTTTGTCGTCATGCCTTGGACAACTCCATACAAAATAAACTTTAGGTTTTCAATTATCCTTTACACCATTTAAGGAACAATGTAACTCCACTCTCTTCCTACTGCACTGCTGTAGAACACGGCTGATGATGACAGGACTCAGGGAAGCGCCTGATCAGTGAAGTATGGTGATTTCCTGCACCGTTTAGTAAACGGTCTCTAAGCTCTAGAGGCTTGTCGGTATAAAATATGTACTAGGCAAATTCTCCCTTAATATTAGAATGCCCACACGCAGTGCGTATAGATTCACCTGCTTAAATTGTAAGCCTACAATGATAACCCCCTGTAAAATCCTTACCGTTTCTCTTTGTCTCCTAGTGGGGGTTTCCTCAGGCTCTGCAGACAAAGATTTGGAAGATGAAGATGAAGAGATAGCGGTCACCCAGAGCAGTGCGAATTTCACTTGTCCTATAACACAGGTATAATACTTTCTGCTTGTTTTATGTGTATTCATCTCAGAACTGTTCTGTTACCCACAGCTTTAAAGATTTTACAGGATAAAACTGCTAGATACAGTACGTACAGTACTGAATATAGAGACAGTATTTTTATCATTAATCCTGATGTCACAACACCTCTAATGTTTCCCTACTAGCACATGGTAATATGCACAGCACCAGGAACACTACATGCTGCAATTCTTGTGGCAGGGAGGTACACCGGCATGCGGGTTCACTGATTACCAGGGGTACTGTGCACGTCATCAGTGAGGTCAAGACATACTGTACAGCCCTGTAGTGTGAACAAGCCCTCACTCCGGGGTTACTGATTATGTATACAGATATGGCTTAAAAAAACTATTATTTTATAAGAGGACAATGCAAGCAGCGGTCACAAAACAGTGTCATTATCCATATTATTTTATAGTTATTTAGGTTGGCCGGAAAACAATCCATCAAATTAAACCCTTGATGTCAGAGTGGTACGGGTAAAGTGCCAGGATAATCGCACTATGAAACCCTACATCAGAGCAGATGAAAGTGGTCGTCTCAGTACCTGGATTACATGTCTGATATATTACTGTGTAATTAGCAGACATCACTGTTTTATTATTAATACCCACAGCATTTTTGTGACAGCATTTTCACTTGTATCACTGAACTTACTGTAAAGACCCTTCCCCACATCCACGTCGCGCCCCCCTTCCCCTTGGCCTCTGCAGCAAGTGTACGGGCGGTCGTCTGTCTGCCCGTACACACGGCGCGATGAGCACATATATCTGCCATCGGTTGTGCAGCAGAGCCGTCGCGATATGTCTGTGAACAACGTTGTTCACAGACATTTCGCTGGTACACACTGGCAGGCGCACATGCAATATATTGGCTGATCAATTGATCGTCCAATATATCTGCCAGTGTGTACCCAGCATTGTGTTTATGGCACTACACATTACATTGTAGACCTGATTGCTTACTCAGACTTGTACTTGTATGAGCACTGCACCATTATTTTGCTCGGTACGAGTGGGAATCCATAGGCTGAGCCAGTGACGTGGATATGAGAATACTTATAAAATAGAAATCTCTGTAATTATGGGCATTTGGGGTTTTCAATAAAATATACCCAGTGGGGCCTATTCTGAGTTGAACGGAAGTCAGGCGTAATTACTTTCGGTCTCTGCTGGCGCACAACTCTGCATAGACCACATTTTTGTCAGCTCGCCTTCACTAAACTATGCCAACATGGGGACGCCACATTACCACCCATCTACTCCCCTTTAGCATCAAGTGCAGATGCGAATGAGTTGCATTGGGCTGAATAGCGTGTAGATGTGAGCACTCCGACAACAGCTACGGGACATACGCAGTGCGAATAAACACAAGATCCCCTGCAACACAGGAGACACACGCACCCCCTGCCGACTGCTCCCACTGCGGTACCGGAGACAAACCCCCCCCAGCCAATGACTCCCACTGCGGCACCGGAGACACAACCCATTCTGCCAACTGCTCCCACTGCGGTACCGGAGACAAACCCCCCCTGCCAATGGTTCCCAGTGTGGCACAGTAGACACCCCCCCCCTCCACCAACTGCTCCCACTGCGGCAAAGGAGACATACACCCCCTGCCGACGGCTCCCACTGCAGCACTGGAGATACCCCCTCCAGCCAACGGCTCCCATTGTGGCATAGGAAACACCCCCCCCCCCCCCTGCCAACGGCTCCCACTGTGGCACAGGAGACACCCCCCCCCCCCCCGTCAACGGCTCCCACTGCGACACTGGGTACACATACACACACCCTGCCAACGACTCCCACTGCGGCACTGGAGAAACAATAACCCCTTGCCAACGACTCCCACACCATCCTTGCCAACGTCTCCCATTGCAGCGCTGGAGACGCATACACACACCTCCTGCGGCACTGGAGACACATACACACACCCTCCTGACGGTTCCCACTGGGGCAAAGGATACACCTATAGACACACACCCCCTGCTGCACTGAAGACACATACACACTCCCCCTGCCAACTGCTCCCACTGCGGGGGACAGAGTGAAGGGACAGCAGGGAGTAAGGGGTAAGAAGCAGCGGAAACTAGCCATGGAGCCGAAATTTGCAGCTGCTGAGGTAAATGTAAGGAGAGGAGGAAGACCCCGCAAATGATGGGTACAATATGTTGTAACTAATATAAGTGCCAATCATCTGATTAGATTGTAGTGTTGCTTATACAATGAAACTTCTAATCATTCGGAATCCACGTGTTCTCGCCTACTCTGATGTGTCCGTGTTATTGTGAGTTTTGTAGCATTAAGCTGTGATCTTGTCACAGATGGAGATGGTGAACCCAGTGAAAAACAAAGTGTGTGGTCACACGTATGAGAGACAAGCCATAGAACGGATGATCCAGGACAGACATCAGAAGAACAAGGCCACCAGGTGACTTCCTAAATGTAACGTTTGTTCTTGGTGTAATGTAGAAGTGACACACGTGTAGTTACACTATGACACACAAGATGAATCTGCTGCTTCCTTATAGAAGTGAGCTGTGTGTGTGTCCCTCTCACATGTTCTGGTTCCCAGAAATTACTCCTGTGCAGATAACACCCGATGGTTAGCGATTATCTCCGATTGTTAGAGTAATGCGCATGAACAGTTCTCCATCGGCGACTCCGCTCGCAGTGCCCCCCAGCCGCAGCCTGATTTACAGGCTTCCGCGTTTGGGAGGTGGAGCGGGGGCATTTCCCTGGCAGTGTTCCCAGAGAACGGGGGCATGCCATCCTCGTTTTGCGAAAGGGACGAGGCCAGGCTCTGCGTCTGTGGAAGCAGATTCCCTGCGTCACATGCTGCCCAGGACCTGGTCAGGCTGCGGGAAGCTTCAGTTACTGCAGCCTGGCCAAAGGAGCGACCAATGGTTTCGATTTTGATCCCAGTGCTGCGTCCTCGGTCGCAGTGCTGGGATGGCAGATGCAGCAAGGAGGTACCTGTTTCCAGCACACACCTCCTGCTCCATTTGAATTTTAGATGGACGGAATCGCACAGCCGCCTGTGTGCTTCTCTGCAGTTCCGTCCATCTCTGTAACGGGCCCTAAGTGCAGGAGAGCCATCTGAATTTAAAGTCCACTGTGAATGTGCACATCTCAGACTAGACCACGACACGCCCATGTTACACCCTGACACCCACAGACCCAATCTCTTGTGTGCGTTCATATTGCTGCCACCCAGAAACGCCCAATTAGCGGCCACAGAGTCTTCATCAGTGTATATAGTACAGGGCCTATCAGTTTGCACAATAGGCAGAGCTAGGCTGGCGCCAGGTACGAGGCTAGTGCCCCCTCTTCATAGGACCACCCCTGTACTGTGGGAAATCTCATTCATTAAACCAGCTGGGAATGAAGCCGGGATGCTGTAGATGTTTATATTGTGCATGAATGAGCTATGTCCTAGAGTGCCCACTGTAGTTCTATTTGTCACTAGTGGCAGAAGGTAAGGAAACATGTCACAGTTCTTTATACAATTATTCATAGCTTTCATGTATTCAAAACTGTTCTGTGATATTAAGCCTTGGAGAGTGATAAAGTGGAGAGAGATAAAGGGCCTCATTCAGAGGCGGTCGGAGGATGCAAGCGGTCGCTCAGAAACTAGGCGGCCGCTTGCATCCTGACCGGCCGCCTCTGTTTCGGTCGTTAGGCTGTGGGTTTACACCAGAGACCATCGCGACCAACGGGGCTTACGACGAGACCCTAGGGTAGGGTCTCACTTGTCGTAAGCCCCGGAGAGCTTCTGGCTCTGTCAGAGCCGGAAGCTCTCCACTGACATCACTAGTGATGTCAGTGGGGCCTCCCCCCAAACGGTAGACGTTCCCATGGGAACGCCTCCGTTTGGGCTGCCACCCCCCCGGCCCGCCTTCCAAACGGGGCGAGCTGTCAATCAACATCGACAGCTCGCCCCCTTTGGAAAGAGACCCGCCACGACCGGCGCTGTCGGTCGTAGCGGGTCTCACGCATGCGCACGAAGGAGCCGGCTCCCTCGTGCGCATGCGCACTTGACAAACATCGAGGCGGCCGTGCGGTGGTAGACCGTACGGCCGCCTCTGAATGAAGGCCGAAGTACCAACCAATCAGCTCCTAACTGTCCTGTTACAGGCTGTGTTTGATGGTTGGCACTTTATCTTTCTCCACGCACGGCTTAGTACATCTCCCCCATAGTCTGATTTTATTGTCTGTCGTCTTCATAGGTGCCCGAAGGTTGGATGTGATCATTCTGACATGAGTATATCGGATCTGGTTCCAGACAATGCACTGAAAAGAGCCATTGACGTTCACAACAAAAGGCACAGTCACCGCTGAGCTGAGAATCGCTCCCAATACACCCCCCTAAATATAGTTCCACACCTGTGACTTAGAGTACAGACTAGAAACACTGTGCGATAGTGCTGATACAGCCAGCAAAGTGGAAGGTTTGGGTAATAAATAAAGTCTGGTAGTGGATCCTATATATACACACTTGTATATAGACCTCTCTGCTGACGTCACTTCTGCCAGCAAACTTGTTTTGGTACATTTTGTATTCCTGCCTTTTTACTTACTCCTTGTTTATATCATTTCAAATCATTTTCCTTTTGATTCATTCACAACAATGTTATTTTTATTGCATGACGACCAATGACTGATCCAGGTCACTTTATTAAGGTTCCTTTTTGGATTTTGCAGACAGAGGATTCTAGTTGAGGTAATGAGAAGTTTTCAATAAAAGAAAGACATAATTTTGGTTGGTTCTCTTTGTGATCAAATTATTTGATATATAGAAAAACAAGAGCAGGTGATATAGTTTTTATACTACATAGCGGCAGGTTAGGATGAACCTGTTACTTAATAATGAAGACGTGGTCCTCCACGGACAGTGTATGCCATTTGACATATACTTGGTTAATAACCAATAAAACATATGGGAAAGATTTCTGGACTGCACAACCTGACTCTATATATGATGGGAGGTGCTACCTGATGAGGCTAATTGCAGGCACAGAAACAGACAAATCTCAGGTGCACAACTACAAATTATTAATAATATATATAAATGCAATAAAATTTTGCAATCAATAGGTTTTTAGCATAATCATGGTTTAAAAGCATGGAGTATGGTAATGTATATGCACACTGTATTAGGCACAATTCTAGGTAAGTCCTACAAGTTATATACTGTAGTGCAACTTTGGTTCATTTTTGGGGCGTGGGTCCCCCTGGATTGCATTGGTTAATCTGTCTCAGGGCACCGCATTATAACACATTTTCCTTTATAACACATTTTTAACCCTTCACTGTGTGTGTTTAATATATATGTACTACACTTTTTTATTTTCATTCTTTATATGCAGCTGTAGCTGCTCCTAACTATCTCTTTACACTGCACTTTTCTTACTATGGTGGGGCCCTGGGGCGGCTTGGCTGGGCCAGGTTTGGGGGGTCCTGCGCTCTGGATTTGAACCCTAGTATGTTAGGGACCTACCCAAAAGAGGTTACCTGGATATGGTGGGTAGGCCCATAACCTTGGCCATGATTATGCTAAAAACCTCTATTGATTGCAAAATTTTATTGCATTTATATATATTATTAATAATTTGGAGTTGTGCACTTGAGATTTGTTTAATAACCAATAAAACACAGCTTACTAAACACAGTTACAAACGTCACAGAGCAGGTCCATCACGAGCACTGTGAGACATGTGCCATTGTTTTATGTGATGAGAGTTACGGGAAGCTAGCACTTGCTATAGTAACTTGGTGGCTGGTTGCATAGTGTACAGCCAGGTACCATATTGTACTTACCACTGACGCATTTCGCCCCCAGCTCCCTTACTGCCTGTCACACGGATCACTGGGCTGGGGCTGGCTCTGTGGCCTGCTCTCCGCCCTCCTCCCCATTCTTACTTCCCCATTGGCTGCCTCCACTAAGTGAGGTGCAGCTATTTATTATTCATTGTGCTCCTCCCTTTGCTATTAATGCCTTGGCTCTTTGTGGGTGGCAGAATCATTAGGAGATGGGGGAGGAGCTAAATAGAGTATCCGGTTACATTAGTAAAGAAATTATTCTATGTATAATGTGTGTCTTTGTTACATCTGTATGAAATATTATTCCCACAGTTGTGCCATGTTTAGGACTGCACATCTACATACATACAATATTGTCACAGCTCTAAATACACTATCCACAGTACTAATACTGCTCAGTATACATTGCATGCAGGCATATAATGTATGCTAAGCTCTCATTTCCTGAAATGGGTACTGAACTGTTCTATTGTACTATGTGTATGTGTGTGTGTGTGTATATGTATATTCACAAAAAATGAAGCAGCACGTAATAAGCTTATAAATATGCACTTAAATAAATGAGATCTAATAGAATGATTTGCATTCACTTGCTATAGTGTGAAACGATTAGTGTATTGTCTGGGCTGGCTGGGGGAAATATACAGTCAGGTCCATAAATATTGGGACATTGACAGAATTTTCATATATTCACCACCACAATGGCTTTGAAATTAAACAAACAAGATGTGATTTAACTGCAGACTTTCACATTTAATTTGAGAGTAATTACATCCAAATCAGGTGAACGGTGTAGAAATTACAACGGTTTCTATATGTGCCTCCCACTTTTTAAGGGGCCAAAAGTAATGGGACAAACTAAACAATCCTAAATCTAACTTTCACTTTTTAATACTTTGTTGCAAATCCTTTGCAGGCAATTACAGCCTGAAGTCTGGAACGTATAGACATCACCAGACGCTGGGTTTCATCCCTGGTGATGCTCTGCCAGGCCTCTACTGCAAATGTCTTCAGTTCCTGCTTGTTCTTGGGGCATTTTCCCTTCAGTTTTGTCTTCATCAAGTGAAATGCATGCTCAATCGGATTCAGGTCAGGGGATTGACTTGGCCATTGCATAACATTCCACTTTTTAGCCTTAAAAAACTCTTTGGTTGCTTTTGCAGTATGCTTCGGGTAATTGTCCATCTGCACTGTGAAGCGCCGTCCAATGAGTTCTGGAGTATTTGACTGAATATGAGCATATAATATTGCCCGAAACACTTCAGAATTCATTCTGCTGCTTTTGTCAGCAGTCACATCATCAATAAATACAAGGGAACCAGTTCTATTGGCAGCCATACATGCCCACGCCATGACACTACCACCACCATGCTTCACTGATGAGTTGGTATGTTTTGGATCATGAGCAGTTCCTTTCCTTCTCTTCTCTTCCCGTCACTCTGGTACAAGCTGATCTTTGTCTCATCTGTCCATAGGATGTTGTACCAGAACTGTAATGGCTTTTTTAGATGTTGTTTGGCAAACTCTAATCTGGTCTTCCTGTTTTTGTGGCTCACCAATGGTTTGCTTCTTGTGGTGAACCCCCTCTATATTCACTCTTGTGAAGTCTTCTCTTGATTGTTGACTTTGACACATATACACCTACCTCCTGGAGAGTGTTCTTGATTTGGCCAACTGTTGTGAAGGGGTTTTTCTTCACCAGGGAAATAATTTTTTTGTCATCCACCACAGCTGTTTTCCGTGGTCTTCCGGGTCTTTTGGTGTTGCTGAGCTCTTCGGTACGTTCTTTCTTTTTAAGAATGTTCCAAACAGTTGATTTGGCCACACCTAATGTTTTTGCCATCTCTCTGATGGGTTTGTTTTGATTTTTCAGCCTAATGATGGCTTGCTTCACTGATAGTGACAGCTCTTTGGATCTCATATTGAGAGTCGACAGCAACTGATTCCGAATGCAAATGTCACACCTAGAATCAACTCCAGACCTTTTACCTGCTTAATCGATAATGAAATAACGAGGTAATAGCCCACAACTGTCCATGAAATAGCTTTTGAGTTGATAGTCCCATTACTTTTGGTCCCTTAAAAAGTGGGAGGCACATATTTAAACTGTTGTAATTCCTACTCCGTTCACCCGATTTGGATGTAATTACCCTCAAATTAAATCTGAAAGTCTGCAGTTAAAGCACATCTTGTTTGTTTCATTTCACCAAATACCTTCAGCAAGCCAAATCGGGGGTACCATAGGGGAACGCCCATGTCAGAGCATCTTTTGGGGGGTGTCAGGCTGATTTCCTCAAATCTGACAGTACTTTCCGCCTGCAAGTTTCACCGGGTCCCGTTTTCGCCTACTTCCATATTGAATACGGAGTTTATCGCGCACGGCCGCGATACTTTTCCGCCTACAAAAGACGCGATGGAGGTGAAAAGTCTGGGAGGCGGAAAAGTATCGCGGATCCTCAGTCCGCCCCAATCATCCCACTGGGAAATATATTCCCCACAGACTCTGCAGCCTTCCCCTTGTGTCATTGCCAGCCCTGAGACTCCCACTTAAATGTCTGTGGGCAGCGCCAATCTGCCGGTAGCTCCAAACACCCTCACGATCACAATCAACGCTTATGATGCCCCATGGCTGAACACACCCATGAGACGCCCTTTTTGTGATCACTTCAGGCCACCTCCCAGGAATATCCATGGCTCTCCGCCGCTAGCTGAAATGGGAGATTGCTTACAGTCTGTGGTACGCACTCAGCATAGGGGCTACCAGAAGTTCATGCACAGCAGCAAATAATCGCTCAAAAAAAATCGACACTCCCCCCCCCACCCCACCTCCGAGTCTGGCTCATAATCTTACATCAGTCTCTTCCAAAATCCAGCCTGCACGCGTTCCCAACAGCATGTTCTCAGGATTTCTGTCTGTGTACACAGGTAGGATTATTACTGACTCAGTAAACTCGAGTCACCTGTACATGATTAAAGAAATCCTGAAAATAGGAGGGTCGGTCTTGGGAAACACTTTCTTCCTGTGTGTTATATCTATGAAATATCTTGTCCGGAAGAAGTGGATCTAGAAATATGTCTCATATTTAAAATAGATGATTAATTTATCCGTACATGGTCACTTGCGTATAACGGAGCCTCGGTTAGCCTCACCCAATAAAGTCACCTGAGCAGTGTATAAAAGCTGACTGTAGTGATCACCTTATTGCAGAGTTTCTGTGGAATATCTGCATTACTAAAGCTGAGAGTGACGTGTGCAGGTCCTGACTGGCCCTGTGTCACAGCGCTGAATGTAACAGGTGAAGTGAGCTAGAGGGATCTGTGCACTGCAGGCTATGATTCATATGCTGAATGAAGTGGGCACAAAGCCGCAGGCTTAGAGGAAGTGACCACAAAACTGTAGTGAAAGTTCTAATTATAAATGTGACTATAATAGGCGGCCAGATCACAGGTATGTCTCTAGCTGCCTACATCACCAAACCCTCTGCGCACTGCCAGCTACAGGCGTCATTAACTCTTCATCAGCCGTGACAAATATATATACGTGTGTGTGTGTGTGTGTATGTGTATCCAAGAGCAAAGTGCTGAGCCTACACAGTCATGTTGTAGCCTGCTTGCTTCATTCTAGTATCATTACTGTTTCTGGTGGATATATATATATATATATATATATATACACACGCACACACACACACAATACTGTGGAAACGTTTTAGGCAGAAGTGAAAAAATGCAGCAAAGTAAGAATGCTTTCAAAAATAGGATTGTTCATAGTTTATTTTTGATCAAGTTAACAAATTGCAAAGCAAATGTACAGAAGATAATTCTAAATAAACTCAATATTTGGTGTGACCACCCTTTGCCTTCAAACAACATTAATTCTTCTAGGTACACTTGCACAAAGTCAGGGATTTTGTAGGATTGTAGTCAGGTGTGTGATTAACCAATGATACCAAACAGGTGATAATGATCATCATTTTCATATCTAGGTTGAAACAGTCATTAACTGAAACAGAAACAGCTGTGTAGGAGGCTTAAAACTGGGGGTCTCATTCAGACCCGCTCGCGAGCGCAGGACGCTCGCAAGCAGGTCGATGTTACCCCAATGCGCATGACGGAGGGAGCTCCGTCGTGCGCATGCGCGAGACCCGGACAGCGACAGCCAAGCTGCCGCTCCGGGTCTCTCACCAAAGGGGGCGTGCTGTCGATGGTGACTGACAGCACGCCCCCTTTGCTGGGCGTGCCGGGGGCGTGGCTGCCAGACGGAGGCGTTCCCATGGGAACGCCTACCGTCTGGGTCCGGCTCCACTGACATCACTAGTGATGTCAGTGGGAGTGATTTTGGCTCTAATAGAGCCAAAATCACTCCTGGGCTTGCGGCCACGAGACCCTACCGCAGGGTCTCGTCGCAAGCCCGATGGTCGCGATGGTCTTGACCATCGCGACCATCATCATGGACGCTCGCATAAGCTGTGGGTGGTAACTCACAGCTATGTGAGCGTCCAAAAGGCCGCTCCACATTTAAATAGGACGGCCCTGATTCAGAGCGAGCGCTCTGGTCAGAGCATCCGGCTCTGAATCAGGGCCTGGGTCAGGAACAGCCAAACTCTGCTACAAAGGTGAGGTTGTGGAAGACCGTTTCATGTCACAGGTCATACACCATGGCAAGACTGAGCACAGCAACAAGACACAAGGTAGTTATACTGCAACAGCAAGGTCTCTCCAAGGCAAAGATTTCAGAGCAGACTGGGGTTTCTAGATGTGCTGTTCAAGCTCTTTTGAAGAAGCACAAAGAAACGGGCAAAGTTGAGATCTGTAGACACAGTGGTCGGCCAAGGAAACAGTGCATCAGATGATAGATACATCATGCTTACTTCCCTTCAAAATCGGAAGATGTCCAGCAGTGCCATCCGCTCAGAACTGGCAGAAACCAGTGGGACCCAGGCACCCATCTACTGTTCAGAGAAGTCTGTCCAGAAGTGGTCTTCATGGAAGAATTGCAGCCAAAAAGCCATACCTACGACGTGGAAACAAGGTCAAGCCACTCAACTATGCACGAAAACCTAGGAACTGGGGTGCAGAAAAATGGCAGCAGGTGCTCTGGACTGATGATTCAAAATATTTGGCTGTAACAGAAGGCAGTTGGTTCGCTGAAGGGCTGGAGTTGGGGATTTGGTCAGGATTAGTGGTGTCCTCAATGCTGAGAAATACAGGCAGGTACTTATCCATCATGCAATACCATGAGGGAGGTGGCTTAAATTTTTTTCTGCAGCAGGACATCAACCCCAAACATACAGCCAATGTCATAACTATCTTCAGTGTAAAGAAGAACAAGAAGTCCTGGAAGTGATGATCTGGCCCCCACAGAGCCCTGACCTCAACATCATCGAATCTGTCTGGGATTACATGAAGAGACAGAAGGATGTGAGCAAGCCAACATCCACAGAAGATCTGCGGCTAGTTCTCCAAGATGTTTGGAACAACCTCCCTGCCGAGTTCTTTCAAAAACTGTGTGCAAGTGCACCTAGAAGAATTGATGCTGTTTTGTAGGCAAAGGGTGGTCACACCAAATATTGATTTGAGTTAGATTTCTCTTCTGTTCATTCACTTTGCATCTTGTTAATTGCTAAAAATAAACGATTAACGCTTCTATTTTTGAAAGCGTTCTTACACATTGCACAGTACTGTATATCTTTGCATCCCCCTCCTCCCCACTATTCTAAGTATGCTTCTAAGCTACTGAGGTTGTCTATGTAGGTTTTGCCCTAATTGGATCTCTTAGATCCCTCTACTCACTCTTCAACTGATTCGAAGTGAGTAGATGGGGTCTAGTTACTAAGCAGTGTTAGGAGGCAGAGTGAAAAGTGATAAGGTGCCAGCCAATCAGCTCCCAACTGTCATTTTTCAAACACAGCCTGTGAGATGGCAGTTAGGAGCTGATTGGCTGGCACCTTATCACTTTTCACTCTGCCTCCTAACACTGCTTAATGAATAGACCCATTCTCATGTAGCCATGCAGAACTCTGATCTGAGCAACCCCCTGCTAGCCCATGGCCCCACTCACCAGGGGCCTCAGCAACCTATCTGGTCACCACAATAAATAGGATGTTATAAGTGTGTTATTTAGATACCAATCTGCCATTATTCTGAGTCATATGCAGATACAGCCATCTCTTTTGCCACAGTTTGCCTGTGTCTTTATACTAATGACGCTACAAAGTCCCTCCCTGCTGTAAAGCCGTGCATCTAAATGTGCCAGCACTGAGACGGCCACTGTTAGCGTCTGTAGACAATGAAATACAGTACAGCCCTATTGTAAGTGCAGTTTCTCCTCCAACTCTGAAATAGGCCCTATATCATGCCTGGCCAACCTGTGGCTCTCCAGCTGTTGTGCAACTACAAATCTCAGCTTGCTTTACGAGCAGATCGGTGGGAGGGTGTGCTGGCACTTGTAGTTTGCAACAGCTGGAGAGCCACAGGTTGGCCAGGCCTGCTCCATGTCTGCTGTCTGCAAGGGGGTGTAATGCAGAGTTGGCATTCGTTCTCTGCAGTATACTCAGTGGACGCTCTATAAGGTGCACCTGCTTGTTAGCGCAAATATCTCATCAACCAGGTTCAGTTGTTGTTCCTACCAAGCACCAGAATGAGCAAGACGATTGATCTAAGTGACTTGGACCATATCATTTATTTGATGCTGGTGCCAGGCTGGTTGATCTCCGTAACTGACTTTCATTTGCAATAATCTCTAGAGTTATAGAGAATGCCTTGTCCATGAGAGAGGTCAGAGGATAATTGCCAGACTGGCACAAGCTGACAGGTGCATGACAGGAACTCAAGTAACCATGTGTGTAACAGTGGTGCAGGGGAGCATCCCAAAACACACAGGATGTCAAGTCATCAAGCGGATGGGCAGCAGCAGAAGACCCCGCCGGGTACCACTCATGTCAGCTAAGAGCAGGAGCCTGGGGCTACACAGGGGACAGGCCCGCCAAAATAGAATATTGGAGTAATGTTGCCTAGTCTGACAAATCTCTATTACTGTGACATGCAGAATTCAGCATTAACAACACGGATCCCCCCTGCCTTGTGTCCGCATGTCAGGCTGGGAGTAATGGTGTGGGGAATGTTACCTAAGCCTAAGATGAGCATTGTTTAAATGATATAGCCTGAGCATTGCTGCTCACCATGTGCATCCCTTCATGGCCACAGGCTAACATCCGCTAATGGCCACTTCCAGCAGGACAACGCGCCGTGTCACAGAGCACACGTCACCTCCTGCTCCAAGAACATGGCAATGAGTTCAGTGTTCTCCAATGTCCTCCACAGCCACCAGGCAGGGGCGCCAAGGAGGGGGGGGGGGTCGGGTACTAACTACCTGGACCCGGCTTGCTGGTGGGGCCCGGGTTCCATGCAGCTCCTCCCTGGCAGCTCCTCCCTGTCAGGGCAACAGAAATCTCCTCTGCCTGTGGGGGGGGGGCGATCATCCTCCTGGATTTGCGCTGGGTTGAGGATCTGAGCCGGCCCCACGCCCCCTTCACCCGGGCCGGCTCTTAGCGGTCCTGTCACCAGGTCTCACTCCATTTCAGCACCTTTGGGATGCCAACACATCTGCGCAATGCTATCCTGTCATGGACCAGAATGTTTCCATTACTTGTAGAATCCATATTTCAGGCTGCTCTGACACCAAAGGTGGTGTCTTACTGAGTACCAGAAAGGTGCGCGACAAATTATCAGCCCACTGAGGGTACTGCTAAGCTGTCACTACTATCAAAAATATGTCGACACCTTTGTGGCCCCAGTCCATGGTTACTGCTCGTGTTTAGGACTTGGAGCAAGATGTTGCAACTATTGCAAATATCAAGCAATGTTTATTCTCATTTCTGAAATCTTAGTACTCTTGGTTATAAGCCAAAAGCTACAATGTGTTGCATTAAATGTTGTTTCTAGAGAAAGAGATATAGGAAGTAACATACAGTAACACAGGGTCCTGAGGGAATGGGGGGTTCCCCTCATTGTTCCCAGTCTCTGTCATCAGGATTCTTATTCATATGCTGCCAACGTGAGGTTCGGTTGTGGCCCTCCCAATCGCTTTGAGATAACCGGTTAGCGATGTGTTAACAAGCACTAAAATAATATCATCCAAGTAGTTGACCAAGAAAACGCAGTATTATTAGCATTTATTATAATGGGCTGAATTCAGTTGATTTCGCGGCCCGCATCTCCCGTCTAAAGTGACAGGAGATCGTGGGCCGCTATTCAATTGTGCCAGCATTTCACCCTGATCGCACCCAAAGTGGTCGGGTTTAGCCGCGTAAAACGGCTAACCCCGACCAAAGTGCTGGGCGCGATCGCGAAAAGTGCTGTTTGGGCGCCCAAACAGGACACTTTTCGCCGATTTCAGCCCGCACTCCTCTGGGGCTGCGAGCTGAAATTGAGCGCTAGCAGCTGATCGCACCCTACAGGAGCAACAATAGAATAGCTCCGTCGGGTGCGAAGGGGGGAATAATCAATTGAATTCCGCCAGTGTAGTAAAATACTTTTAGCATTATTAATGTGTGTAGAAATAGTGCTACAGTAACTACCTTTTATCATGAAGATTAAAAACATGGTATATATAACTACTGTAATGTTACCTACATAATACACACAAACCCCCCAAAAAATGGTTCCCTCATTTCTGAACTCATCTTAATTCTGAATAAGCAAAGCACATGGATTCATTTGGATCTGGTAGCGCCTGGCACCCTGGCTGCCCCTATTCTCACCGCTGCCGGTATTACTGTCACCTTAGGACGATTGAGGAATTTATTTCCTTGAAAAGTTACAAAACTTATAAGGCTTCTTACCAGCTGGTACCATAATGCATCCTGTTACTGGTATTTTGTATTTTCTGTAGGATCATAGGAACAGTTATGGGGAGTAGTCGCTTTTTATTTATTTATTACCAGTTATTTTTATAGCGCACACATATTCCGCAGCGCTTTACAGAGAATATTTGTCCATTCACATCAGTCCCTGCCCCAGTGGAGCTTACACTCTATGGGCCTGATTCAGAGCCGGACGCTCTGACCAGAGCGCTTGCTCTGAATCAGGGAACTCCTACCTAAAAATGGAGCGGCCTCCTGGCCGCTCGCATAGCTGTGGGTGACCACCCACAGCTTATGCGAGCGGCCAAAAAGATGGTCGCGATGGTGAAGACCATCGGGCTTGCGACGAGACCCTTGTAGTAGGGTCTCGCTGCCGCAAGCCCAGGAGTGCTTTTGGCTCTATCAGAGCCAAAAGCACTCCCACTGACATCACTAGTGATGTCAGTGGGGCCTGCTCCAGACGGAAGGCGTTCCCATGGGTACGCCTCCGTCTGGGCAGCAACGCCCCCGGCAAGCCCACCAACAGGGCGTGCTGTCAGTCACCATCAACAGCACCCCCCTTTGGTGCGAGACTCATAGCGACAGCTTGGCTGTCGCTATGCGGGTCGCGCGCATGCGCACGACAGAGCTCCCTCCGTCATGCGCATTAGGGCACCATCGACCCGCATCAGGGTCTGAATTAGGCCCTATGTTCCCTATCACATGCTCACACACATACACACTAGGGTTCATTTTGTTGTGACCCAATTAACCTACCAGTATATTTTTGGAGTGTGGAAGGAAACCCACGCAGGCACAGGGAGAATATACAAACTCCACACAGTTAGGGCCATAGTGGAAATCTAACCCACAACCTCAGTGCTGTGAGGCAGTAATACTAACCATTACACTGTCTGTGCTGCCCGTATTTGTGGCCAATTTCACGCAATTACATACCAGCTTTATTGAGTACGGCACAATGAATAGATAACACAGGTCTCATCTGTGCCAAGCCTGATGTTCCGACTCGGAACCTAACTCAGCTCCTGTCCCGGTCATGTGTATCTGAGTAATCCCTCACTTTACTTATGTAGCCAACAAGTGTGAGGATGTGAAATAACACACAGAAAGCAGATGTGCTAAATAAGTGTTGCTACTCAGCACTGTGCAAAGTTTCATTTCCACAACTTTTTCAAACAGAAAAAAATGACCTCTGTAAAATCACATTGTTACATGATAAAATGTATATCCACCAACTAAAGCTTTAGAAAATAAAAAAGAAGTTAAAGAGCAGAAATACTGTCAAAATATAAATAACATGCCCTAGAAGTCACAGTACCTTGTAATAGGGTTGGTACTGGTGGGTGTGGTGGTGAGGGTTGGCTGGCAATGCCTGTCTGCCCTGCTGGGGCCTCTGGAGGGCAGATCAGGAACGTGGGGTCCTCCCAAGAATCATGTGTTCCACCCACGGTTCATGTGCATTTTAATTTACATGCATCTCCCAATAAGGTCTGGATAATACATCACTGAGCCCCATAGTCAAATTTATCACTTGGGTTATAATAATACTTGCAGGAGCTACCCAAGGTCATCCCTGGGCCCCATAACTGCATCTCCCATTGCTAGTTAGTTCCACCATGGTATCCCATTGTTCTTCATAATATCATAATACTGTACCACATATTAAGCAGCATTTTGCAGAACCTTTTTTGCGACATATAAATCAAAGATAATAATTTAGATATGAGTCCATGTCAATGTGTGGCAGAAAGCATGAAAACTGACGGTCTATTTTGATGTTCCTTTTTTTTTTTGGTGTTTATTATATGCATAAATGTCACAGCTCACAGCATTCTTCATTGGAATTAGCGGAATTAAATTGAAGGGGGGGAGGGGGGTTCTAGCACTTCTCCAACCATTAGTCTCCAGTTGTGGGTGGTGCGGGGTTTTTTTTTTGGTTTTTTTATTTACAAAAAAAACCAGGAAAACAAATGTAGTGTACACTGTGTAGAAAAACATACACTCAATATGATATATGCTATATGCTCACCTATTCTTGAATGTCAAGCCTTGGGGAATATTACACCATCAACCAGGGTGATTGCACTGGGGCTTTCCAAGCTTTTGGTAGGTGTTCCTCAGGATACTCAGAAAGGGTTACAGGAAAAAAAGAAAAACAATAATAAGTTTAAATATTTTTTTTTGCCCTATTTGGAGACTGACCATCATTTTTTTTTTTCTTACAGCGCCTAGGGGACACCTGTGTTCATATACTATTACAGAAAAAAAAAACAGGATAGTGTCTACTTTCCATATGATGAATCGGACCAAATAAATCCTTCAAGATCGTCATTTTTAATCCCGATGCCCGTCGGTTTATTAATAATGCAATAAAGTCCTGTTATCTCTGTACAGAGACGTATAAGTTCTTAAATAATCTAGAGTTCTGGGGTGTCCTATAAAAATAACGTCTACTTAGGGATAGGCCTCCCAATTTAAGAAGAGATCATCTTAAAGAATAAAATAAAATTGGCATTAAAAATTAAAGTATTAAATTAAAGACAAATAAATACTAAAAGCAAAAAAATTAAATATGAGATAGGAAATAAGATATGCAGGGGTGAATGGGAAAATGGTAACCTCAAAATAGTTGCAACGCTATCTTCACTTTTGTATAAATAGTAAATATTTGTATATATTGATTGTGTCGTTTTAAATTGTACCCTAGGGGGTTTATTCATCAGTCAGCTGTTTTGCCGCAGGATTCAAAGCAGTGATTTATAGGTAACACACGGTGTGTATTTACAGTAAAGGAATTGGGACTTTAAACCCTGCGGAAAAACTGCAGAAAATCCAGTGACATTGTTGGAAAATAGGCTCTTTTGTACATTGGTCATTCTAGGTTAAATGTAGTTCCAATAAGAACTAGAGGGCAAACATTGTTTAATGTGGGCTTTTGCAGCATAATCCTCTCAAGGTGTGATAGAACAAGTCACCTTAGTTATAGAAATTACTAAATAAGTCTAGAGGTATTGGTATTATATCCATTCCTAAGTCCCATGTTTTAGTGTTAATATTTTATTTATAATGTGTTGTAACATAGGGATTAGTTACAGTGCAGGAAATATGAGACAAGCAAAGTGAGAGCTGGCTTGTTGTAACAGTTTACCATCTAAGAGGAATATGGTTGTATACTGAGTGGCCCAACCATACAGAGGGGCATATCCAGGGGCGGTTTGGGAACTAAAAGTGGCCCTGGAAATATTTGTCCACATGGGCGGCACCAAATCAACGGTAGGCAGAGCCAACACCAAAGTGTCCCTATCCACACCCTTTACAAAGAGAGTGGCAGAGCACATACTACTCGGACCTCCTCACGTGTCTCCAGATGTAACTGAAACCACCCCACCTGCTTCCACATGACACACTTGCCCCTCTGACCATCTCACCTGCTTCCACATACCACAACACGCCGCTCTGACCACACCACATGCTACAGCACGTCAGTCTGACCCCAATGCGTCTAGAGATACACCTCTATCTGCAGTGCTGCACTTGTTTATGCTTTCGGATGTTGACAGTCAAAATGTTGACAATTTTATCATAACCCTAACCTTCACCTAAAATGCACCATATCGTGCACACTAATTTCACCGTAACCCTAACTGCAGCCAACCCTATTAGCTGCCTAACCTCATCCGCAAGATTCTAACCCTCATCCGAACCCTACCCTAACTACAGCCTAACCCCAACCGCAGCCTAATCCTAACCCAATCCTCACTACAGCCAACCCCAACCGCAGCCTAATCCTAACCCAATCCTCACTACAGCCTAACCTTAACTGCAGCCTAACCCTAACCTCACTACAGCCTATCCCTAACCCAATCCTCACTACAGCCTAACCCTAACCGCAGCCTAATCCTAACCCAATCCTCACTACAGCCTAACCTTAACTGCAGCCTAACCCTAACCTCACTACAGCCTATCCCTAACCCAATCCTCACTACAGCCTAACCGCAGCCTAATCCTAACCCAATCCTCACTACAGCCTAACCTTAACTGCAGCCTAACCCTACCCTCACTACAGCCTATCCCTAACCCAATCCTCACTACAGCCTAACCTTAACTGCAGCCTAACCCTAACCTCACTACAGCCTATCCCTAACCCAATCCTCACTACAGCCTAATCCTAACCCAATCCTCACTACAGCCTAACCTTAACTGCAGCCTAACCTCACTACAGCCTATCCCTAACCCAATCCTCACTACAGCCTAACCCAATCCTCACTACAGCCTAACCTTAACTGCAGCCTAATCCTAACCCTACCCTCACTACAGCCTATCCCTAACCCAATCCTCACTACAGCCTAACCTTAACTGCAGCCTAACCCTAACCTCACTACAGCCTATCCCTAACCCAATCCTCACTACAGCCTAACCCTAACCGCAGCCTAATCCTAACCCAATCCTCACTACAGCCCAACCCTAACCGCAGCCTAATCATAACCCTACCCTCACTACAGCCTATCTCTAACCCAATCCTCACTACAGCCTAACCCTAACCGCAGCCTAATCCTAACCCAATCCTCACTACAGCCTAACCCTAACCGCAGCCTAATCCTAACCCAATCCTCACTACAGCCTAACCCTAACCGCAGCCTAATCCTAACCCAATCCTCACTACAGCCTAACCCTAACCGCAGCCTAATCCTAACCCTATCCTCACTACAGCCTGACCCTAACCCAATCCTCACTAAAGCCTAACTGCCGTTAGCTCCGCTGCATGTGTCTCTCACTGTGTGGCATTGACTCTGAGCAGTTCTGTCTGGGTGGGTGAAGGCGGGAACTTGTGAATGGAGGAGCTCTGTCTCGCGGCGAGATGTCAGCCTATTCTCGCCGTTTCAGAAGCACAGAGCTCATCCTCCAAGCTACGGGCCTCTGCCAGGCGCCGGCGGGCTGCCAGTGCCTGTTATAAAGAATATGACACATTACTGGGGGCGGAGCCACATGCGGCATTCCGCCCCACATCTGGTCGGTCTCCCGGGAAACTTCCCAGTGACTTTAACGGCCAGTCCGCCCCTGCATAATCTACCAATTATCTGGGCATCCTCCCGATAAATATTCTTTCATATTGCACTAGTAAGAAATTAAGTATTGCAAGGATTTAACAATATTCACATGCTCGGTCATTAGACTATCTATGTATGAGACCCCTCTCCCCTAAAATTTTGCACAATATAGCCCATAGGCTACACTGGCTAATGCCATCATGGGGACCAAGAATGCTAACAGTCAGTGTAGCAGCCCCCATACTTACAACCTAGGAATGCTTAATATTTGAGGCTAGCCGGGGGATATCCCATATTATAATCTCTCTCTCTCCCCCCTCTCCAACCCCAGAGTGTATTCATATGGGCGTGGATGTAAAATGTTCAGGGATGGCAATATAGAATAACTACAGGAACATTGTGCATTTCCAGGGATTGCTTGACACATACACAAACGTGAACAGTGTGATAGGATGGGGTAGAGAGCACCAGATCGTACGTGCAGCACAGGAGAAGTTTTGAAGGTAACAAAGAATGGTGAAGGGTAGAAAGAAGAGAAGGGTGGAATAAGGGGATGGTAGATAGGAAGGCTAAAATCACAATCTTAAATTGTATCACTACAGAACCATTTATTTATAATGATCTATTTCTAAAGCGCTGATTTATTAAACAACGCTGTACACTAAAGGGATCATGACACAAACAAATTCTATACATGAAACCAAAGTATAGATGGGCCAAACCAAAAGAGCTTACAATCTAAGAGCATTGGAGAACACATGATACATAGGGTAGCTGCATTGTATTTGCTGAGGGGGTAAAGTGTGTATGTGGTTATAGAATAAGTTAGAATGTCGACAGCATTATGTGTCGACGAGAGAACGTGGAGGCGGTTGTAATTTAATGTAAAGCATTTTAACCATTTTGCATTATAACTTTAAACATATTCGTAAAGCATTATGCCGAAAGTTATAATACACGGTTAAAGGGCTTTAAATACCATTACAACCATGTCTGCATTCTCCCATCGACGTAATGCTATCCATATTTTTATTTTTTATATGTTTTTTACTGTCGACCAAATGACTACTTCCCGTGACTATTGTTAGGAACTAGCATTGTCAGCCTCCAATTGACCTTTGGTAGTTTTGTACAGCTACCAATGTCTTACAGTTTGAGCGAGAGTCTTAAACCAGGGGTCAGGGAACTGGTTTTTTTACCTTTTACTCCCAAAATATATTTAGATATGCCAACGTTACCCCCTTGATTTGAAAGGAAGGAAATCATATAGTAGTGCCCCCATATAATGCCCCTGTAGCAGTGCCCCCATATAATGCCCCTGTAGTGCCGCTTGTACAAAAAAAAAAAACACCTTAATCCCCACTCCTGCATCCACCGCCGTCCTGTCCACCCGGCTGCTCCTCGTAACTATGGGAGAGACGTCATGACGTCTCTCCCATAGTGCGCATGGAGAGAGGTGGAAGCTGGAGTTCAGAAGAGAACTCCAGCCTCCGGCTAACACGGCGCTGCAGGGAAGGAGCCGGGCACCCGCTGGTAATAACACCTCAGCGGGCGTCCGGCTTAGAGCCTCCCTGCGGCACAGCTGGGCATGCATATGAATCATTCTAGTTTTTTTGTTGTTGTTGGAAATGGAAGATTCTGAGAGTGCTTGAATATAATTAGAGCAGAGGGATGAATAGAGTGTAACCCGCAGATAATGAGCTTGTGGCGTAGGACTGATGATACATTGTGTGATGCGTACTTACTTTAAGTACTATTGGTCCCACTCTCCATCTATGCTTTTAGCCACTCTTAAATCCACCTTGCTCCCTGCTTCCCATTTCATCCCCCCCCCCCTTACCTCCCCTCCTCGCACTGATCAACATGATCCCCCGGCCTAGTATTTGTGTGCATGTGTGAGATATTGAGAGAGGGGGGGGGGATACAGGTCAAGGAAATGCAAAGATTGCTGATATAAAAAAAGGTGTTGGCCTGAAAGAGGGAATTGAAAATTAATGAGGTTATCAACAGAACAAGGTCAAGTGACCATTAAATCAAGGGACTAACCAGTTTCATATGCTGGAAAATTCCTCCGCTGGGAAAGACCGCAGGAGGTGGGCAAAAAGAGGAATTAGCAGAAGAGGAAGTTGGATCCATAGCTGAAGTCACCAAGTAGGAGTGTGAGTATTTCATAGGTAAGAAAGGGCGAAGGTCAAGCAGAGAAGTTGTTGATGTGTTGAAAAATAAGGATGGAAGATGACTACAAACATAAATTTATAGAAAAGTCTGGTCCTTCAAAGTAAGGAAAAGTAAGAGATGGGTCCAGGGGATAGCATGAAAGTTGCCGATGATGGGACAGGAGTATACCTCCTCCACCTATACGTCTTGTGCCAGGTCTGGGAGTATGACTGAAGTGAACAAAAAATGCAGGTGCACACTCTAAGTCCTAAGGACCATAATAGTCAAATTAATCCTGATAAACTCTACAATTAACATAGAGTATAAGTGAGGTTCTTAGTACATGTTTGGCCAAAAATGTTACTTGTAAGGTTTACTAGGATTATTTAGACTAATATTGTTCTTAGTACTTCGGGTGTGCACCTGCATTTTTTTGTTCGCTGCATTGTACTACAAGTCTCAGCATGGTATAGCACCTCTTATATTTAAAATTAGGGTGTGCAGTCCAAGCCTCCACCCTCTTCCCTCTCTAGTTGTGAATATATAGTATGACCGAAGTGCATGGGCAGTTGAAGAGGGGCGATAGCCACCGAGACAGGTTTTCGGTTAGAGCCAGTAAGGTTGAGAAATAATGTGGATGTGGTATAGCAGAAAACGAAAGCTACTTAGCGTGGGAGACAGAAGCAGGCGTGTGAGTGGAATGAGTCACAGACTCTAAGACAAGTTGTATTAGTGAACAATGAAAATACATGATGTAATAGTGCATTCAAAGTCAAAAGTGTACAAGAGACAGTCAAGCAAGGCAGTGGACCTACTAAGAAAATATAAATATAAAATATAACCTGAATAAACAATACATTACATTAGGGTGTTTGGACATTATGGTTACATCCATTGCTAACAGGTGCATAAAATCTCACGTAAATCCATACAACCTCCATAGTCACACATTAGCAGGAGTCTGGGTGCTAGTGAAGGTCTCGGTGACTTTCAACGTGACTCTGTTATAGGATGCCACATTTCCAACTAATCAGCTTGTCAATTGGAAACATCTAGGAGCAACAACAGCTTACCCGCTAAGTATTTGGCCAGACAAGCCCATAGTATGGAGCAACCATGTGCTGAAGACTATCAACATCGTCTGTCCTTGGTTGCAGAACTCAGTACCAATTTTCCACACTGCCTCTGGAAGCCATGTCCGCACAACTGTCCATCAGGAGCTTTGTGGATGGGGTTTACATGGCCAAGCAGCTGCTCACAAGTCACGGTGTACAACATACTGCCATTGGACTTGGTGAGATGGAGATGTCTCCCCTGGAGTAATGAATCAAGCTTAACCATCTGTCTGTCGGGTGGAGATAACTTTGCATGGGTGTAGTAGTTATTACCGCCGGCCGCGGTTTGAAGCCCGACAGTGGTGAAGATCCCTATCGCTAAGTAAGGTAAGTACCGCTAACCTAATTCCCTACTCTAACCCTCCTTTAGGGTTAGCCTAATCCTAACCTCCCCACCTAGTGCCTAACCCTAACCCCCCTCTAGCTGCCTACACCTAACCCGCCCATCCCCACACCCTAAACCTAAAGCTGGCCACACACTAGACCAACTTACATCCAACCAGCCAACTAGTTGATTGGTTGGAATGAAAATCTGGTAACGGATGGGAGTAAATGACAATCAGCAATTTGCTCCTAAATGCCAGAAAACAGATGAAAATGGTCGTCAGACAAGTTTGTTAAATGTTTGATCTAAACAATTTGTTCAAACAACAGTTTTTGTCCATTTTCCGGCATTTGGGAGCAAATTGCTGATTGTCATTTGCTTTCATTCCTTACCAGATTTTCATTCCAACCAATCAACAAGTTGGCTGGTTGGATGTAAGTTGGTCTAGTGTGTGGCCAGCTTAAGTGTCCCGGGATTTCGATGCCTTGCCAGGATTAGACAGACAAGAAGCTGGTGGTCGGCATTTAGACCGTCGGCTTCCTGACTACATCCCCTGTGCATAATGCGAGGATAATGCTTCTTGCCAAGTGCAGCTGTAAAGTTTGGTGGAGGAGGAAAAATGGTCTGGAGGTAAATATAATAGTTTAGACTGGACCTCTTGGTTCCAGTGAAGGCAATTTTCTTTTTTTTTCTTTTTAAAAGTTGTTTTGATTGAGGCATGACATTGAAGACCATAAACATGTAGTACATGATCTACAAGACAATGACAATAAAAGCAGAACTCTGTTTGAAGAAATTAAAATAACGAACAATATTGAACCAATACAATACAGTCCTTGTGATTTATATAAAGATGTACAGTAAGTAATGAAAGATCAACAATAAAAAACAGTGAACAAAATATGACACATTTCCTACTATAGAGGTGCCTGGTAGTACCGTATATTTTTTGCGGGGCATACCCTCATCTCATACTAAGTGGTCAAACAGAGGCTATTCTGGATAAAGGCAGTTTCTTAAAGCCGGAGCGTAGGATGAAGTTGTTTAGAATTGTGTGATTTCATCTTTGTGGCAGCAGTTTGGGGGAAGGCCCCATTCCAGTTTCAGCGTGACAATACCCCATGCATAAAACTAGATGCGTCCCAAAATGAGGCTCCGAGTTTGATGTGGAAGAATATTTCTGGCCTTCTCAGAGCCTTGACTTCTCTGATTCGTGGACCTTGAAAGAGGTGTGGTCTCGCTATAATATGGGTGTGGTTGTTTGGATCTGAGCGGGAGTTGGGCAGATCATGTGGACGTTCCATTTTATCAGGTTCAAACGTTAGACGATTAGGGGCTATATTTACTAAGGACGAGTTTCCAAAGCTGCCGATCATCAGTCTTAAAACACCAATAGAACTAATTGCTAAACCAGGCTTGTTCAGCATTTATTCTTATTGCCATTTCAAAAACGATCAGTCAAAGCCGCTGCTTAATAAAGCTATCCCTAGGTGTACGTTCCCTTATGAAGAGAGAAAAGCCAAATACACAATTGTGCAACAAAAAAAAAAGACGCTTTCCTTGAAGAAATATCTGCAAAGTTCCAGTCCAGTGCTGATAATACAGATAGAATTGTGACTGCACATGATCAATTTATTTTAATCACAATTTTTATTTGAAAACGAATAAAATAAAATAATAAAAAAAAAAAAAAAAACTCTTTTTACCACCAGACACACAGAGTTGTGCAAATTGAATTCATTTAACTGAAATGAAAATGCTCCATAATTAAATAATGTTATATTGATATAAGGTTATGCCTGAACCTCAGCTAATCCCGGTATTGATGTTTCCAGAACATGTGCCATTTAACAGACGCTACAACTATACTGCACCATGAACCCAGTGCTAGGAGGCTCACTGCTGTTCCTGAGTATCTACCTATGACCTCATGCTGGTGATTAGGCCTCGCAGGCCCCTGGAATGTACGGGCGTCAGCGTTCCACAACTGAGAATTTCCTTCCTAAGCAAAACTAATATTTGGTATAATAAAGGGACTCTGATATTCAGGGAGAGGAGGTGCCCGCTCTATAAACAGAGGCAATGACCTGATCCCACTCCCTTGTACGTCATTCCTTCATTCCAGACTCAAATTCCTCTGAAATGTCCTACTCCTCGCTTTACACCCAATCGCCTGTAGATGTACATAGATATATACACTGTGGCGGTTTGAGACTGGAGAGTGCCCGTGTGCCGCCTCTCTGTGGGCCCTCTTCTCTCTGGCAGCGCAGTAGACTCTACTGCGCATGCTCAGGTCTCCAGGAAAATGGCACCCAGGCCCTATTCCAGGGGACATCTCTACTGCACATGCACAAATCACCAGGAAAATGGCCGCCGCGCCATTTTCCCTGTTATTTTTGCTGCTCTGCAATACTGGGCGGCTAGCAGACACAGGACTCCAGAGACTGTGTAGAGGTAAGTATAACTATATAAGGGTGCAGTATGGTCTCACCTCAGTAGCGTAACTAGGGTATTTGAAGCCCCGGGCAAGTTATAAAATGGAGCGCCCCGCCCCAAGTATGTGCGCGTGCTGACAAAGTGGGCGTGGTCACATGCCACAGGGTGTGGCCAGTGGAAAATGGGGGCGTGTCAACATGACGCACCACCGTTTCTCGTCACTCTGGGAGCATTCCTTTTCATACCATATGCACCTTAATGCCCCCAGCAGTAGTGTCCCTCTTGCAATACCCACTGTAGTAGTGCCCCTTATGCAATGTCCCCAGTAATTCACCCTTATACAGTGCCCCCAGTAGTGCCACAGTGCCCCCAGTAATGCCCCTTATTCAGTGCCACTAGTAGTGGTCCCCTATGCAGAGCCCCCAATAGTGGATCCCCCTATCCAGTGCCTCTTATACAATACCCCCAGTAGTGATTCCCCTTATACAGTGCCCCCAGTAGTGGTCCCCCATATGCAGTTCCCCTTATATAGGGCCCCCCAGTAGTAGTCATCCCTATGCAGTGCCCTCAGTAGTAGTCCCATCTATGCAGTGCCCCCAGTAGTAGTCCCCCTATGCAGTGCCCTCAGTAGTAGTCCCATCTATGCAGTGCCCTCAGTAGTAGTCCCCCCTATGCAGTGCCCTCAGTAGTAGTCCCATCTATGCAGTGCCCCCAGTAGTAGTCCACCTATGCAGTGCCCTCAGTAGTAGTCCCCTCTATGCAGTGCCCACAGTAGTACCCTTTATATAGTTCCCTCAGTAGTAGTCCCCCCTATGCAGTGCCCACAGTAGTAGTCCCCACTATGCAGTGCCCTCAATAGTGCCCCCTGTAGAAGTCCCCACTATGCAGTGCCCTCAGTAGTAGTCCCCACTATGTAGTGTCCCTTATATAGTGCCCCCAGTATTAGTCCCCACTATGTAGTGCCCCTTTTTAAGTGCCCCCAGTAGTAGCCCCCCCCCTATGCAGTGCACCTTATATAAAAACACAAAAAAAAAATAACACCTAAATCCCTGCACCTGCCGCGCCCGCCATGACGTCTCTCCCATCACCCACTGCGGGAGCCGGAAAGCGGAGCTCATGAGTGACCTCCAGCCTGGCTCCTGCAGTGGACGCAGCAGCCAGTGAGAGTCTGTCTGACTTTCATTTGCTGCCAAAACAAACACTCGTACTACCCGACGGCGGTGTTTTTACTGTGTAGCGCGGACCGCACTACTCTGACTTAAAAGCACGTACCCTGCTCGACCCCCCTACGTTACACCACTACACACCCTGCACCCATTATAGATACGCCATTGTGTTCACTAACATACTGTATATGTAAATGTTCCAGGAGATCGGAATCACTGGCTTTGAAGATGGTGATTCAGGGGTAGAGAAAGTTATTTAGTAACAGACAGATAGATATATATATATATATATATATATATATATATATATAGTATCCAGATAGGCGGTGAGTAGAAGTGTGAGTGTCCTTTGCTGGATCAGTGCCCCAAGTATCCCTGCACCGTAGGCAGCTGTCTTTATTGCCTTATATTTAGCCCAGAGCCTGACGTGGTGAATGACGCTCAGATTATTTTTTTGTAACACAACACATTGCATTTTTTAGTATATAGATTTGGGTATATTATGTTTGTACAGTAGTACATATAATAATAATACTAATAATAATAATAATAATAAAAAAAAAGTTTTGCTTCAGTAAAGAATTACACTTGTGCAATCAGATATGTAAGTTTAAAGCCTTCTTTACAGGTGGGAGGATGTCCAGCTAGAGTATGTGAACTTGCCCGTGGCCACACCATGCTGCAATACATGTTGCACTAAAGCCTTTTTTTGTATTGTATGCTGGGAAAATACCGGCTGCGTTTTGCAGATGGCGCACAAATATTGGGCAGCTTTATCTTTACACTGCGACATTGAGCTGCTCCCTCTCCCAATGCCAATTTAAATTTGCCCTGCAGAAGAACATAGATTTGCCAAGATGCAAAATGGCATCTCCCAGCTATATTTAGTCTAAGTAAAGCTGGGCATACACTATACAATTCTCTGTCAGATATCTGACCAATCTGGCTGGTTGGTATGAAAACCTGGTGATGTATGGGAGCAAATGACAGTCGATTATATGGTTTTAAATACTGAAAAAAAGACAAAAAAAATTGTTCAAATTGGTTAAATTTTTGTGCTTTAACCAATTTGTCTGAACAACCATTTTTGGCTATTCACCAGTGTTTGAGAGCAAATGGACGATTGTCATTTACTCCCATACACTACCAGGTTTTCATTCCAACCAGCCAGATTGGTCAGATATCTGACAGATAATTGTATAGTGGATGCCCAGCTTTAATGTGCACATTTGGAGGAAGCGATCTGAATCTCGCACTGGCACAGGACACACTGGACCTCATTCAGAGTCGGTCATTGCGGCCGCAGGGTCGTAAGGGAAAAGGGGCCGGATATGCAAATGATGCACTCGCAAGTTGCGTCCTTAAGATCGAATCGTTAGCTGGCCGACCAAGGGGAGGATGCGGCCGTAAGACAAAAAATACGCCCCTTCTCGTACGCATTACACGTCATCTCCGGCCATATAAGGATTAATCGAGACCATCGGTAACCATCGGAACTGGTCGTAGAGCTTAAGGTTGACCATACCCTCTCTTAAGCACTACGATCAAGTCAGTGTACAAACCACCCATGTCACGTGTGCCATGACACTACTTTGTTAATTATGCACTCCCATAAAACGCCGTTCGCATAATTAGGCACGCCTGCGTTCGGATCTCCACTCCCCCGTTTTCAAGCACCTTCCCCTGTTACCACCCACAAACGCCTCATTCTGTCACTCAAACTACCGACCTGGCTGTGTCCAAGGAGAGAGAAAATTTCTGATCGTAGCAGCTAGTTTGCGCACGCGCATTGCGAACTCTACGCATGCGCAGTTTAGCGAACATCGGTGGCGTACGACCGTGCGGCCGCAACGACCGACTCTGAATGAGGTCCACTATGTGCAGAATTAGGGAAATTCTCAACCAGTCCCTCTCAGGTTGCACATTTCCTGAAAGTAGGGGAAATACCTGTATCTGTGTCTCAGATTCACCACCTAGGGTAACCTAGATCATTCACATGCAACAACTGGATGTTATTGTTTTAATCTATCTGTTGCTATGGACCCCATCGACCAGTCTACCATACCAGGGGGCTGAGTAGGATGGTGAGCATCACCATAGCAGGAAGCTTTGCCGACATGTTAGAGTGAATATCCTCCTTTTAGGTATGTCCCTGATTTGCCTTATTTCATTGCTAGCTTTTGTCCTTCCCTCCAATCCTCTGTATTTCCTTTTATCTCCCGGCCCCCATTCCTCCTACTATTCTCTCTGGTGTCTCTCTCTTCTCTTTCTGTGTCTCTCTTCTCCCCGGCTTTCTTACCCTCTCCGCTTCTGCCCTCCCCAGGTATCTCTGGGCCCCATGTATTAATGATACATAACCCCTTTAGCGCTCGCTATGTTTGTATTCAACAAACAGCGGTAATCTAAGAGCACCGCTGTTTGTCACTGCATCGGTTTCGCCACCTTTAACTAGAGAGAGTGATGCGGTCCCCATTCATGGCAAATGGGGACCCGCCACTGCCCTTCTGGCTTCAGGCACTTCTGGGTCATGCACATGTGCAGACGGACCATCATACCAACAGTAATCCTGAGACCATTCATGTGTGGGGTTCCTTCTCAGCCAAGGGAGTGGGCTCACTCATAATTTTGCCTAAGAACACAGCCATGAATAAAGAGTGGCACCAAAACATCCTCCAAGAGCAACTTCTCCCAACCGTCCAAGAACAGTTTGGTGACGAACAATGCCTTTTCCAGCATGATGGAGCACCTTGCCATAAGGCAATAGTGATAACTAAGTAGCTCGGGGAACAAAACATCGATATTTTGGGTCCATGGCCAGGAAACTCCCCAGACCTTAATACCATTGAGAACTTGTGGTCAATCCTCAAGAGGCGGGTGCACAAACAAAAACCCACAAATTCTGACAAACTCCAAGCATAGATTAGGCAAGAATGGGCGGCCATCAGTCAGAATGTGGCCCAGAAGTTGATTGACAGCATGCCAGGGCGAATTGCAGAGGTCTTGAAAAAGAAGGGTCAACACTACCAATATTGACTCTCTGCATAAACTTAATGTAATTGTCAATAAAAGCCTTTGACACTTATGAAATGCTTGTAATGTTACTTCAGTATAACATAGTAACATCTGACAAACAGGTCTAAAAACACTGAAGCCGCAAACTTTGTGAAAACCAATACTTGTGTCATTCTCAAAACTTTTGGTCATGGCTGTACACTGGCCAAGTCTCATTTTATTTTATGGCTTTGTGCAGGTCGTGCTAGTGCTGCATTTTACACTCAGTCTGGCGCTGATTCCAAACTGAGGGTCAACCTTTAATGACCCTCCCTTTAGGCAAATGATGTCCCTTCTACAGAACTAGGAAATGCCGTGACAGTCCTACAGGAAACTCCTCTCCTTCCTTATGAAAAAACTCCTTCACTCTTCACAAACATCATTAGATGCCAAGGTCACACATGTCAGTTGTATATTGCATGTGAAGAATGGAGATTTCCTGCGCAGCGAGGATTTCTACACCGAGTGATTGACACCCGGGGAGCGTTTGGGGGGGGCAAAGGGGACGTGACGACAAAGAAAACGTATATATGTTGCAACCGTTTCCGGCGTGTTTCTCAGTCTGCGACTGCGATCCTGTAAGCAGTTGCGAAGGCTCCGTCGTCTCAGTTACCAATGGCCATTCTGAGTAACCATAATCGACTGATCTGCATCCGATGCTCCGTATTTGTAGGCAAGCATTTGGTTTTGAGATGCTGCCGGTGGGTGTTTCAATAGAAATCTCGGAGGCTGTGTCATTTGCATATTTTCACACAGTCGCTGGGTACAAAGTCGCAGACGGTATTCGCGTCACACTATGAATGAGGCCCATTGTAGCTATAATAAATACTGGACATTACATAGGCTATTGATCCAGGGAATGTATCCAATAAGGTATAAGGATGGGTTTTTGTACCCTATGAGGGTAGATTGGCAAATGTCAACAAAACTAGAATTTTCATATGGTTAAAAACAATGGTCTTCAGTAATTATGTGGGATGTCTGTTTGTTTTTCTTCATATAAACCTATTCCTTAATGTTAAAACTATACACCCAAAACCTACTTTTATCTGAGTGTATACACATACCGTAAGTATCAGAACAGCTATGGTTTACTTACTCTGGGAAAAATATATCAGAAATTGCTCACTGTACGCTGCCATATCTCTTTGAAAATCCACCCCACACCCAATGTCATGTCATCTATAAATTAATTGTCAGTTAGTATAAGATACACATGTAACACTTTGACATGTATAAATAGATAAATGAGTGGGCCGGGTAAACCTGTGAAGATATGAGTAGCATGGTATAGTATAGCGTGTACCTACAGGAGTTCCCCGCCCACTCCAGCACAACATGAATTTACAGCTGAACTACTGAGGACCTGTAAATGGCATCTGTAGAAGTGGCAGAATTGTTTGTCAAATTATAAAGAGAAAATGTTACCATTAAGGGCCTCATTCCGAGCCGCATCCTGTAAGGGCAGCAGTGAGCACGTCTGAAGGAGATTCTGTCTGCGCACCCTGGTTGGTTGGTTAGCGGCCTGACTGATCCCATTTGATGATGACGTTGGGTATTGCGGCCAAGCCCTGAAGAGCTGAGCTGAGACATTGACAACTAAGGGAACTGCGGTCTATAGCATTAGTTTGCAGGATGCAGGAGATATCTTGTGCATTACACAGTTGTTAAATCGACGTGGTACTTAAAATTGCCATAGTCATGTAGAGACGGCAGTTTACGCATATTTTACCGAAACAGATTTGCTTAATAACTAGGCCGATAAGTGAGCTTAGGGTATACTTGCCGACATTCAGCTCCCTCCTTCCGGGAGGGAGCTGAATGCCTGCATTGTGTGGGGGGCGTGGCCAGGCTATGATGCCGTTTTGGGGGCGGGACCGCACGATTGCATCATCGTGGCCCGCCCCCTCTTCACAATGCCGGAAAAAAGGCATTGTGAAGCAGGGGGCGGAGCCACGATGACGGGGGTTTTTGCTAGTAGTCTGGGGGGGTAGGCGGCAGCCGGGAGGCTTGCCTGCCTTTACGGGGGGTCGGGAGCGGCACCCGATATTCGGGAGGCTCCCGACCAAATCGGGAGGGTAGGCAAGCCTGGCTTAGGGAGTCTTTGTCTTGATCCAATTGTATGATACAGGGGTCTATTTACTAAGCAGTGTTAGGAGACTGAGTGAAAAGTGATAAGTAAGTGATAAGGTGCCAGCCAATCAGCTCCCAACTGTCATTGTTTCAAACACAGCCTGTGAGATGGCAGTTGGGAGCTGATTGGCTGGCACCTTATCACTTTCTTATCACTTTTCACTCTGTCTCCTAACACTGCTTATTAAATAGACCTCTTAATTGTAAAGCTGCATACACACGTAAAGATTTTCTGTCCAACCATCCAACTAGTTGATTGGTTGGAATGAAAATCTGGTAAGGTATGGGAGTAACTGATGATCAGCAATTTGCTCCTAAATGCCAGAAAACAGATGAAATTGGTCGTCAGACAAGTTTGTTAAATATTTGATCTAAATAATTTGTTAAAACAACAGTTTTTCTACATTTTCTGTTGTTTGGGAGCAAATTGCTGATCATCAGTTACTCCCATACGTTACCAGATTTTCATTCCAACCAATCAACTAGTTGGATGGTTGGACAGAAAATCTTTACGTGTGTGCGCAGCCTAACGCTGAGAACAAGCTGCCTTTTTACATCAAGATTTTTTTTATATTTTGTTTAACTTTTTCTAGATTGAACAGGAAAAGGCCTTAACGTTCCCCGCCAGACATGTAGGAGGTTTCATGAATCTGCTTCGAAAACACGGGGGGGATGTGGGAGTTAGAAAAAAAAATATATAAGTCGGAAACATTTATTTAAGACTGTACAGGATGACTGTATCATATGTGTGCATCTAAATATACATACGTGTTTCTGTTAGTTGTGGGCTCCAGTCAGTGATTCCACAACAGTAATGTCGTTTTAATCTTTCCTGCAGAATGTAGCCGTTATTAGTCACAGCAGACATATAGCCAGTGGCCACTCTATTAGGTATATACCTGCTCATTAGTACTAATAACTCCTGTAGTTGTCTGCAACTCAGTGCATAAAAGCACAGGTTCTCAAACTCGGCCCTCAGGACCCCAAACAGTGCATGGTTTCCAGGTCTCCTCATAGAATCACAAGTGAAATAATTAGCTCCACCTGTGGATCTTTTAAAATGTGTCAGTGAGTAATGAACACACCTGTGCACCTGCTGGGTGACCTGCAAAACGTGACTTGTGTGGGGTCCTGAGGACAGAGGGCCTGATTCAGAGCCGGACGCTCTGACAGAGCGCTCGCTCTGAATCAGGGCCGGGCTATTTTTTTTTTTTAGAGCGGCCTCCTGGCCGCTCGCATAGCTGTGGCTCACCACCCACTAGCGAGCGGCCAGGAAGATGGTGACCATCGCGACCATCGGGCTTGCGACGAGACACTTGTGGTAGGGTCTCGTTGCTGCAAGCCCCAGAGAGATTTCAGCTGTAACAGAGCCGAAATCTCTCCCACTGACATCACTCTTGATGTCAGTGGAGCCGGCCCCAAACGGAGGTGTTCACATGGGAACGCCTCCGTTTGGGCAGCCACTCCCCCGGCCCGCCCACCAAAGGGGGCGTGCTGTCACTCAACATCGACAGCACGCCCCCTTTGGTACGAGACCCGGCGCGACGGATTGCCCGTCGCTATCTGGGTCTCGTGCATGACGGAGCCGGCTCCTTCATGCGCATGCGCTCTGGGCCATCATCGACCTGGTTGCGAGCGCTCAGTGCTTGCGAGCGGGTCTGAATCAGGCCAAGAGTTTGAAAACCACTGCATAAAAGCATGCAATCCAGGCATGGTCAAGCATGGGCGTAACTACCAAAGGTGCAAGGGGTGCAGCTGGTATGGGGCCCAGAGCTGAGGGGGGCCCATTTCCCTTATCAAAGTTACATGTGCTATATACATTTTTCACCATTTAGTGGTACATAGGGGCCCTTGCAAACTTATGCTATTGACCCTTCAAATACCTAGTTATGCCCCTGGTCAAGAGGTTCAGTTGCTGTTCTGACCAAACACCAGAATGGGGTAAACAAATCTAACTCACAGACCTGCGCTGATAGCCCATAACAATGAGAGATATACTGCCTACCCTCCAACATGACCCCTTCCATCAGGTACAAAATACTCTGCTCCTGGACTTCCCACCTAATGTATGATTGCAGCCACCTGTGTTGAACTAGGTAATTTACTACAAAGGTGTTTCAACACAGGTGGCTGCAATCATAAATTGAGAGGGAAGTCCAGGAGCAGAGCATTTTGTACCTGATGGAACGTGTCATGTTGGAGGGTCTGCTACTGTATTAAAAATGTAATGTATTCCACTTTGTGGGAGAAAATATATAGAATAACATACCATAACAGACATTTACTGTAAGTGCACTTATGATAAGGCACTCTTGCCTAGTGAACACAAATTAAATGAGCACATCTTTAAACATTATCAGTATAGCAATATTACTGCTCTAATAGGGTCTATTTAGCAGAAAATGTTAATGTATGTTAGGTCTCCAATGTTCGCAAAGGAATATGCTGATGCTACATAAGCAGAGGCGTCACAAGGGGGGTGCGGACCGTGCCCGGGTGTCATCAAAACACCAGGGGGTGACATAAAAACGCTGACTCCTCCGTAATGGCAGGGAGCAGGGTGCTGCAGTGTGACACTATGGAGCAGTACCTGGCTCCTGTCACCGGGGAGAAGCCGGCAGTGCGGGCACAGTCTCTGAGGACAGCCCAGCGTCTCAGAGAATACTGGCCACGCCCCTGGAGTGATGTAAACGGGGGCTTCCAGCCAATCCACGCCCCTCAGATTGAAGAGGACATGGCCTTCCTATGCCCTGCACCTGCAAAGCCACACCCCTTTTTAAACGAGGGTGGGGGGCTTTTTACCGCACCCAGTGTCACTGACGGGTGCCACCACTGTATATAAGTAAATGTTAATAATATGTAATATATGCTTTAAATCTAAAAATTGCACTTTTCATATTTTAAACATTCATTGTAACCATGTAATTGGATTGGGTATGAAATCCCGGCTGTCGGGATGCCGAAGGTCAAAATACCGACAACGGGATCCCTACAGCCAGAATCCCGACACCCTTAGGGAAGAATGGTAAGTGCTTTCCTAAACCCTACCCTAACACCCCCTCCCCGATGCCTAACCCTAATCTCCCCCTAGTGCCTAAGCCTAACCTCCCCCTACCCATACCCTAAACCTAACACCCACTCCCAAGTGCCTAAACCTAACCTCCCCCCTAGTGCCTAAACCTAACCTCCCCCTCCCGGCACCCTAATCCTCCCTCCCCGGTGGCTAACCCTAACCCCCCCTAGTGCCTAAGCCAGCACCCTAACCTCCCCCTAACACCCTGATACTTACCTTCGGGATGCCGGCAGTTGGTATACTGGTGCCGGGATCCTGTCCTGTCGGGATTTCGGCGGCATCCCGCACGTCACGATGCACGATGCCGACTACATCCCATGTCAGTAATCCATTGCTGTGAAAGAACCCATGTTAACTAAAAGACGTTCACGTTATAAAACCTGAGCGCCTTTTAGTCTCATTTACCTTCCTGTTTATGTCCAACATTATATTTACTGTTTTGAATAAATCATTTGTAAAAAAATGTATGATTAAATACAGAGTCATCAACCCTATGAACCACTTACCTGGCACGGTTGCATGGGATGCCCCCATCGCCAGATGTTTTTTTATTTTTATTTTTTTCAAATCATTTTTATTCAAGCGTTGTACAAACAATTGTATACAGTACAACTAATGGAAGTCATTTTTATAGATGTGAGTATTCTTTACAAAGAATTGAAATTATTACAATAATGTAATTATGATGAACATTGCCTGGGACAATTTCTCAAGGGAAATACAAATTGTAAATCATTGATCCATAATAATAAAAAAAAAACATTAAATATCTAGACGTTGTGTAATCCAGCCAGATGTTCTTTCATTGACACAATCACGTGTCCATGCCCTCCTCCTCCCCTGGCATTATAGACAGGAAATCAGCCCTGCACATGTACAGAACTTATTATCTCCTGCTGGTCCAGCCCTTGGAAGGGAATTGGTATGATTTACCGCCGGACGCCTGTCCGGTGGTTGGAATCCCGACAGCGGCTGCCCAACATGGGTGAAAATCCCGATCGTCCCCAGGTAAGTATTCACTTACCTAACCTCCCCCCCTAACCCCCCTTAGGGGTGCCTAAACCTAACCCCCCCTTCCCCGCCACCTAAACCTAAGCCCCCCTGGGGGGGTGCCTAACCCTAAGTCCCCCCTGGTCGTGCCTAACCCTAAGTCCACCCCGGGGGTGCTTAACCCTAACCCTCCCTCCCCCTAGCCTAACCCTAACCTCCCTGGAGGGGTGCCTAACCCTAAGTCCCCCCGGAAGCCCTAAACCTAACCCTCCCCCCCTCGCGGCTATCCGCGCTCGGCGCCCGGCATCACTTCGATAGGGATGCTGGGCGCCGGTCTCCCGATGTCGGTAAAATGAAAGGCGTCTAGATTTAGACGCCTGTCATTTAACCCTCACCGGGATAAAGCAGTCGGGGAGCTGGCTGTCGGGATTAAGTCCCCCGGCTTCCGGACTGCATACCCTCGTAAGTGATGTCACTGTCTCTGACTGCCAACATCACATGCCCATTTTCTAACCCAGAATGCCGAACGTACATGCACAGTTTGCACGGCATTCTGGGGCAGCAAAATGGGCAAAGTAGGGAACTTGTGCAACAGAAAGGGACTGAAGTTCTTCTCTGAGTTGTATTTCCACAATCTTTGCAATCTGAGTGCAGGGATATGCTAGTGGACTTATAATCAGACCCCAAAGATATATTTTTGTTATGAAATATTATCCAACAAGCTTTTAAATAGAATTTATTTACTTCATTAACTAATTTCTGAGGAATTTTTGAAAATAAAATGGCCGATCTTCTAGAAGTTGTAACAGCAAATCGTGAGGCCTTTACCTAGGGGCCTAACCTAGGTATTTGAAGGCCCCATAGCAAAAGTTTGTATGGGCCCCTATGTCCCACCCAATGTTGAAAAATGTATATAACACATGTAACTTTGACAAGGAAGATGGGCCCCCCTCAGCTCTGTACCCCCATGCCTTTACCTTCAGCCATGCAGACTGTTCACGAGCAGGTCAGCATCCTTGCTTCCTATTATCAACCAATACTGTACAACGCTGGCCTTTCTCTATGTGGTCAAGGATATTTCCACTGAGTCATTATGCTGAATGGTCGGATCTGGACCTGCCAGGAGATCCTAACATGGTTGTAAACGTTTAGACAACCCCTTACTGTTAAAATAATGCACCCCCACCCAATTAGTTATGCATCGGTGGTTCCTGTTTCAAGCCCCCAATCCCAGGATTGAAGCAAAGTTCTCAGCAGTCATATCGCAGTAGTAATGTAACCTACCCAGACTATCATTTATACCTAATGTGGCAGCACCAGAATGGAAAAGATCAGCGTCTAGGTGCTGCATTAGCTGCGCACTTTCAGTCCATAACACAAAATTACATGGACAGACATGGTGCTCAAAGCTAGTGGCGAAGAACCCTGCCTGCATCACTACTGCTGTTGAATGAGAAGGGGTTGTCTAGAAGTGGACAGCTCCTCTCAGGTTGGAGGCCCATTGCAAATGCCTTTGCTGCCCTAAGAAGAAACCACCATTGAAGCAGCAGCAGCTCATAAATCATGCAGTTGCAATATTTTGTGAATACTGTAACTTAGAGGTAGCATCATCAAAGGGCAATCAGCACTTTGTCTGGTGAAAATACCATCAACATGTTTTTTTATATAAGGTTATACTGCTGACAATAGCCTTGCCACAGGGACGTAACTAGGTATTTGAAGGCCCCATAGCAAACGTCTGTAAGGGCCCCTATGTACCACCAATGGTGAAAAATGTATATAACACATGTAACTTTTACAAGGAAGATGGGCCCCCCACAGCTCTGGGCCCCATAGTAGCTGCACTCCTTGCACCTATGGTAGTCACACCATTGCCGTGCCAGCATTAAGTAACGCAGGCTTTCTCCTTGGGGAACACTGTAATATTAGGTATTGAGGTGGTCCATGTTCTGTAAACACCATCCTGAAAGTGGTGGTTATGCAATAATTTTCGAGATGAAGGAACCAATGTGATTTCCCCAACCCTTTTCCATAAACACCTTAAAATTGTTACATTGGCAAGACAAACGTTACCCAATAAACAGGCCCATGGGTGACTAAACAAGCACGGTCCTAATTGTGGTTTTGTTTAGATATCGAGCTGAGGACAGACTGATGTCTGCCAGGACCCAGCCTAAAACCATGAGATGTGTTCATTAGATAAGCCCGGCTCCTGCAAACCTAGACAGTAACCTCACTAAAGGAATCGCTCGTATAACAATGACATCATGGTCTTCAGTAGAAAATAACATCAAGCACAGATATATACTGGAGGATTTCTGTTACTTGTGCCAAGTAATCTACTGTACAGATCACGTATGAAATAGTCAGCAATAATGTCAGATAACCCTGTTGCCTTCTTCTCCTCTTCTCATATCCACATTCATAGTTACCTGAACGCTTTTGTAGTGTGGTAATGGCGGTTCTGATCTTCACACTTCTTTTTCGTTTGCAGCGAGCTGAGCTAAAATAGCACATAGGGGTTAATAGCAATGGACTAGCACATCTACCTGATGTTAACTTAAAATATCCACCAGGGCCATGATTTGTCAGTCCAAAAAAAAAAAACATCTACAGTATACTATATACTTATCACAAACTGTACAAGTGCATTAAAAGGTCCCATTACATTATACAAGCATCCCATGACATCAATGTGATTCAGCAAAGGATATAAAGTCTCCTCTGTTCATATAAGTGAGACTACTACCCTCGCCAGGAGCAATGTGTGGGTCCTGTGAGGCCGATGAGTGTGGTCCGGCACTCAGGAAAGAGGAGATTACACACCTGTAAACACCTCCGTAAGGCAAAATCATAGTGTAAGAACAATTTCTGCAGTTTAACACTAGAGATCTGTACCACTGAATATACAACTGTAATGTACACATCCATAGGTAAACGCAGTCACCCAGAAAGTGCTTGCAGCGCAGGACGGCTAACCTACAATCGGTATGCCAGGCGTCGGGATTTCGGAGTGGGGCTGTTGATAGGCGTTGTATATTCTGGCTTCATGCCAGAATCTACTGTGCATGCGCGGGTCTCCGGGAAAATGGTGCCCGTGCCTACTTTCTTGGGGACATATTTTCTGAGCATATGCAGATCACTGGGAATATGGCCGCCAAAAGTGTTTGCTGCTCTGCAATGCCGGTCCGGAGCTGCGGAGCAGCACATCGGGATCGGCGGAGAGGTAAGTATAATTACTTATGAGTACAGGGTGTGCGGTGTGGGCCCCCCTGGACCAAGGGGCCCATGCGCAACAATTATAAAGACGCCAGTGCTTTGAGCTCTTTCAATCCTTCCCACATGGGTGGACATTGTCATGCCTCCCAACTGTCCTGTTTTGGATAGAACAGTCCTGATTTCACGACTACCTGTGGTGTGTGCAGCAGCTCAAGGCTAATTTTAGGGGAGGTGTGGAGGGGTTTGGGTCAGCCAAGCCTCTCAGAAGTGCAAGACAAATGCCCTATGTGGCCTGGCCATGACCTCTGTGTGATAGGCACAACCCCAACGTGATGTGCACACGTTCGTTTCCCGATAGGTGAGCATTATAATCACACATGGACAACTCCCAACACTTAAAGATGAAAATTCAGGCCAATTCTAAATATAGCCCATATGCACTTTTGTGGTAATCTAGGGGTAATTGTGCAAAGGCCCAAAAGAAGCCGTTGCCCGGCCACCGCAGATTGACTTACTCCACCCCCCAACTTCTGGACACTCTGTGGAAAGAGACATCTCCCACAGCATCGCGGCATCTGTACATTTGCATGGAGCGTCCTCGGGATCCTCAGGCTACTGCCGCCGTTAGCCTGTCATTGAGCATTTGGGGCGTGCATTTACGACGGCGCACACTAAGAGGTTGAGCAAAGAGGAGGTGGAGGCACAGGGAGCACACTAGCCCTGTTACGGGGCTGGTTGTGCAAATCATGGCGTAAAGCATCACCAAAGAGGATTTTACGCAGTGCCTCTGCCATTTTGTGCCTCATAAATGAGGCCCACAGGGTGTTTGAGTCCCTTGTGTCTCAGCAGACAGCTCTCACTTTAGGATCTCTCATGCTTCATTCATTCATGTAGTTTGGTTAGTACCCAGGGTCGGACTGGCCCACAGGGGTACAGGGGAAATCCCTGGTGGGCACCACCCTTTTTTGTAATGTCAGGTTTTAGAGTGCACTTGAATTATACATAGTTACTCTACTACAGAGTCAATTACCTGGCAGAGCAGGAACATAGATGAACAGACCAGACACTGTAGTGTCCATGTTGACTGCAGGCTATGTTCTCTATAATGTTTAGCCAAGCCTCTGTGGTGGCTGGCCACACTCATTAAGCATGGGTCTCTACCACTGCCTTCCCCCAGGGAGCCCTTCATGCACCCGGTCACTGATATTATGTACGGTAGGCAAAGGGTGGGCAAATACAGGACTCGTATCCCTCCATAGCCCATTAGGATTGCTAAGGATCTGCACTGCATGGTAACAAACTTACTACTCCTGAGCAAGGGGCTCCCAGCTCCTTTATTACACACTGCCTCAGAACTCTGTAATGGGTGGCTCAGATGTAAGAGAGCTCCGAGGCCGTGCATAATAACTATCCTGGTAGCACACGGATATGAAGGCCTAACGCAGTGCATAACGGAGGATCTGGGAGCACACGGATATGGTAGGGAGACCATCAAGACCATCGCGACCATCGGGCTTGCGACAAGACCCTTGTGGTAGGGTCTCATTGCAGCAAGCCCCAGAGAGATTTCGGCTCTAACAGACCCGAAATCTCTCCCACTGACATCACTCGTGATGTCAGTGGGGCCGCCCCAAACGGAAGCGTTCACATGGGAATGCCTCCGTTTGGGCAGAAACTCCCCCGGCCCGCCCACCAAAGGGGGCGTGCTGTCACTCAACATCGTCAGCATGCCCCCTTTGGTACGACCCCAGGAGCGACGGATTGCCCGTCGCTATCCGGGTCTCGCGCATGCGCACTGGCCCCCCATCGACCCGGTTGCGAGCGCACAGCGCTTGCGACCGGGTCAGAATCAGGCCCAGTGTTTACAAAATGACAGGAGCTGATTGGTTGGTATGTTATCTGTCTCCAAGGGTTAGTGAATATGTGTGCAGCCGTTGACAGTTTAAGCCAGAAGTTCTCAAACTCGATCCTCAGGACCCCACCCAGCAGGTGGAAAAGTGTATTAATTATTCACTGACACATTTCAAAAGTTCCACAGGTGGTGCTAATTATTTCACTTGTGATTCTGTGAGGAAACCTGCAAAACATGCACTATTTGGGGTCCTGAGGACCGAGGGCCTGATTCAGCAAGGATCACAAGTGCAAAGACGCATGCAGTCGGACGATTTTCGCGATCTGCATATACGCATCGCAGTGCGCGAACTAGCCACTGCGTTCGGGAATAAGATCGCAGTGTGTACGCATACCCATCACAAAGTGATTGACAGGAAGTACCATTTGTGGGTGGTGACGGGGGGGTGGTCGAGCGAACGCAGGCGTGTCAGTGCTTTTGAACGCTGTTACAGGGGTGTACATAATTAAGCCCCTGCGACGGCATACATCTAGATACCGACAGGAAGTTTAGCAGTTTGTAAGTGAGGTCTGACCTGCCTTAATTGTGCGTGAGGCTCTGATGGAACCGATGTTTTCGCAGACTTGCAAGTTATTACGGATGTGAGTAAGGGGAAGTGGGCGTCTTTATGTTGTGCTGCAGCGGCATTGCGATCGCAGTCATTTGCATAATTTTGCAGCAGAACTGCGTACGCACTTGCTGCCGCGATCGCATCAGCGATCCTTGCTGAATGAGGCCTCGAGTTTGAGAACCTGTGGTTTAAGCGAATAATAATACTAGATAGCAATTTTTAAATAGTGAAAAGTAAGAGCATTAAAGCAGCCTGCAAACCGCAAATTCATAACCGTAAAAAAAAAACTGGTTGCTTATTTACTAGCCAGTGGCGATAACAGTGATTTATTTATCTTTGCTGCCCAAGGGGAAGATTAAATAGGCAGCAAATCTGTGCAAGGTCTGGGGTGTCCTGTGCTGACGCCGTCAGGTGGATAGCTGCAGAGCACTGAGGCACATTGCGTGCAGAGATATCTTACATTTCCTAGAAAAGCTTACTGTGCCTGAAGTAGAAAACTTTGAGTGGAGCCAGCAGCGCGATTCCATCCTCTTAACTATCTGACTGCTGGGAACATTCCTGTACCTAAGCGGTTAATCTGAGCACAGGCCTGTGATACATTATGTCATCGGAGACCACTCCAGAAGCCAGGAAACTGAGGCAACATCCTAATGCATAGTGAAGCCATTTAATTGTCTTCAGATAATGCAGCCTTAGCAAGCAGGCCTGAATGATGTCACTTTGCTAACACAATATGTACAATCACGCCACGTTTGGCTTGACAAATAGTGTACTATTTGTTTTGTTAGTAATGCACAATTACACAAATGGCTGCCGCTCCAGGCCGTCCAGTGATTTAAACATGTCCATGAAGTTCTAGGAACCCGTAAAAACTTCACTGAGTTCTAGAATTTATTCATTTGACTTGTACATTATAAGACTTGTTTTCTAAACCCGTGCTTGCCAAATCCAGTAATCGGGACACACAAAAAGTGCATGTTTTCCAGATCTCCTTGCTGGAGCGCAGGTATATTCATTACTGACTGACACATTTTAAATCACATTTTAATTTTAGATCACGCAGGTGCACAAACCCCCGGCGTCCGGTGGAAGGAGCCGGACAGGGGCGGAGGGATCCTAAAGGATCGTGTGTGCGGTAACAAACGCCATCTGAAGATGGAGAATGCTCCCGCAGTCAAGCTCCGAAAATACAGCATTTTCAGAGCATGATGAATATAGCGAGGGAGAAAGGTATCTGAGATATCTCCTGCGGGGTGTGATATGCGACCGGCGGTTCAATTCCCGACAGCGGCTGCCCGACAAAGGAGGAAATCCTGATCGTCCTAAAGGTAAGTATCAACTAACCTAACCCCCTAACCCTCCTTAGGGGTGCCTAACCCTAACCTCCCCCCCCTGTGCCTAACCCTAACCCCCCCTAAGTGCCTAAACCTAACCTCCCCTTCCCCGCTGCCTAAACCTAAGTCGCCCAGGGGGGTGCCTAACCTTAACCTCCCCCGGGGTTGCCTAACCATAACCCTCCCTCCCCCTAGCCTAACCCTAACCTCTACATTTAGACGCCTGTCATTCGTCCCTAGTTGGGATAAAGCAGTCTGGAAGCCGGCGGTCGGCATTTAGACCGTTGGGTTCCAGACTATATCCCCTCCTGCGTTACCTTTATGATGAATGGACCCAATACTTAATTTCTACATAAGCAGATGATAATGTTAATTTTCACCTGCTTTTGTAGAAATTGTGATAAAAGAACCCTCTGTGAGGAGACCTGGAAAACATGCACTGGCTAGTGTGTCCCGCGGACGGTTAAATAAGCCATAATACAGGTTTTCTTGGGGCTTTATCTAATCCCGGCAAGGGTTAAGTTACAGGCATCGAAATTTCGATGGACGGTAAGCTAGGCACGGACAGCAGCGCGCGGGGGGGGGTATTAGGTTCAGGACTCCTGGGGGGGACTTAGGGGCAGGCATCCCCCCCGGGAAGGTTAGGTTTCGGCTAGGGGCAGGGGATGTTAGGGTTAGGCACTGGGGGAGGGGTTAGGCACTAGAGGGAGGGTTAAAGATGATCGGGATTTCCTCTGCTGTCGGGATTAGAACCGCTGGCCGCATGGCCTGTAAAAGGGGTATTAGTCACTAGGGGGTTAGGTTTGGGCTGCTGGGGGGAGGGTTAGGGTAGGGAGAGGGGGAGGGTTATGATTTTTACCAACAGGTGTCAGTATCCCAACCCGGTCGGGATGCCGGCATCGGGCTTTTGACTGCCGGGTGCCCGTACCCATCCCACATAAAGATAGATTGTCTGTGTGGACCGACCCTTATATAATAAATTAGCATACGATTTACAGGTACATACTGTATGTATAGAATAAAATCTAACGTTAAAAGGGTACTCTACCACCGGAGAACTGCTCTATACAACTATTGTTTTCCCATATATACCCTTCAGGTGGGCATCACTCCATTGGCACCCCATCACTGCCATAATAAATAAGATAAGCCTCAGTCTCGCAAGTCGTTCTGTATAAGCTAAAATATTCCCTGCAGTTTTGTGAGGTCACAGAACGGGTCTCCAGAGAGCAGTCGCTGAGCTGCCCCCAAAATGTGTCATTTTTAAATAGAACATCTGCCGTATCTTTTACTAAATAGCAGAGATGAACAGGTTCCGCACACACCTACCCCTTGCAATAAATAGGTATGTGAAGGGGAAGGGTTTAAGGGACATCCTAAAGCTCCATAAATATTAGGCACACCCCTAGGGGTGTGTCCATGCGCTCACTACCCTGTGACCATGTCCCGCCGTGAAGTGCCATGCCGTTTCCATAAATCCATTTAACCCAGTTGAAAGGTCTTTAGAAAGCATATGCCACTGGGCAGGACTGCAGGAAATCTGTCCCACTCCCGGACCCGCTCACTGCCTCCAGTCCCGCTGGCACCCTCCTCCAGCTCAGATCTCTGACTGTGCACTGCTCGCTCAGTGTTGCACCAGTCCACACATAAGTCACAACCCGTATCCCGCTTCCCGGTGTCCCACAGTGCTTCCTGTGTACATTACCTGACTATCGCGAGATCCTGCACGCGCGTACTAAACTCACCGGGCGGGGCAGCTATTTTGTCACGTCGTTATTCGTCAGGACATCATGGACACAAACACTGCTTCCTACCAGAGATTCAACATTTTTGGACACGACCACGATATATATGGAGGGAAGTACCTGCAACAACGGTCTGATGTATCTGAAATGGACGTAGCAGTAACATCTTGATCAGGTGCAGCGGCGTAACTAGGGTATTTGGAGCCCAGGGCAAATTTGAAAAGGGAGCCCCCCCCTCATCACCCCGATATGTGCTCGTGCTGGAAAAAATGGGCGTGGTCACTTAAAAATGGGGCGTGTCAACATGACACACCCCTTTATTTTCACGCTGAACATTCCTATCCATATGCACCTTAACCCCAGTAGTACCCCTTATACAGTACCCCCAGTATGCAGTTCTGGTCCCTCTTATGCAGGCCCATAGTAGTGCCCCTTATACAGTATCCCCAGTAGTGGTCCCCCTTATACAGCCCCCAATTAGTTCCCCTTACTCAGTGCCCCCAGTAGTGGTCCCCCCAAATGCAGTGCCCTATGTAGTGTTCCCCCTTATGCAGTGCCCCCAGTAGTAGTCCCCAAATGCAGTGCGCCCAGTAGTGGTATCCCCTTATGCAGTGCCCTTTATATAGTGCCCCCAGTAGTAGTCCCCCCCCATGCAGTGCCCTTTATATAGTGCCCCCAGAAGTAGTCCCCCCCATGCAGTGCCCTTTATATAGTGCCCCCAGTAGTGGTCCCCCCAAATGCAGTGCCCTATGTAGTGTTCCCCCTTATGCAGTGCCCCCAGTAGCAGTCCCCACAATGCAGTGCACCCAGTAGTGGTATCCCCTTATGCAGTGCCCTTTATATAGTGTCCCAGCAGTAGTCCCCCACCATGCAGTTTTCCCAGTAGTGGTCCCCCTTATGCAGGCACCCAGTAGTGATCCCCCCCTATCTAGTGCCCCCTGTAGTGGTCCCCGCAGTGCCCCTAGCAGTAAGCCCCTTATATAGTGCCCCCAGCAGTAGTCCCCCCCCCTCCCATGCAGTGCCCCCAGTAGTGGTCCTCCTGATGCAGGCCCCCAGTAGTGACCCCCCCTATCCAGTGGTCCCTGTAGTGGTCCTTCCTGTTATTGCCCCCAGTAGTGGTCCCACCCAGTGCAGTGCCCCTAGTAGTAGGCCCCTTTTATAATGCCAACAGTAGTAGTCCCCCCCTCCCATGCAGTGCTCCCAGTAGTGGTCCCCCTGATGCAGGCCCCCAGTAGTGATCCCCCCTATCCAGTGCCCCCTGTAGTGGTCCTTCCTATTATTGCCCCCAGTTGTGGTTCCCCCAGTGCAGTGCCCCTAGTAGTTGGCCCCTTTTATAATGCCCCCAGTAGTAGTCCCCCCCAAGTAGTGGTCCCCAGTTGAGGTTCCCCCTCCCAATTAGGTGCCCCCAGTAATAGCCCCCCCCAGTAGAGGTCCTCCCAATAATGGTGCCCCCAGTAATACCCCCCCCCAGTAGAGGTCCTCCCAATAATGGTGCCCCCAGTAGTAGCCACCCCACCATGGTGCCCCCACCCCCAGTAGAGGTCCCCCCAGTAGTAGCCACCCCCCTCCCCTGCTGTGCCCTCAGTAGTGCAGGCAGGTTTAAAAAAAAAAATATATAAAAATATACTTACCTGAATCCACGCTGCTGCTCCGGTCCGCAACACCGCTCCCGCCGCCGCCGTCCGCCAGTCCTCCCAGGCTGGCGCGCTCAGAATAATGATGTCATGACGTCTGTCCCATTACCCATTGCAGGAGCCGGACGGAAGCCCGGCTCTTGCAGTGGGTGCTGCAGCAGTCAATGAGAGTCTATCTGACTCTCATTGGCTGCTGTTTAACACACGCATCGCTGGCGGCGATGCGTGTGTTATGCACAGCCTGAGCCTGCCTCCTGGCGCTATTGGGCAAGCGCTCAGGGGGAGGGAACGGGCTCAGCTGTGCAGCACAGGACCGGTGCTGGAAGCCTAGCGCCGGTCCTGTGTAAATGTGTAGCGCTGACCGACTCACTGCGGTCGGCGCTACACTGGTGGCTAACTAGGGCGGGCCGGACCATGGTCAGTGGTGCCCCCCGCGCCGCCGGTCCCACGGCGCCCAGGGCACGCACCCCGCTCGCCCTGCCCTAGTTACGCCACTGATCAGGTGCAGCTCTGGATTTCAGTCTCTCCCCTTGGTTGCTTTAAACAATGGTTCTATATATCATTATGATGCTCCAACCTGCGCCTCATCCATACCTAGAGTACAGATAAATGCATTCAATCCGTAATTAGTCTCAGCATAGTTACTAGACTGGCATTGGTGTGTTTATCAGTGCACCTGTATCCTGACTCAGCAGAGGACAGATACATGGAGAAATAAGAAATAAGCACTAAACCAAAAGATATCACAGGATAGAGTGTTAGCTCTGGTCACATTGTTATTTGCAGTGAAACATTGCTGTAATCAGCAGCGCAATAGAGCAGCCGCCGTGAACATTATTGTTTCTAAAGCAAATTATTCTGCGCATCCACAGTGCGACATTTCTATACGGAGAACCTGAGCACTGTGAGCCGGATTCAGCGAGGAATGCATTTGCTAATACGCACGCAAACGGTCGATCGTTGCGTTCTGCGCATGCGTATGTCCCGCAGTGCGCGTGCACAAACCGGTCACTGTGATCGGGACTGTGAACGCAGTGACTATGCAGACCCATCACAGAGTGATTGACAGGAAGTGCCGTTTATGGGTGGTGACAGGGGGGCGGCGAAACACAGGCGTGCCAGTGCTTTTCAATGCCGTTGCAGGGCAGTGCATAAATGATCCACTGTGATGCCCTACGCAGCCTGAGGCTCATTAGCGTACGTGGAAGTTAGCTATTTCTGAGTAAGGTCAGAGCTTGTGGAAGTGCGCGTGAGGCTGCGATGGTACTCGATTGCACCGATGGTTTCACAGTCTTGCTAAACATTACGGATGTGTGTAAGGTAAAGTAGGCGTCCTTATGTAGTGTAGCAGTGGCTATCGCAGTTAAACTGCGTGCGTAATCGCTATTGCATTCGCAGTTGCATTCCGTAGTGAATCAGGCCCTGTGATAAACTTTCCTGCAGAGGTGTGTTTTCAGAGACCTCTCGCCCAGACAATGAATGGATTACGCCATTCACATTGAAGTGCACCATTGAAGCCCTGCCCCAGCTGTAAATGCCACGAATCGTGGTTTTGAACATCGGGAGGGGGGGGATGGGGGGCAGCCACAATGACGTTTTCCCACCCATTGTCATGGGGTTAGGAAAAAGTCAGCGAGTATGACTGGGTATAATTTAGGACATACTCTCTAATGCTGGCCATACACCTGCACGATTTCAGGCCGATTTTTGACGAGTCTTACGATGGATTGTGTAGAAATAGTGTATTTTTGGAGTAGGATACGATCCGATGCGCGCTCCCATAGCTCCTAAAACGGATCGCATGAGCAGATGTGCAGCCCATATTGTCCATCTATCACACTCTGCTCACATTGTGTAACTTACCTTGCCATTTGCTGCAGGTCAGGATTTCTGCCTGACCTTGTTCGGGAACCATTCAGTGACATCACCATCATGCACTATGGGGGTCATTCAGACCCACTTGCAAGTGGCAGTACGCTCGCAAGTGGGTCGATGTCCCCCACTGCGCATGCGCACGACGGAGGGAGCTCCGTCGTGCGCATGCGCGAGACCCGGACTGCGACAGCCAAGCTGTCGCTCTGGGTCTCGCACCAAAGGGGGCGTGCTGTCGATGTTGATTGACAGCACGCCCCCTTTGGTGGGCGTGCCGGGGGCGTGCCTGCCAGACGGAGGCGTTCCCATGGGAACGCCTACCGTCTGAAGCCGGCCCCACTGACATCACTAGTGATGTCAGTGGGAGTGATTTTGGCTCTGATAGAGCCAAAATCACTCCAGGGCTTGTGGCAGGGAGACCCTACCGCAGGGTCTCCGTCGCAAGTCCGATGGTCAAGACCATCGCGACCATCTTTTTGGACGCTCGTATATGCTGTAGGTAGTGACCCACAGCTATACGAGCGTCTAGGAGGACGCTCCATTTTAATGGAGGAGGGCCCTGATTCAGAGCGAGCGCTCTGGTCAGAGCGTCCAGCTCTGAATCAGGCCCTATGGCCCTGATTCAGACCCACTCGCGAGCGGCTGTCCGCTCGCAAGTGGGTCGATGGTCTGCACTGCGCATGCGCACGACGGAGGGAGCGAAGGACGTGACGAGCGAAGGACTTTCCTTCACTCGTAGTGTCTGATCAAAGGGGGCGTGCTGTCGATGTTGATTGACAGCACGCCCCCTTTGGTGGGCGTGCCGGGGGCGTGCCTCCCAGACGGAGGCGTTCCCAAGGGAACGCCTACCGTCTGAAGCCGGCCCACTGACATCACTAGTGATGTCAGTGGGAGTGATTTTGGCTCTGATAGAGCCAAAATCACTCCTGGCCTTGCGGTTGAGAAACTCAAGCGCAGGCTTCTGCTCGCAGTGGCGATGGTCGCGATGGTGACCCACAGCTATACGAGCGTCCAGGAGGACGCTCCATATTTATGGAGGTGGGCCCTGATTCAGAGCGAGCGCTCTGGTCAGAGCGTCCGGCTCTGAATCAGGCCCTATGTCAGCTGATAGCATTCTTCCAGTGAGACTTGCAGCAAAGTCATATCCCCTGTGAGAACTCTCACTGGTGCCTGAGCAAAGAGTTACTTCCTAGTGTTAAGTTCTATCCTGTGGCTCCTTTGTGCAGAAAACCATCACTGCCATCTGGCTCCATATCTACAGTTTCTGTGTCATGATTGTGTGCTGCTGTATTCCAGCTCAGTGCAATCACCAGCTGCACTGATCAGAGGATTCCTGCAATCAGTCTCTGCAAACCTGTTCCTGACCCTGGCTTGTTGCTGACCTGCTTCTGTGTAATCCCTGGTACTGCGTTTGGTAATCTGGTTCTGACCTTGGCTATCCTCTGCGACCTGCACACGTCTGCTCCCTGGTACCTTGTTGTCCGTTTGGTTCTGACCCGGCCTGTTCACTACACTGAAAGTCTTCTCCACTTCACCCAGAGTTACCCAGCACCTGTATAGGGGAATCTATTCTGAGGGCCGTGACCTGTGTGTCGGACGCAGCCAAGCCCATACCCTCTTGCGAGTGTCCCTGGTGAACACCATTGGCACATTAGACTCCATGCCTCAGGAAGAGGTCACGCCAATCCCCAAATACGGGTTGCGTCCATTTGCCCTCCGAGAGTTGTGACACCATCGTATCGTGTGCAGATCGTACCATGTATTTTGTGCATGCTATGCATCGTGCGTCCATTCATGTCATTTCAATGACTTTTCCCTGATGAGCACGTGAGGCACCCGATCGATCGTACGACAGATCGTGTGCAATGAAAAACAACAAGTCGTGCTGCCGGCACTGCCAGGGAGCTCCAGGGAGTCGGGAGGTGAATCATATCTAATGCTGGTGGCGCAGGTGTATGGCCAGCATAAGCTTCCTAACCTGAGACAGGCTATAGGAGCAGGCCTATCGATCTAGGGGCCTGATTCAGACCCGGACGCAAGTGGCCGTTCGCTCGTCCGCCGTACGAGCGGAAAAATTTTAATTTAAGCGCTCGCTTGTATGTTCGCTCGTAGCTAACCTTCCGCCCCATATTCTCCCAACCCCTCCTCTAGCTAGCGAGCGTTCAAAATAGCGAGCGTCCGTCTCCTCTTTGGTTCCATAGAGCGCTCGCACAAGTCAATTCCGGAAGTGGCCCTGTCAGTTTTCGATTGCCTGCTATTTCATTCAGCAAACATACTTGAATCGATTAATGGCAATCACTATATTAATTACCTTAATTGTTATTCACATGTTTGCAATCCTGTTTTTTTTCTCAATGTCAATAAACTTTATTCTTGTTAGTGTGTGTAATTTCTTCAGCAGAATACGTACGGTTTGACCAAGGGGATGGTTTTTCGAAATTAATAGTTTGTTAGAATGCTGGTATTGTTTTGCGTTTTATTTTTATAGGCAGATTTTAATACTTTAATTTTGATATTTAAATTAGCTTACGCATGTCACTGCATCAAGCCTATCATAACTCACATTATATTTGTGAGGGTGTAGGTCACATGACTCATACAATAACCAATAAAATTGTTCCTGTTAATTTACAAAGTACATTAGCCAATCAATTTTTTTCTAGGACCTTTATTAAAACTGTTTTGTGTAAAAAAATCATTGCCATCATGAGAGCCGCCGCTTTTTGTCACCGTGAGCTCCTGGTCCTCACTGAGGTGATGGACCGGAGAATTACAGAGTATCCGCACCCCATCACCAACCTCCGCAAGCGGCTGGCCTACGCGGAGGTGCGCCGCCACCTGCGTTCCCTTGGTTATCGCCAAAATATCGGCCAGCTGGAACGCAGGTGGTCGGATCTGAGGCGCAGATCCCCACGCCTGCTGGCCCGTTTGCGTCTCCAGATAGTGCAAAGTAAGTGTTTCTGTGTATGTTTATTTATTTATTTATTTATTTTTCTCATACCTGCGTGTGCATGTTTATAGTATAGGCCTGTTTGTTTATTTTGGACATACCTGCGTGTGCATGTTTACAGTATAGACCTGTTTGTTTATTTTGGACATACCTGCGTGTGCATGTTTACAGTATAGGCCTGTTTGTTTATTTTGGACATACCTGCATGTGCATGTTTACAGTATAGGCCTGTTTGTTTATTTTGGACATACCTGCGTGTGCATGTTTACAGTATAGCCCTGTTTTTTTTAATTTTTGGGATAAAATCAAAAAAATAAAAGGCAATTTGTAATTACAAATGTTTTTCTCCATCATTTAGGGGCAGTGCGGAGACTCACACGTCGCAGACGTGTGTCTCGTCCCCTATCCCCCACTCCCACCCAAACATCTTCTGCCCACTCTTCCCCAAATTCCCCCTCCACCCCAGACCTTGCCGCCCATCAGTCTCCTCCCTCTCCTCACATTAACATCCCTCCAACTTCCCCCTCCACTCAAACCCCCCCTCTCTTTTCCTCACCCTCCACTTTATCCCACATTACCCCTCCTCCTTCCCTGAGCCACTGGCCCACCTCTGATGAGGAGGAAATCGGGGCTCCAGGCCCAGTCAGCAGTGTGCCCGGTATGTTTACATTTTAAACTATGGTTTTTTGTTATGTTTGTTTTATTTTGGTTGATGTTGTCCTTTTGCCTGTGCAGTTCAAAATAGTAAAGTAGCTCCAATGTTTTTGAAATATATCTTTGTGAAACAATGTCAAGGATGTTTTCCCCTTACACATATGACACATGTCCAAACACTCACACTTGTGTCTTTCTTGTTTACGCTACCAACAAATGTCGTAGTTTGACTTTTTTTTTTTTTTTGGAGGAGGATTTTTTTTCTTCTTTTTGGGCCCTTATTTGTTTTAAATCTTTTCTTTTTGCATTCCTTTTGTTTTGGACATGTTTTGGTAACTGATATATTTTTTTGGTATAGTCTGAATTTTTGGTTGGTTGTTAAAATCTAAATAAAGGTGTCATTTTAGTAATCCGCACATTTTTTTAACCCACAGAGGACCAGAGGCATAACGAGGCAATTGCAGCCGGACTACTGGTTATACGGGGCCATGTAGTTGCCATGCAGGTGGCATTGGACCATCTTTTGGCGATCCTGCGCCACTAATTTTTTTACATTTCAAAAAAAAATTACCCTAAAAATAAAGTTTATTTTGAATTATTTAAGTCTCATTCCTTGTCTGTAAATCTTAGATTGTTGAACCTTACATAAGTCTACTATTTGTCCCTGAGTTTTTAAGTAATGTACATTTGTTTGTAGAAAGCTCAAGTAAGTATGTAAGCTTGCACATTAAAAACATAACAATACCAATAGCTTTGTAGAATTAACCTCAAAAAGAGAATAATTTTTTTTGGGGGTAATGTAAAAATTAAAGCTACCTGCTTAGGCCTAGAATGGAAAACATACTGATTCACCATAATACCTTTGGTGTTTGTTTTGAGCAACAAAGCAGGGTACTAAAGTTTATAAATTAAGAAATTACAGTATTAGGCATTAAGCAACTTTGCATTTTTTGGAACAGGTTACACTTGGTTGTAATTTACGATGGAAATCGTTGGGTAACGTTAAAAAAAAATGTAATGCACACAAATAATAAACACCAAGTGAATTGACACAATAAATTCACACATTGAAAACACACACAAAAGTCCAAACAACACCAAAACCCCCCCCCAAAAAATCAGGAACTGTTTGAAGAAGTAGCATGCCAACATGAATCCACAAATGAGGAGAAGAAATCATTGTTCCCGAAGTTATATCCAATGTGTCCACATAAAGTCATTTGTGTTGATCAGGTAGTATGCATGGATTTTTATGGTCATTTTAGGGAATAAAAAAAAAAAATTAAAAGTGTACATTAAAATATTACATGTCTACATTGTATCAATTAAATAACTTTGTGGAAATTATTACCTAAAAAATCTTGCAACAACTTCATCGCGTATGGCCCCCCACATACTGACCTCCGACCAACCTCAGGGGGGCCGTCCTCAGGCAAGGCATCCTCTGGCTGCATTGGGACACCACTCCTTATGGCGATGTTGTGAAATATCCCACACAGGACCACAATTTTCGAAACCATAGCCGGCAAATACATGAGGTCGCCACCAGAGCAGTGGATGCATCTGAATCAGCCTTTTAAAAGGCCGATACAGCACTCCACCACCTGCCTGGTGGCTGTAAGTGCGGAATTATACTTACTTTGTGGCCCTGGTGTGGGAACCAAATAAGGAGTGAGCAGCCAGGGCGTGCAAGGGTAACCACTGTCTCCTGTGAAAATATAAAAAACATCAGGACCATTGTGTACCAAGCTTTGCATTGGTTTCAACAGAAGGTGTCAACTTACCCAGAAGCCATGCATCACCAGCTTGTAGGTTGCTTAATTTGTGCCAAATCCCTTATTGCCGGATGACGAAGGAATCATGTGCACTGCCTAGGAATTTGGCATTCAGGGACAGGATCTGGAGGGAGGCATCACATACCACCATTACATTCATCGAGTGAAAGTGCTTTCGGTTCCTAAATTTAGCCTCCAGCCTTGCTGGAGGCTGAAGTGGTATGTGAGTGTCATCCACAACCCCTATGATGTGTGGGTAGCCAGCAATTTGGTAAAAATTAGCCTTCACCACATTAAGGGAACCCATATCCAATGGCATTTTAATAAAATGATGGAGGTGTTTAAAAAGTGCCTCCATCACTGCCTTCAGGATCCTTGAAAAGGAGGATTGGGATATTCCTGCCACTATTCCCACGGTGGTTTGAAAGGATCCTGAGGCACAAAAATGTAACACCGACATTAATTGTGTAAGTGGTGGTATTGCTGTAGGACTGTCAATTTGCCGTTCAAGATCACTCTCTATTAATGAGAGAGTGTCTATGATGATTTGTGGCGGAAGACGGTATCGCCTTAACACCTCATCATCTGGCATTCCAAAAAGGGTGACATGTGTTCTATATATCTGGGGCCTTGCACGCCTACGAGGCCTAAGCCTGGGACAAAGTTGAGGTTGGTCGGGTTCTGGAACCATGGCCAATATAATACGACCAATATCAACCTGAAATGTTAAGCCAGGTAGTTATTGTTTTAGACAAATGTGTTAAGAAAAATATACTTATCTTTTCAAAGAAAACCAAAGATTCTTACAGGCCTGGGTCGTGTCATGTGAAAAGCAACCTACATTTCAAAAGTAGAAAATATTTTTATGATTAATTTAATAAACTAGGAATTAAGCCAAATATAGTTGCCGAAAATTTAGAGAAGGGAGCACACATTAGTTTGCAAAATAGTACGCTACATTTAGAGTTAAGACATGATTTTACACAGAAAAAACACACATTAGTTCACAAAATAGTACGCTACATTTAGAGTTAAGACATGATTTTACACAGAAAAAACACACATTACTTAGCGAAACATATGCTAAGACCAACACATCGAATTTGTTAATTCATAAAACCAAAAACACTTACCAAAAACAGACAAATATCCCGAAGTTAGAAAAGGTCACTTGGTCACTGCCAAAATAACTGTAAAAAAAATGTAAACAATTTAATAATACATTTTTAGGGGAATTTTTGAAATACTTACTCAAAAATATAAATAAAAATAGCAAAAAAACCCGCAAAAATGCTAACGTAAACAAACAAAGTAATACAAAAACCAAACTGCTCAAAAATACAAACTACTCCTTCATGAAACCACAAACCACGAACAAACCACTACACCGAAAAACCTCCAACAATCCAAAAATGCCACCTCGAATGGAGTCACACCAAGCCATAAATAGGCTTTATTTTCCTGCTCAAATTAAGGACGGACAATAGGAGCGCACAAGGAATGATGCGGCCAAATAATGCTGACGCATGTATAAAAACGTCACTTAAGGCCAAAATCGGTCTGCTACATTGAGAAAAGACAATGAGTACAGAGCAGCAAAGTACTAGCCAAGAGGCGCCATGTAATTATTTTATAAATTATTCGAAAATGCTTATGTTTAACATTACATTTTGAAACATTTAACTTTTAAAATTTTTCAACCATTTAAAAAAAAGGTGTGGAGGATGCCATGGAAGAGGCTGCTGGGCCTAGTAGGCAAACTAGGGCCCCAAAAAAAAGACAGCCACAATTCACAAGGAAGGAGATGGAGGTTTTGGTGCAAATGTGCAACGACAACCTGGCACAGGCACCAAGGAATATGGGTGCAACCCAGAGATGGAAACTGTGGGACGACATAGCCAGTGCTGTCAATGGGGTGGGTGAGTTTGAAAGTTCAACCCGGGAGGTCAAACGCCGGTACGTAAAAACTACATTTGAATAAAAAATGGTTACAGGTCCAAATACTGCAGTAATAATGCCAATTTTTTAACCAACAGATGGAGCGACTTCAAATATCGGCTTAAACAAAAAATGGCTGATAGGGCTAGGCATGCAGGGGGAACAGATGGGGGTCCCACCCCTGTGTCACTTGAGCTCATGGATTTGGAGGAGCTGGCCCAGGGGTGTGTGCAGGATGAGGAGGTGTTTGGCATGTCGAATATGGATACCGACATGCCAGACTTCGCGGCTCCTCATGTTGCCCCAGGTAAATGTTGTAATGTTAACAACTCAGAAATGTGTTTTGTAAAATATCTCGTTTTGAATTTGAATCTTTACTCTTTTTTCTCACAGAGACACAGGCGGATGAGTCTGCTCCAGAGGTGAGCTTTGGCCGCAGAATTTCTTCTGGCTCTGCAGGGGAGGAAGCAGTAGATCTGGCTGGGGACCCTGTGGCAGACAGTTCAGGGCATTCCCCCTCGCAGGCAGTGGCCCTCCTCACTGATCTCAATGTTAAAACGGATCAGCACACCGAGATTCTGCTGAGGATGGACGCCAATCTGCTATGGGTGGCGGACGCCCTGGAGCAAAATACTGCGGCCAACGTGAGAATTGCAAATGCCCTGGTGGAAAATACTGGGGTAAACATAAGAATTTCAAATGCCCTGGAGCAGCTCGTTCGCCAGCACGTTGGAGCTGGCCTCCCTTCCTGCCGGAACATCAGGACCCTCCACCTCTGGCACAACAACAGCCATCCCTCCAAATGTGCCTAGCCCTATGCCTAGTCCAGAGGCAACAACATCTGCCTCTGGCCAGGCCAGCCGAAGGAGCTCCCGGGCCCGTTCCGGCTCCCTCCAAACCCCGGCCAAAAGGCCTAAAAGGCGATGACAGCACTGGCTAATTACCCCACAATCCATCTCTGTGTTTGCCCCATATTCCTTCATGACAACAACCTCCCTCTCCTTTCTTGTGAATTGTTTTTTTGGGATTTTTTAAAGTTCAAATGCCACTTATTTTGTGTGTGTGTGGGCCAAATCATTTTTAAGTTTTTTTTCCCTTTTAAAAATATGTTTATGGCAAAAAAAAAAAAAAAAGGAAACAATCATTTAATAAAATTATTATAAAAATCTGCAAAGTTCTATTGATGATTTATTCCAAAACAGGATAAAAGGTAATCCCTCAAACAAATTTAGAAACAATACAACGGAAATAGAAACATTTAATTTTGTAAAACAAAACAAGGGTTAAAAACAATTTATGAGTTTGAATTAACACTTAGCAAAAAACAAAAGGACGATTGGTTTCTTGTCCTCCAAAAAATAAAAAAATAAAAAACATGCGTACAATATTGTTTCCCTAAAAAAGAAATACTTACAAATATTTTGAAAGCCCCAAAATAAAAAATATTTGTTAGCTAATTTATTGTACGACCCAGAAATTAGCAGCTGAGTAGTTCACCTGCGTTCGGATTTTAGCTACTAAAAAAGGTCTATTTGCTAAACAGCTTACAAGCAGATTTGCAATTAAAAGATGATTGTTTTTGTGGCCTCAATTGATAAATTGCTACACCATCGATGAGTCCAGGGAAGTACGAAGAGACCATCGTCATTGTGGTAGACTATACCAGACCACAAGCTGAGCGAGCAGTCTTAATGGAAATTGGATGAGACAGTGACGTATCACTTGTTCCGTTCACATTTGGCGCTCGCATAAGATAATTTATGTACGCCCAAAAAACGCCTCGACACGCCTGCGTTTTCCCATCTCCACCCCCGTCACCACCCCAAAACGGACAATTATGTCAATCACATTTGACATGTCACTTCCTGTTCGCTGTGTCTACGATCGACTGAAAAATGACCGCAATCAGGCGTACGCACATGCACACCGACGCATGCGTGGTTGTACAACATCGACTGACTACGAACGAGCGGCCGCTTACGAGTGGCTCTGAATCAGGCCCTAGGTGTATAAACTTAAGAGGGTCTAAACAATTCACATATGCAAATAAAAGTAAATACAGGTGTGACTTCACTAGTTAAGTCAGAATTTTCAGGTATTTGCTATGAAACAATCCACTGAAACAGTAGGAGCACTGGAGAGTACACATAAAGGGTCTAATTAATTCCCGCTCGCAAGCGCCGATGCGCTCGCAAGCGGGTCAATGTAGAGGCCCTGCGCACGCGCAGCGGCCGCACTGCACGTGCGCAAGCCCCGTAGCGAGAGAGAAATTCTCTCGCTCCTGGGCTTACTACAAAAGGGGCGGCTGTCAAAGTTGATTGACAGCTCGCACCGTTTTGCGGGCGGGGCGGTGGCTTGCCAAATGGAGGCGTTCCCAACGGAACGCCTGCCGTTTGGGGGCAGCCCCACTGACATCACTCGTGATGTCAGTGGTGAGCTTCTGGCTCTAAAAGAGCCGAAAGCTCACTGGGGCTTGCGGCAGATGAGACCCTACCACAAGGGTCTCGTCGCAAGCCCCGATGGTTGCGATGGTCTTGACCATCGCGACCATCAACCTTGCCGCTCGCTAAAGCTGTGGGTGGTGACCCACAGCCTAGCGAGCGGCCAGGAGGCCGGGTCAGAAAATAGATGCGGCCGCCATCATTCAGAGCGAGCGCTCGCATTTTGGGAACGCCTCTGAATGAGGTCCAGAGTCCAAGGTCACAGAAATACAACACAAATCACAAGCAGTTTTGCCGACTGAAGGTCAGGGAGACTCCCTATGATAGAGTGAGATCCCCTTAGTGCCTGAAGTGCCTAGCAACCTCCCATGATATGGTTAATAGACCGGTGGACGAGATGCTGCCGGTCTATATCCCGGGGACTTAAGACAGACATCGAAATACCGACGCCTATCTTAATCCCAACGCCGGAATGCAGCCGGACCGAACAAGCTAAGTCTGGAGCATCTCAGCACTTAGCCGCAGGGGGGTTAGGTTTAGGCACCCCCCGGGAGGGTCAGGCTAGGGGAAAGGGGGGTTAGGTTAGGCGCCACTGGGGGGAGGTTAGGGTCAGGGATTAGGTTTAGGGTGCGGGAAGGGAGGGTTAGGTTTAGGCACCCCCGGGGAGGACAGGGTTAGGCACCACAGAGTTGGCTCGAGGCAAGTTCGACCAGTGTGGTCGAACAGGTGCACCACCCCATAGTGGGTGCACCCCTCCAAACCATCACGATTTCAGGACAGTCCCATTTTTTGGGCACTGCCCTGCTGGTCCACCCGCAGGCCAAGTGTCCCGCGGGAGGTTGGGCACCCCACCGCAGCAGCTATGCAGCGGTGCCGGACCCCGGAGAAGCTGAATGTGCAAGGAGAGGGCTGTGACACTCCCTTTCGGGCGCATGCGCACAGCGAAGGTAACCGGGTACCGCAGTCCTGAAGTTGCTCGAGGCACAGCAACACCTGGAGCCGCCCTGAGGCACCACTCCGGGAGTTTTAGGGTTAGGTACCACTAAAGGAGGGTTATGGGGGGAGAGGGGAGGGTTAGGGTACTTACCAGCCCTAGTCGGGATCTTGTCCTGTCGGGCTTCTCTAGTCGGGATTTGAACCTAAACAGCCGCCGGAATTTCATACCCATACCCAACATCCCATGTGCACAGTTTTTATGTTGCGAACTATGTAACAGTTTTAGGGCTCATTTACAGTTTTCTACGTGAGTCATTTTTATGACACACCTCTCCGATGGTGCAGTAGGCGGTCTTTTCAGTGCGACGCACACAGTTACTGCTCTCACAATCTCCCTGCAATGTAAGCAAGTATGAACATACTATATGTGACAACATAAAACCCGGTGTAAGCAATGCAGTAAATGCCGGGCCTGCTAGACTGGCAGTTCTACGATTCAGCAGTTTAAAAGTTAAAATACAATTAATATATATTTCTCGGTATGCACTCAGAAAGTCAACATGTACTACATCGACATTTGTATGGTAGATACCAGAAAGTCGACAGTTATGATACCGACACGGTTAAAATGTCGAGAGTGTGTATGTGTGGTGTTTGTGTGTGTGTGTTAGAGCCAGCATTGCAGAATGTCATTAATCTGGTAGTATAACATGCTTACAGAAAACAGTGTTGGCTTTCGCAACTGAACACATTACTCAGCTTCAAAGGTCAGTGCAGCTGGTCACATACTGACTGATGTCAGACCCTCCCTCACTGCAGGGCTCACAGGTGTCACACGGCCGGCTGCAAAGAAGAGGTTTGTCCTATCTGTAAGAATCTGGATGAATCTGGCGCCCAAGCTGTTATGGTGTATACACATGGTCCAACTTAAAAGAACGATATAAACAATAACGATATCGTTTGATAATTTATATCGTTCTTTTTTTCAACCCCTTTAACGACCAAACGATGGTCGATGCACAGGCACGGATGGTCAATATCGATATCAACCATCGCCAGTGCATGCAGGCCAACCTGGTCGATATCGAAATATAATGTTCATTGCAAAACTGGCCTTATACACTTAACTAGATAAGCAGCTAGGGTAGTAGAGGTAATGGGCCAGCAAACAAATGGCTGTTAGCTGTACAGTATACAGTGTTTGGCCCATCAATCGGTAACAGCATTTTTTCCATTTAAAATAAATACTAATAACGTTTTCTATTACATGGCCGTTAACATTTGCTTGGGATCACTCTGGTAATATAAAATGGTAACCTCGTATTGTTGCCAAGTGACTTACACATCGGCCATGCTATATTGTGGGGCATGCTATATTTTGGGGCATATTATATTGTGGGGCATGCTATATTGTGGGGCATATTATATTGTGGGGCATTCTATATTGTGGGGCATTCTATATTGTGGGACATGCTATATTGTGGGGCACGCTATATTGTGGGACATACTATATTGTGGGACATACTATATTGTGGTGCACTCTACATTGTGGTGCATGCTATATTGTAGGGCATACTATATTGTGGGACATGCTATATTGTGGGGCATACTATATTGTGGGGCATTCTATATTGTGGTGCACTCTATATTGTGGGACATACTATATTGTGGTGCATGCTATATTGTGGGGCATACTATACTGTGGTGCACTCTACATTGTGGGGCATGCTATATTGTGGGGCATATTATATTGTGGGGCATTCTATATTGTGGGACATGCTATATTGTGGGGCACGCTATATTGTGGGACATACTATATTGTGGGACATACTATATTGTGGTGCACTCTACATTGTGGTGCATGCTATATTGTAGGGCATACTATATTGTGGGACATGCTATATTGTGGGGCATTCTATATTGTGGTGCACTCTATATTGTGGGACATACTATATTGTGGTGCATGCTATATTGTGGGGCATACTATACGGTGGGGCATACTATACTGTGGGGCATACTATATTGTGGGACCAGGGCCGGCTCCAGGTCTACTAGCACCCTGTGCGAGAAATGTTGGCGCGCCCCCCCCTCCAATTATTTTGTTAACTGAACAAAATTAATATGTTTCCTATAGTCTAATTAAATAAATTAATCCACAGGAAACAAAAAACACAAAGGAGTCAAAGTAAGGGGCCAGACCTTTTATTGAGAAGACACAATGCTGCTCCGGATGGTGGTATAATATATAGTCATGGATAACTAGTCCCACTGTTAAAACAATATGATAGCTATATCATGGCTGGGTGCTGATGACACATACTACAGTGGGAAGGTTCATCTATGACTATGGGATCTATTTACTAAGCAGTGTTACTGTGTTAGGAGACAAAGAGAAAGGAGATAAGGTGCCAGCCAATCAACTCCCAACTGTCATTTTTACAAACACGGCATTTAGGAGCTGATTGGCTGGTACCTTATCTCATTTCACTTTGTCTCCTAACACTGCTTAGTAAATAGACCCCTAAATATTATAACGCCATCCGGAGCAACATTGTGTCTTCTCAAACGGTTTGGCCCCCTACTTTTGTTTTATGCCTACCTCGTTCCTCACATCACCGCACCACACCACATCCACCCCTTCCCTGCGTCCTTGTCTCTCCATCCTTCCAATCCTGTAACCACTGTCCTTAGAGAACGCACCAGTCTCCTATTTCTAGCCTTAATACAGCACTAGGTATTCCCGCATACGGTGCAGCACTCATAAATACCCATACCCACCCCTTGTACTCATATAACCCCTCCTCCTCCCATCCCTCACATATATTTTTCCCCCTTCTCCTGTTTTTCACCTCTGAACACCACACTGAGTATCAACACATCCCCTTCGTACCCACTCCTCGTGCAATTTTACTTTTCTTATTTCACTCAGGGCACTGTCAGCAGTCTCTGAGTCACCACTCACCGGGTCGGCGGTCGCGGTCTGTCTCCTCCATCCTGGGGTCAGGCATCAGGGCACCAACGTCGACATGACCGACCTCAGTGTGCGCAGAGTCCGCTCACTGGTCCTGTGGCCACAGATGGCTGCTGCCCGCCTGCTAGCGGCATCACAGCCACTAGTAACTTCCACTGCCACCGGAGTCAGAGACTGCGCGGGCAGGGGTGACGTGTGACGTCACACCCGGCCCGCCCAGCACTGCCCAATCCTGGGACTGGATGCTTAAAATAGGGCGGCGGCCGCGGCTAAAGCCAATGGGTGGGCAGCCAGAATTTTTCTTAGAGGCAGCCAGAGAGACAGGGCTGTCAGACAGGGAAAATGGTGGAAGAAAATAAATGCGCCCACTGTAGGTGGCGCCCTTGTGCGGCCGCTCAGGTGGAACATGCCTAGAGCCAGCCCTGTGTGGGACATACTATATTGTGGGGCATTCTATATTCTGGAGCACTCTATATTGTGGGACATACTATATTGTGGTGCATGCTATATTGTGGGACATACTATATTGTGGGGCATTCTATATTGTGGAGCACTCTATATTGTGGACATACTATATTGCGGTGCATGCTATATTGTGGGGCATTCTATATTGTGGACATACTGTATTGTGGTGCATACTATATTGTGGTGCATGCTATATTGTGGGGCATACTATATTGTGGGGCATACTAAATTGTGGGGCATGCTATATTGTGGGACATACTATATTGTGGGGCATTCTATATTGTGGAGCACTCTATATTGTGGGACATACTATATTGTGGGGCATACTAAATTGTGGGGCATACTATATTGTGGGGCATGCTATATATTGTGGGACATACTATATTGTGGGACATTCTATATTGTGGGGCATTCTATATTGTGGGGCTCGCTAAATTGTGGGGCACGCTATATTGTGGGGCATGCTATATTGTGGTGCATACTATATTGTGGGGTATATTATATTGTGGGGCATACTATATTGTGGGGCACGCTATATTGTGGGGCATGCTATATTGTGGGGCACGCTATATTGTGGGACATGCTATATTGTGGGGCACGCTATACTGTGGTGCACACTATATTGTGGGGCACGCTATATTGTGGGCATGCTATATTGTGGGGCACGCTATATTGTGGGCATGCTATATTGTGGGGCACGCTATATTGTGGGGCATATGGAAGATCACGTAAAACCTGGCTAATTTCACCCTCATCAATATCTTCTGCAGCTTCTCCATCAACTGTCTCCCAGTCCCTGCACTTACTAACATAGGGCCCGGTGCGCTGATTGCACCCTTGCAAAAACCTATAGTGACTAGTACAAAGTAAGTGCACGGTGGTGCAGAGGGATGTAGTCATAATGTCGACACCACAATGTTGACAGTTATGATGTCAACTTTATTTAAATATCGACTTTGATCTTGTTGGCAACTGCAGAATGTTGATATGTTGAATGTCAACATTCTACAGGGACCTGGCGGTTAGGCTGTAGCAGCGGAGGGTTAGCATTGGGCTATGGGAGGGGATGGTTAGGCAACAGGGAAGGGTTATGCTATGGGAGGGAAGGGTTAGGCTATGGGAGGGAAGGGTTAGGCTATGGGAGGGGAGGGTTAGTCACTAGGGGGAGGCTTAGGCTATGGGAGGGGAGGGTTAGGCACTAGGGGGAGGGTTAGGGTTTCGCTATGGGAGGGGAGGGTTAGGCACTAGGCAGAGGGTTTAGGCTATATGAGGGGAAGATTACAGTTAAGCACTAGGGGGAGGGTTAGGGTTTCGCTATGGGAGGAGAGTGTTAGGGTTAGGCACTAGGCAGAGGGTTAGCCTATATGAGGGGAAGCTTACAGTTAGGCACTAGGGGGAGGGTTAGGGTTTCGCTATGGGAGGAGAGTGCTAGGGTTAGGCACTAGACAGAGGGTTAGGCTATATGAGGGGAAGCTTACAGTTAGGCACTAGGGGGAGGGTTAGGGTTACGCTATGGGAGGGGAGTGTTAGGGTTAGACACTAGGGGGAGGGTTAGGCTATGAAAGGGGAGGGAAAGGCTATGGGAGAGGAGGGGGAGGGTTAGGCTATGGGAAGGGAGGGTTAGGCACTAGATGATGGTTAGGCTATGGGAGAGGAGGGTTAGACACTAGGGGGAGGGTTAGGCTATGGGAAGGTAGGGTTAGGTACTAGGGGAGGGTTAGGCTATGGTAGGGGAGGGTTAGGCTATGGGAAGGGAGGGTTAGGCACTAAGGGGAGGGTTCGGCTATGGGAAGGGAGGGTTAGGCACTAGGGGGAGGGTTAGGCTATGGGAAGGGACGGTTAGGGTTAGGCACTAGGGGGAGGGTTGGCTATGGAAAGGGAGAGTTATGCACTAGGGAAGGGTTAGGCTATGGTAGGGGAGGGTTAGAGTTATGCACTAGGGGGAGGGTTAGGTGTCAGGGATATAGTTACTATCAGAAGTGCCGCACAATGAACCGGAAGCCATGAGGACGCCATCGCCAGACCGAGAAGACACCGCTGGACACACCATACTAGGTAAGTCACCACTAGACCACCTGGAACGTTTTGTCAACATTATAATAATGTTGACATATTTTCAGTGTTGACATGATGAATGTTAACAAAATATACCAAACCCGGGTGCAAGAAGGAGCAGGTAAGGAGTGGCATGGCCTAGGGGTGCTGCACCACTGCCAGCCTCCAGCATCTAGCACCGCATGCTTCAGCACACGTCACGTGGGCAACACTGCCCCCCCCCCCCCCCGATTATAAAATCCTACAGCTGTTGATGGACATGGTCCTAAAGCCATTCACCGAGTCCCTGGGCCCAATATCCTATCTCAGATGAATGGAAGGTGCAGCTTCTTATCAATGTGACAATTCCTGGTAACGCCACTCAGCGTTCCAGATTGCCCAACACTAGTCTGACTCTCAGCACATATCTTCCCGATTACAAAACTGGCACCAACAGATTCTCTCTTTGTTTTCAGAGGCAAAGCAGCGTCCTCCAGCCGTCTATGAAAGTCCTATTTTCACAAGAAGGCAAATTCAGCCTGCGGAGGAATCTCTCCTCGACATATGACTTTTTAAGTTGAAATGTGTTATAGGAGCTGCTAAGAGATGAGTCACCGGGCACAAGAGCTGCATGTGGTTCTCAGAATACACTCTTGTATATAGCTGAAGGCATGTATGAAACAGCAGCATAATTATCTGTTCACAGGAAACATTGCTCGTCACTACTATTCAGGGCCCGGGTGACATTTAAAGATAATTTTACCTTTGTAAAAAAAATAAAAATGTGAATAGTGTTTTTCATCATCCATTAATGGCTTAGAATGTGTGGGCAGAGATACTTGTTTGCAAAATGTGCGTCTGTTGTTGACCTCAACCTAAATACAAAAACTGTGGTTATTATAGATCTTTTGTGCGAGCACAAGCCGTCGGCTTCAAAATGTCCCACGCAGCCATAATATGTATGAAGATAATTTGTCACAACCTGGGAACAGGTAGAAATTATGACAATGCCCCTATAGATTTCAGTAAAGTCACGATATTGCTCTATATGTGATCATGAAGCTATTAAACTTGCAGCAAATTTTCAGGGCTGGTTCAGCATTTTATTTTGCACGAAAGCACATTGGGCCTCATTCAGAGGCGGTCGGAGGATGCAAGCGGTCGCTCAGAAACTGGGCGGCCACTTGCATCCTGACCGCCCGCCTCTGTTGCGGTCGTTAGGCTGTGGGTTAACACCCACAGCTCTAACGACCGCTCGGGTGATGGTCGCGATGGTCAGAGACCATCGCGACCATCGGGGCTTACGACGAGACCCTAGGGTAGGGTCTCACTTGTCGTAAGCCCCGGAGAGCTTCTGGCTCTGTCTGAGCCGGAAGCTCTCCACTGACATCACTAGAGATGTCAATGGGGCCTCCCCCAAACGGCAGGCATTCCCATAGGAACGTCTCCGTTTGGGCTGCCACCCCCCCGGCCCGCCTTCCAAACGGGGCGAGCTGTCAATCAACATCGACAGCTCGCCCCCTTTGGAAAGAGACCCGCTACGACCAGCGCTGTCGGTCATGGCAGGTCTCACGCATGCGCACGAGGGAGTCGGCTCCCTCGTGCGCATGCGCACTGGCAAAACATCGAGGCGGCCGTGCGGTCGTAGACTGTACGGCCGCCTCTGAATAAGCTCCATAGTTCCCATTCTGGATTTACCACCGGAAAGAATGCTGCACGTGATTGGGCCTGAATGGAGTTCAAACGTGGCTAGAAGGTCCTCCCTACCACCATCATGAGGACCACACCACTAATTAATTTTTTCCCCCATTAAATACTTCTCAATTTATTCTCATTTATACCTTAGACCAAGTGTTCTGCAGAAGGTATGAATTTATAAATATGCAAACATTTGTGACATTCATTCCACATAGCACATCACCGCCTCCATAGCTCTCTCTGCCTCCTCCATAGCTCTCACTACCCCCTCCACAGCTCTCACTGCCCTCTCCACATCTCTCACTGCCCCCTCATCAGCTCTCACTGCCCAGTCCATAGCTCTCACTGCCCCCTCCACATGTCTCACTGCCCCCTCATCAGCTCTCACTGCCCCCTCCACAGCTCTCACTACCCCTTCCACAGCTCTCACTGCCCCTCCACAGCTCTCACTGCCCCTTCATCAGCTCTCACTGTCCAGTCCATAGCTCTCACTGCCCCCTCATCAGCTCTCACTGCCCCCTCCACAGCTCTCTCTGCCTCCTCCACATCTCTCACTGCCCCCTCATTAGCTCTCACTGCCCCCTCCACAGCTCTCACTACCCCCTCCACAGCTCTCTCTGCCTCCTCCACAGCTCTCACTACCCCCTCCACAGCTCTCACTGCCCCCTCCACATCTCTCACTGCCCCCTCATCAGCTCTCACTGCCCAGTCCATAGCTCTCACTGCCCCCTCCACATCTCTCACTGCCCCCTCATCAGCTCTCACTGCCCCCTCATCAGCTCTCACTGCCCCCTCCACATCTCTCACTGCCCCCTCATCAGCTCTCACTGCCCAGTCCATAGCTCTCACTGCCCCCTCCACATCTCTCACTGCCCCCTCATCAGCTCTCACTGCCCCCTCCACATCTCTCACTGCCCCCTCATCAGCTCTCACTGCCCCCTCCACAGCTCTCACTGCCCCTCCACAGCTCTCACTACCCCCTCCACAGCTCTCACTGCCCCCTCCTTAGCTCTCACTGCCCCCTCCACAGCTCTCACTGCCCCCTCCACAGCTCTCACTGCCCCCTCCATAGCTCTCACTGCCCCCTCCACAGCTCTCACTACCCCCTCCACAGCTCTCACTGCCCCTCCACAGCTCTCACTGCCCCCACATTAGCTCTCACTGCCCCCTCCACAGCTCTCACTGCCCCCTTCACAGCTCTCACTGCCCCCTCATTATCTCTCACTGCCTCCTCAACAGCTCTCACTGCCCCCCTCCATAGCTCTCAATGCCCCCTCCACAACTCTCACTGCCCCCTCCACAGCTCTCACTGCCCCCTCATTAGCTCTCACTGCCCCCTCCACAGCTCTCACTGCCCCCTCATCAGTTCTCACTGCCCCCTCCACAGCTCACTGCCCCCTCCTTAGCTCTCACTGCCCCCTCCACAGCTCTTACTGCCCCCTCATTAGCTCTCACTGCCCCCTCATTAGCTTTCACTGCCCCCTCCACAGCTCTCACTGCCCCCTCATTAGCTCTCTCTGCCCCCTCATTAGCTCTCACTGCCCCCTCAACAGCTCTCACTGCCCCTCAAGCTCTCAGTGCCCCCTCCACAGCTCTCACTGCCCCTCATTAGCTCTCACTGCCCCCTCAACAGCTCTCACTGCCCCCTCAAGCTCTCAGTGCCCCCTCCACAGCTCTCACTACCCCCTCATTAGTTCTCACTGCCCCCTCCACAGCTCACTGCCCCCTCCTTAGCTCTCACTGCCCCCTCCACAGCTCTTACTGCCCCCTCATTAGCTCTCACTGCCCCCTCATTAGCTTTCACTGCCCCCTCCACAGCTCTCACTGCCCCCTCATTAGCTCTCTCTGCCCCCTCATTAGCTCTCACTGCCCCCTCAACAGCTCTCACTGCCCCTCAAGCTCTCAGTGCCCCCTCCACAGCTCTCACTGCCCCTCATTAGCTCTCACTGCCCCCTCAACAGCTCTCACTGCCCCCTCAAGCTCTCAGTGCCCCCTCCACAGCTCTCACTACCCCCTCATTAGCTCTCACTGCCCCCTCCACAGCTCTCACTACCCCCTCATTAGCTCTCACTGCCCCCTCAACAGCTCTCACTGCCCCCTCCACATACTTCTCACTGGCCCCTCTACAGACCTCCCTCCCCCAAAGGCTTCTCACTGCCCTCTCCACAGACTTTTCTCTGCCGCTCCCCACAGGCCTCTCTCTGCCCCCACCATAGACTACTTTCTGCCCCTGCAGGTATCTTAATCCTGTATCTTCATGTCCTACATACCTACTCTCCCGGAAGTCGATTTTTTGGGTAACCCCCGGGACACCCGGTAGACTAGGCATTTCTCCTGCATTCCTGAATGCTTCCTAGTGAAGTGGGCAGAATGGGGAGAATTTTCACGGAGATTGCAGGTCCCTGAGTGGGGGGCAGGGCTTGAGAACCGCTGTCTTGGACTAATCATGAGAACACTACAGTGATGGAGTAGATACTTCTTGGGCGCGGATACCATGTAGACAAGCAGCCTATCAGGTAACCTAATACCTCCACCAGAGAACAGACAATGGGCCTGATTCAGCAAGGAACGCAGCCTGAGGACACATAGCGTGCGCTGAAATAAGCAATTCCTGAGTGAGGTCTGACCTGCCTTACCTGTGCGTATGGGTCCGATGTTACCGATTGTTTTGCTATGTTGGCCAAGTATACGGATGTGAGTATGGGGAAGTGGGCGTCCTCATGTCAGGCTGCGATCGCATTGCGAATGCAAACATTTACATATCACCGCTGATATTAGCAACTGTGTGTGAATAGATGGATTCATATATGGGGCAGAGCCAGTGATGTCACAGGGCCAGTGAATTTCAGCTTTTTGTCCTGCTTCAGGTCCCAAAGATGTCAGAAGAAGGGTAATATATTTAACGTAGTATTGTAGCACCGGTTACATTTTTGATTTATGTTTTGCATTGTAAATAACATTCAGAAGTATACGAAGAAATGATATTAAATTGAAGGAAATGAAAACTAGTATAAGTGGATTCTAATCAAGCCAGCGCATTGCGAAGTACGTATAACTATATGACGCACTGCAGCATGCAATTTAATGTACAATATCTATATACATAGGGCTCGCTCTGAATCAGGGCCCACCTCCATAAATATGGAGCGTCCTCCTGGACGCTCGTATAGCTGTGGGTGACTACCCACAGCATATACGAGCGTGCAGGATGATGGTCGCGATGGTCTTGACCATCGCGACCATCGCCACTGCGTGCAGAAGCCTGCGGTTGGGTTTCTCAACCGCAAGGCCAGGAGTGATTTTGGCTCTATCAGAGCCAAAATCACTCCCACTGACATCACTAATGATGTCAGTGGGGCCGGCTTCTGACGGTAGGCGTTCCCTTGGGAACGCCTCCGTCTGGCAGGCACGCCCCCGGCACGCCCACCAAAGGGGGCGTGCTGTCAATCAACATCGACAGCACGCCCCCTTTGATCAGACACTACGAGCGAAGGAAAGTCCTTCACTCATTGCGTCTCGCGCATGCGCACGACGGAGCTCCCTCCATCGTGCGCATGCGCAGTGCAGAGCATCGACCCACTTGCGAGCGGACAGCCGCTCGCGAGTGGGTCTGAATCAGGCCCCTAGCTCCACCAAATTTGCCATGGTGGTGTAGTTTGACCAGGACTAGGTTTCTGCCTAGGGCCCTCATTCAGAGCCGTACGCTCTGAGCAGAGCGCACGCTCTGAATGAGGGCCGCCCTCCATAAAAATGGAGCATCCTCCTGGACGCTCGTATAGCTGTGGGTCACCACCCACAGCCTATACGAGCGTGCAGTTTGATGGCCGCGATGGTCGTGACCATCGCGACCATCGAAACTGCGAGCCAGAGCCTGCAGTTGAGGTTTTCAACCGCAAGCCCCGGAGTGATTTTGGCTCTATCAGAGCCATAATCACTCCCACTGACATCACTAGTGATGTCAGTGGGCCGGCTTCTGACGGGAGGCACGCCCCCGGCATGCCCACCAAAGGGGGCGTGCTGTCAATCAACATCGACAGCACGCCCCCTTTGATCAGACACAACGAGCGAAGGACTTTCCTTCGCTCGTCGCGTCTGGCGCATGCGCACGACGGAGCTCCCTCCGTCGTGCGCATGCTCGGTGCAGACCATCGACCCACTTGCGAGTGGACAGCCGCTTGCGAGTGGGTCTGAATCAGGGCCTAGGTTTGAACTTCGTCAACCACACATTGTAACACAATCCCTAAAAATGGGGACACTTAAATTACACAGGTTCTGGGGCTGGCTCCAGTAGAAATTGTCAGTCTGCCAAACACCTGTGAGAAAGCTACAAAAGTATCATTTGAACCTCAGACTGATCAAGTGTCAAACTTTAAAGCTGGGTACACACTACACAATATGATTTGGCCAAATCACAATATTGTGCAGTGTGTAGTACGCACTCCCGTGGGGTCGTCAACCGCAATGCCTGATCTTTTGTACATGCACAAAAATCAGGCGATGCAGCTGATGATCCCATGCAGCGCTGTGCGCAGGGGCTGGCTGGCAACTTTTAACCTGGGGGCAGATGCATGCAAGGGGCCCTGGCAAGTATAGATGGCACCCTGCCATCCGACCCACTGTAAGCAGTTATGTGGGGCGCATTCGGCCATATGTTTCTTTTTGAACCTATTACAGGTCAGAAAGGTGACAAGGGGGAATGCTCATAATGGGTGATGACAGGGCTTATATATGAGTTTTTCCTGTTATTGATGCTTTGTTTCACACAAAAAAAAATCAGGGACCTCCACTCAAAAAAAAATAGGGTCCTACCTGACCATTTCTGGGTCCCATCATAATTTATGTTTTAGCGCTCTCCATATACCCCTCAGACCTCCCCATATGCCACCACACATCCCCACATACGCCTAAAATGCCAAGTAGATACCCCCAATAGCATGGTATTGTCTAGATTCCCTTCACGGAGAGGGCCCTGACATTATCAGCTACTGTCCAACGTTATTCCCTACCATCCAAGTGGGCACAGAGGGGAAACACAATCTTGTGGAGAGCGTAGCGAGCCACCGAGCCCGAAGCGTGGCGAGCATAGCGAGGGGACATGTTTCTTCTTTAGGTGGCCTTTATGGGCATGGAACTGCACTTCCACCCTCATTCACGTTACTTCCAGGTCCCTAGCATGAAGGGGAAATAAGCTCTACCCAATAGCATCAGTTTTAATGGGGACTGCAGCCTGCTACGGTAGTTAGCCTTCTGCAGGAGATTTCTGTGAAATCTTCTGCATTAGACTGTTCTTACATATGATAGCGGTGAGGCATAACATTATGCAGAAACTATAGTTTCAGCATAATTTTATGGAAAACGATGAACCAATAAATACATTATAAAAATATACCAAAAAGATTTTGCTCTCTTACCTTTGAACAAAAAATGCTCAAGGAATTATCTGCCTCTAGCTGTGCACTCTTCTGTCCTTTTATTCTGTGGGAGCTGGATGAGGGTGGCTGCACTCATGCTACAGGTCCTTATGGCTCCTCGTCTTCTTGATGTGTGGGAGGCAGAGTTTGGGGACAGGTGTAGGAGGTAGGAAGCCGGGCACAGGAGTAGGAGATGGGGAGTCGGGGACAGGAGTAGGAAGTGGGGAGCCGGGAACAGGTGTAGTAGGTGGAAGTAGGGGAAAGGAGTAGGAGGTGGGAAGTCAGGGTCCGGAGTAGGAGGTGGAGAGCCGGGAATAGGCGTTGAGGAGCCGGTTACAGGAGGAATTGGGGAGGGGAGCTGGGAGCAGGAGGGGTAGGCAGGGACAGGAGAAGGAGCTGGGGACCTTATTCAGAGGCGGCCGTACGGTCTACGACCGCACGGCCGCCTCGATGTTTTGCCAGTGTGCATGCGCACGAGGGAGCCGGCTCCCTCGTGCGCATGCGTAAGACCCGCTACGACCGACAGCGCCGGTCGTAGCGGGTCTCTTTCCAAAGCGGGCGAGCTGTCGATGTTGATTGACAGCTCGCCCAGTTTGGAAGGCAGGCCGGGGGGGTGGCAGCCCAAACGGAGGTGTTCCCTTGGGAACGCCTGCCATTTGGGGGAGGCCCCACTGACATCACTAGTGATGTCAGTGGAGAGCTTCCGGCTCAGACAGAGCCAGAAGCTCTCCGGGGCTTACGACAAGTGAGACCCTACCCTAGGGTCTCGTCGTAAGCCCCGATGGTCGCGATGGTCTCTGACCATCGCGACCATCACCCGAGCGGTCGTTAGAGCTGTGGGTGTTAACCCACAGCCTAACGACCGCAACAGAGGCGGGCGGTCAGGATGCAAGTGGCCGCCCAGTTTCTGAGCGACCGCTTGCATCCTCCGACCGCCTCTGAATGAGGCCCTGGGTTCCAGGTCTTAAATGTTAAGGGAAGCCACATACAGAGGAGGTGGAGAGGACCTGGGGACAAGAGGAGTAGGCAGGGACAGGAGAAGGAGCTGGGTTCCGGGTATTAAATGTTAAGGGAAGCCACATAAAGGAGGAGGTGGAGGTGAGCTAGGAACAGGAAGAGTAGGCAGGGACAGGAGAAGGGGCTGGGTGCCACCGGGTATTAGAGGGGGTGGGGAGCCACATACAGGAGGAGGTGGAGGTGAGCCGGGGACAAGAGGAATAGACAGGGGAAGCAGAAGGAGCTGGGTGACACTGGGTATTAGGAATGGAGTGGAGGTGGGGATTAGAGGCAGAAAGCAGGGGACTACTGGAGGCCAGGTGCGCTGCGGTACTCTCATCCTCATTCGCAGCAGGCACCTGTATTTCGTAACAGGCTGACACTTTAGGCTATGGCCGCCCTGTCCTCTGGCAGGGGAAACGAGAGACTGAGGGCAGAGCCATAGTTGAGGGGAAGGTAGGGGTTATTGGTTGATTCGGTTTGCGGGACTCAGACAGCAGGGTCTGGGCTGACAGGAAGCCATTCCCTTGACTTGTAAGGGACGAGGCTGGATGCCGCGGTGCTACATGGGCAGCTGTGTCATACTGGCTGACGCAGTCTTCCCAATGGAACTTTACTGCGCATGGTGCTAGTGCCGCTGGCCCAAAGTGCTGAAAATGGGATTGGCCCAGGGGGCATCTGTCACCCTTACCCCTGGCCCAGTGTTCGGCGGGGGGCGGCATATTGGGCGGTTGGGCAGCGGATCGCCCAGTGTGTATGGACCACCCAATATGTCGGCCCGTCGGCACTGGGGTCGTGGGTCACATCACTGGGAACACAGTCATTTAATAAGTACCCAGCTTAAGACTCGTGCAAGTTCATATTAAATCCAGAGTCAGTCCTTTCTAAAGTGACCATATATATTAGTCAGCCCTCTGTGATTACATGCAAGGGTTGTTACTAGAACTTTGTGGGCCACATATGATTTTAAAAGGGCCCCCCAGAGGTAAAAATAAACACAACATTTGCCCCCACACAGAGCCCATTCATCTTACGCCACACTAAGCCCATTCAGGTTGTACCATGCGGTAGTAGTGCCCCTTATACATTATGACACACAGTTATGCCCTATTACACATTATACCACACAGTAATGCCCTTTACAGATTATGCTACATAGTAGTAGTGCCTTTTATATACATTATTTCACACAATATTACTGCCCCTTACACATTATGCCACACACCCCAGCGACTCACCTGCCCGTGTCCCTCCAGCAGCCATTCATCTCCCCATGTGCCATCAGCGGCCAGCAGGTATGGATATGGTGCTGGCCTGCTAGCTATTACAGCTGGCGCAGCTGCAGACATGGACAGATAGCACCAGCGCAATTTGAATCAGGCTCCAATCGGAGCTTGCAGACCGGCAGCCAACCAGAAGCCGCCTCTGCTGTTGGGCCGCGAGCTCTGATTGCCTCGCGACCGGTGACGCTGTCTCTCCATGTCTGCCTGCCTGTGACCCAGCTGTAATCAGCTGGCAGGTCGGCACCAAATCAACACCGCTGACACCCGGGCCCCTCTCGGCGGCCTTGATTGGACCAGCCCACCTTGTGTGCGTGACTGAGTGCAGGTTGAGCAGTGGACCACAGAGGTGGCTCGGGCACCATAGCAGCCACACCCCTTGCACCCACGGTAGTTACGCCACTGTTTGCATGCATGTTAGCAAACAGTAGAGGCCTTTTCAGGATCAACGGAATGGAGTTATAGGCGAGGACAATGTAAACAAATAAAGGCTGCAGGTGTACTTCAGGGTCCAGTCTTCAACCCGGGCAACGTCAGGTGCTCCAGCTAGTATATTAATATCAGTCATTTACAGCACTTCCAACATCAGTCATCAGCACGGGGTGGGTGGAAGTCCAGATATAATGATGCATAACCAGTGGGTGGGACGGGCTCCCGCATGCCAGTGTACGGATCTCAGGCACACATGGGCGGATTCTCGATTTAGCATAAGGAAGTATGTAGCCTGCCGCAGCCATACGGGAAAGCAGTCAGGGACGTCCGCGACTCAGAATCAGGTTTTTGGTGCTAATATAGACAAAGGCTCTTATATCTCTGATATGTGCCGGGCCCCCTCCATCTCCGGTATGAGCTAGTCTTTTACAAAGCTCGCACTGGCGCCCTCACTGGCACACGCACAGGCTGACGGCCGAGCATGCACAATACGTGCACTAACGCTGAAGGTGGAATCACTCTGCTCGTAGCTCTTCTCTGGGACAAGCTCTTATCGGAGCCCGGAGTCTGTGTCCCGACAATAGAGTGATCCTAAATTTGCATGAAAATATAACATTTTCAATGAGCAAATGTAATGATTATTATATCCCATTTAAAATGCAAGAAATGATAAATAAGCCCCTTACTGATTAAAATAATGATTAATCCAGAATACTGCCTATAGTACAAGGAGCACAGATTAGGAATGACACATTACCATACAACACCTGAGAGGCAGGAGGTTCCAGACAGTACATCATCTACTTCAGATCGGAAGCCTACAGAGGCTGCCCCCAGTTAGGCTGGGTATTCCCTTCCCAGTCTGCATGTTACCATGAACAATTACCCTGTGCTTATCTTAGCTGGAGACACATGTTGTAACCAAATTGCACATAATTACGTTAAATGATAGAGCCCATCTTATCGTTACCTGGCACTTTTTCTCCCGGTGCCGCTGAATCTGCACATACTGTATCATTCTGTATAATGGACCATGGTGTAGTGATGTTTTACTGCAGCCTGGGAGCCTCGGATGTGATCTCTGGGTAATTTTGTCTTAAATGTAGGCAGACCATGGACCAAGAAGAGCCCTCCGCGGTACACAGTGGGCCTGATACAGAGATGCATGCTTGCAGGCACGACCGAGGCTTTTGGTAAATGCTAGTTACAGCCTTCCCATTGTGCACTAGTGTGCGCCGGACTGTGCAAGCCCCGGGACGCCCACTTTCAATGCTCAATGACACTCCGCCATCTCATGCGCCATCGACCCTTGTACCAAGGGCCGATGGCAGGTGCAGTGTCTCATCCTGAAATACATCTGAACATGGCCTCAGTGGCTGCGGCTCTGTGCCTGAGGATGTAGCCGATTTCTGGACTTTTCGGGCATTGCGCAGTAGCAAACAATCGCTCGACTGTGCAAACATCGGTATAGAGGCTGTGAGGCAGACAATGAATGTGCGGTGAGGCTTCACTTCAGAGTTACCCATCCTGCATCAGACACAGGTCAGCAAAACATTTCAGCATATTCTGGAAATCATTTTGTGAAAAAAGGTCGAGGCGGAGGGGCAATGGCCCGGCTTTGCCACCCACAAATTTTTACCAATGAGGGGTCAGCCTCCTCCTGAAGCCATGGAAGACTCTCTGCAAATTACCCCAGCCTTACCATTTAATTCAAGCACCGGGCTGTGTGATTGAGCCTCCATGATGTCGTGGCCCGGAAATGCAGTGCGTGGGACGCCATGATGTCATGATGCAGCTGAATAAGGGTCATATGTATCAAAGCTTGATGTGGGATAATATTGTGAGATATATATCACCAACCAATCAGCTTCTAACTTACATTTTGCAGACTGTGTTTAAGAAATGATAGTTAGAAGCTGATTGGTTGGTGATATATATTACACAATTTTATCTCACATCAAGCTTTGATACATATGCCCCTTAAGTTTTAGTTAGTCAAGTCCTTCACTGCACTGTCAGGGGCGTCTGGACTCCTATATACGGTGCTGCTAAAACCTCACATCTTTAGGAAGTTTACCATGATATCTTCTTACCCTCCCAGGATTATTCTACCCAATTACAACCACTGGAAAAAGTTCTTTCAAAGTTGACATTTATTCTCCTTCTATTCTCATACAACCTTATGACCTCCAAACCAACATTCCTGTCACTGGGTCTCATTCAGACCCGCTCGCGAGCACAGGACGCTCGCAAGCTGGTCGATGTTACCCCAATGTGCATGTGCACAACGGAGGGAGCTCCGTCGTGCGCATGCGCGAGACCCGGACAGTGACAGCCAAGCTGTCGCTCCGGGTCTCGCACCAAAGGGGGCGTGCTGTCGATGGTGACTGACAGCACGCCCCCTTTGGTGGGCGCACCGGGGGCGTGGCTGCCAGACGGAGGCGCTCCCATGGGAACGCCTACCGTCTGGGTCCGGCCCCACTGACATCACTAGTGATGTCAGTGGGAGTGAGTTTGGCTCTGATAGAGCCATTCTGTAAATTGTTTTTGCACAAATACTTGAGATCCAGTATATTAAAAAATGTGCTGATAGTTTATAAATTATTATTACTACAACAATTAACTTTATAAAGGGATATGCAGGCATATTTATCACAATCCGGTTGTGATGCGATAAATTCTCCTAAATTCGCATTGCGATATTACCCTTCTGCTCAACGGGAGGTTTCTGTCCTCCCTGAGCTCACCTTAGGACACCTGTGCTACAGGTGGGACAGGTGTATGAGCCCCAGTCACACTCCTTGCAAGAAATCTCTATCCTGGCGAGGTGTCCGCATCAGGCTTTTGCAAACGTGAAAGCCTTCCCCTGCGTGGTCACGCTATGTACATGCCCAGTAAGGCAGTGCAGGGTGTGGAGATGAGCACGCAGCTTGTGACGGATAGGACACTGGCTGCATGCAGAGAAAAAATAGCTTACCTGCACCCAGTAATCGGTGAGCTCCATCTTTGACATGGTTAGCTGATCTGTTGATCTGTGGGTGCACAGGTACTGCAGTACTGAACAAAAGGTTACTGCGGTACTGGGCTCACAGTCACTGTGATACAGGGTGCATGGTCACTGCAGTACTGGGTGCACGGTTACAACGGTTCTGGGTGCACAGTTACAACGGTTCTGGGTGCATGGTTACTGCGGTGCTGGGTGCACAGTTACGACGGTTCTGGGTGCACAGTTACGACGGTTCTGGGTGCACGTTTACTGCGGTACTGGGTGCACGGTTACTGCTGCACTGAGGGCATGGTCACTACGGTACTGGGTGCACGGTTACTGCCGCACTGCGAGCATGGTCACTACGGTACTGGGTACATGGTTACTGCGGTACTGGGAGCACGGTTACTGCTGCACTGGGCGCATGGTTACTGCGGTACTGGGTACATGGTTACTGCAGTACTGGGCGCACGGTTACTGCAGTACTGGGCGCACGGTTACTGCTGCACTGGGCGCACGGTTACTGCTGCACTGGGTACATGGTTACTGCGGTACTGGGCGCGCGGTTACTGCAGTACTGGGCGCACGGTTGCTGCTGCACTGGGTGCACGGTTACTGCGGTACTGGGTACACGGTTACTGCGGTACTGGGCGCGCGGTTACTGCAGTGACATTTATTTGGAGTGGACATGTATTTAATGAATTGTTTTTTAATAAATTGTTGGATTTTATTTATAAACCTATTGTGGTTGATATTTATGTTCTGCACTTGGGCCCTGATTCAGAGCTGGACGCTCTGACCAGAGCGCTCGCTCTGAATCAGGGCCCACCTCCATTAATATGGAGCGTCCTCCTGGCCGCTCGCATAGCTGTGGGTCACCACCCACAGCATATACGAGCGTGCAGGATGATGGTCGCGATGGTCTTGACCATCGCGACCATCACCACTGCGAGCAACAGCCTACGGTTGAGGTTTTCAACCGCAAGGCCAGGAGTGATTTTGGCTCTATCAGAGCCAAAATCACTCCCACTGACATCACTAGTGATGTCAGTGGGGCCGGCTTCAGATGGTAGGCGTTCCCTTGGGAATGCCTCCGTCTGGCAGGCACACCCCCAGCACGCCCACCAAAGGGGGCGTGCTGTCAATCAACATCGACAGCACGCCCCCTTTGATGAGACACTCCGAGCGAAGGAAAGTCCTTCGTGCGCATGCGCAGTGCAGACCATCGACCCACTTGCGAGTGGACAGCGGCTCGCGAGTGGGTCTGAATGAGGGCCTTGATTTGCACTTTGTAATGTTTTTAAAAAAAATAATAAATATGTAAAAAAATAAGATATATATACAGCATATATATATATATATATATATATATATATATTAAACACATTGCTTGCTATTTATCAATTTGTCTATTTGCACTTTAATAATTATTATCACTAAGCCGTGATCACTCGCATCCAAAAGGGGCCGGGTATGCAAATGCCGCGATCGCACTGTCTGGTGTAAGGACGCCCTCTATGTCTTAGAGAGCGACAGCAGAGTGAGTGCACGCCGGTGTAATGACACCCACTTTTCTTTCTTAGCAAGCGTCATCTCCAGGAAGTGTCTGTGATGTCATCAGTGACATCGAGAGCCATCGGAGCTGCACGTAGCACTTGAAGTAGACCCTATCCCACCGCAAGCACTGCGATCACTGCAGGCTGAAATACAACCAGGTGACGTGTACAATGACACTTCCATGCTAATTATGCGCACCCATAAAACGCCGTTTGGATGCCCAGACACGCCTGCGTTCGCAGCACCACTCCCCCATTCACAAGCACCTTCCCCTGTTACCACCCACTAACGGCGCTGTCTGTCACTCAAAGTAGCGCTCAGTCTTTGTGCTACGAATGCATGATTCCCGATCGCAATGACAGGTTAACGCACGCCCACTGCGATGCATACGCATGCGCAGATGGGCGACAATCGCCCATAGCGAGCAATCGCAGCTTAGCGTCCGGGTCTGAATTAGGCCCTATGTTCTTATTGATGTGAGCTGTTGCGGTTTATTTACACTTGTAATTCACAGGCTATTTATATATAGCCTTTTATATCATTTTACTTATTTATTTTTTGGGTAAATTTTTGTTGTTGTTATCTCTCTCTCTCAAAGATGTTTCTACCCTATCTAATTGTGAGATAGATATTTCAAATTACATGCATGAATTGAATGTTTGCAGATCTTTCTTATCAGCTGGGGGAATATTATTATTATTATTATTTCAATATTTGATTGGGCACATTTTTAAATATGTCTAATAATCATGAGACAGCATTCTTTTTGTGCTCATTTTGGGTCTATGTACTAAGGGCCTGATTCAGAGCCGCTCGTAAGCGGCCGCTCGTTCGTTCCGAGCGATGTTTGCACAACTGCGCATGTGTACGGATCATAATACGCATGCGCGAACCAGTCAGTGCGGCCGAAAATCGTTTGTTCGCTAAATAGCGAATGCCTGCTATTTTGAGTGACAGGAGGA